>PVLA01000608.1:0-502559 GCA_004027455.1 Hydrochoerus hydrochaeris
TATTTTTCACATACACACACTTATTGCAAGAGGTGTGGGTTCACACTCATTATCAGAAGTGTCTGGAGACCTTAAAAGTGACATCCAAACTTTTTAGAATTGCACAGAGGCCTTTGGGATGCGAATCAAATCTACCTGCAGGAAGTTGCCCAGTTAGAAGCATTTAAGCTTTTGCACACCGACAAATGTTCCAAGGTCAGGGTGCACCTTCCTAGGCATCAGCCCTCACCTGATCTCCTGCCCTCAGCCCTTCAGACCTCCCTCAGAGCCTTCCTCCCCACAGGCTGCTCCAGCTGAGCCATACTTACTCCTTTACTTGACTTTTTTTTACCATGTCACGAGAGGGATAAAATGTGCCCACATGCACACACACAAACACATGCACACACACATGCATGCACACAAAGACATGCACACGCATACACACACATGCAGGTAAGCTGCAGAGGTACAGCAGCTGTTATATGAAGGCCATTGGGGTGTCATGTCAGCTCATCTCTCCTTTAGGTGACCAAACTCATCCTGGTTTGCCTGGGACTTTCTAGGTTTTAGCTCTGAAGCACTGTGTCCCAGGAAATGCTTCACTCCCAGGCAAACCAAGACAGTTTGTCACTGACACAATAGTCCCATTATACAGATGATAAAATTATAGCTCAAAAAAAAGTTCTGAAAACTTAGTCCAGCTTGCAAAGTTAATTAGCTGTGTGCCTCTGAAAGTCAGTGTCCTTCCCACCACGTCCCAATGCCTCTTCACAGGCAGGGGCCACGTTCCACCCAGCCTGTATCTTCCTGCCTTCTAGGAGTCCTGGTGTACATTAACAATTTGGCAATAAACACGGAATAAACTCATCCATGAAAACCAGTTACTAGAGGCAACACGTAAGCTAACCAAGCCGTGTCGTCTCCTTCCCTGTGGTGCCTCATAGTCACCTAATACTGGAAACTTGAGCTCAAAGAGGATAGAGGACTTGCCCAAGGCCTGGGTGCTGGGAAGATGTGGCACAGGGGGCAGAGCTCCGACTTCCTGACTTGTACTGCAGGAGGCAAAGGGAAGAGCAGGAGGCAACAGGGCTGTTCTTAACATCTAGGGAGAACATGATAAGCAGCTCTGAAGGACACTATTTCAAAACCCTAAGACTGGGAACTTCTTTTCTTAAAGGAAAAGTAACACTGTCAAAAAAGGAGAGTCCTCACAGCTGGAGGGCTTTGTACCTCAACAAGAAATTCAGAAGTCCCACCTTTGTCTCCTAGGAAGGTGTGGTGTTTTCTGTCAGCTCCCACCCCCTTACCTTGGCTGGCCTCACAAGCTCAAGCTTTGGGTCCAAAACAATCTGGCATCTCTGAACTGGAACGACTGTTTACAGACAAAGTGGCCAGGCACCACCAGCCAGAGAAGGGACTGTGCCCCACCCCCACGCCTGCTGGCTCTGAAAAAAACGCCTGTTTATCTCCATTTTTATGGCAACTCTTGGCTTTCAGGCCCTATTTGTGCTTTGTCCCTGATCCTAATTGACCTATTGGGTTATGAGGGGACGTTCAGCCCCAGGCAAATGGGTTTTCATGCACAATGGAAAACACAGGGTCCTCTGTGCACTAGGCTGGGCCAGCATTTTGACCTTGGCCTCTCAAGGGAAAGTGTGGCTGTGAACTCCACCCACACCCAGGAGCAAAGGGGCCCAGGACAAATGCTGGAGTCAAGGAGGGGACTGGAGGATGCAAATCTGATGGCCTGTTCTATTTCCTTTCTGGACCAGTGGAACTCTTTCCTGAGAGGAGAGAGGAGGAGGGAAAGAATCATTGCTCCGTCCTTGTCTAAGCAATCTGCAGGTCCTCACCCGGGCTGCTCCAGGAGGCTGCAGGCTGGCACACCAAAGACACAAGGGAGCATGTTCCAGGTGCTCCAGTACGGCTGGGGCAGCAGGGTGGCCCAGGCCTCCTGAGAGCTGGGGTCATTCTTAGTCCTCATGGGATCTGCAAAGAGCCCCAGCCCCCAGCAGGATTGCTGGGGAAATGGGAGACAGAAGCCAAGCACAGACAGGACTCTCACAACCCTGACGGATGGAAGTGGAGGCCTGAGTGGGGCTTTCCTGGTGGCACACCTGCCCCTTCTGAACTGGGGGTGCTATTCTTGAGTTTCAAGGAAGAATGGCTCCCCGTGGACTGATTACTGCTGGCACAGACCTCAGGCGTGGCTTACCTGGAACCTGCTCTGGGAAAGCGAACTCACAGTTACCTTAGCAAGAACGCTTGGGGATGTGCCAGAACTGCTGCCTGCTTCTGGGACAGGCAGACACGAGAAGGCTGGTCAGAGCCTGCAGGGGCCTCCCCAGCAGCCCTGCCAGCTCTGAGGGATCCTCATCCCCAGCAGGCCGGTCACAGGGTATCTTCCCTGTCATGGGGACTTGAAGCCCTAGAGGAGGTGCTTGGCCAGTGAGGACCAGCCCCCTTCTCCCTCTGCAGCATCTTGTGCCATTTATCTCTGTTTATGATGGTTACCATGGCTTCTCCAATATCCACACAGAATTACCACAGACCTGGCTTGTGACTAACACTGACAAATCAGTGGTGAAAACCACAGTTTGAGGGGTCAAGACAAGCAGGGGACTGGAAAGAGGCCATAGAGGAGAGGCTGCCACTCGGGTGGAGGGAGAAGTCCAGGTGTTGGGAGGGCACCTGGAAGTGGGGAGTCCAGTGCAGGGTGTGGGGAGGACAGGTGTCCTGGGGTGCTGGGAGCTGGGGCATGAGGAAGGTCACTTCCAGCAGGAGAGAGGAGATGTGGGCAGAGAAGGCCATACCTGCTGGCCGGAGCTCACAAGTGGGAACACCATCTCATTCATGGGATGAATCCCCATGGGTAGCCCAAGAATCCTGATGCCATAAGACTTCCCTTGACAGTTGGCTGTTGGGTGAATATGTCCCAAGACCTGGAATTGAGTGCATACTGGTTTCATCTCAGCTAGAGGGGAGCATCTGTGTGTACCTGCAGAGTGTGACATGGGGACAGGGAGTGGCAATCAGAGGTGAGGCTGCAGCAGGTGCACAGCATCAGATCCAGAAGCACCTGGTGAGCCAGGCCTGGGTATTTTCCCTTTCTCCTGAGGGTCAATGGCAGAATGGGGCTGTGACTTTTAATCTTGATATGCTGACTTCATTGGATTAAGAAATGCAAAGTAGATTAGTAAAGTGCGCCCCTGGGCACATGTCCAGCATGGCCTTGGCCCCTTGGCCACTCATTTCTTCAGCTCTAGCACTGTGCCTCTACTCTGCTTCCCAGATGCAAGACTGAGCAGCTTTGCTCCACCACATTCTTCTGCCATGATGTTTTTGCCTTGGAGCTACCCACCCTCAGACTGAAACCCTAAGCCAGAATGAACCTCTCCTCCTTCAAGATGCAGGGAAAGTGACAAACAGGGAGAACTGAAGACTTACCTGACAAGTCCTATCCTAGCCCTTCTCTTATGCTTCCCTTTAGCAAACAACAGGTTACAGGGCCTGAGCTGCTCAAGTGTCAACATTCCCTAGTTTGACTCCCTTCCCACCTCCTTGGCTTCTGTATTTAAGGGTGGGGGATAGATAGATTATAATGTAAACACAGAGAACGGTAATCCCCTGGGCCATGTATGGCAGAGCTCCAAGGCCATTGCCTCATCATAGAGACAGAGGCCTCCAACAGTGCCCCATTGTGGCTTGTCTGACGGGGCCCTTCAAGCACACAACTCACAGCAATTCAAATCCTGGGCAGGATCACATCACCACACACCCACCAGATGTCGCTAATATCTCACATTTTGGTCACGACAGGGGCAAAGGACTCGTTTCACTCAACAAATATTAATTAAGTAACATTGTGATTATTGTGTGCCATGCTGAGCACTTTGTAGATAAAAATTCCTTGCTTACAGGATCATTTTTAGGATAAAAGGTGCCATATAAAATAAAAGATCTCTCAAGACTTGTTTTCTGTAGAGGTGAAATGTCACTAGCTATGGAGTGTAAAAGTGGAATTAAAAATCTGGGACCTCCTCAAGCATTGCTGTGAGGGCCTACTGCTGCCTGTCTTGTAGGCAGACTGTTTTATGGTGGCTGACAGAAACCTCCAGAGTCTGTAATGACCAAATTTGTAATCATATTTCTGCATCTCAGCCATTGAAGGAAACTGTGAAGTCACAAATGCAAATACAGGTTAGAGAGGAAGAATGTCCAAGCCTCTGCTGATGGTCTCTGGGAGGTCTTGCTGCCCAAAAGGCTGATGTATGTTGGACAGATCTTCCGGAGGACTTGTGCACATGGCTATACTGGGAATAGTTATAGATTGCACCTGGAAGTTTAAAGCCTCACTGCTTGTCAAGCAAAAGCATATGCTTCTCCTCCATGGCATTCAAAGTAACTTTGACCCTGATGAAATCTGAGAATGGGTGGGGTTGAAGGTTTACTGTCTCTTGCATACAAGTCAGACTTGGTGCAAAGATATTATTATTGATTGCAAATCTATGTTTAATGGACATCTCAAACCAATCTCTAACCTGTGCTTTTCCAGTTCTTCAAACATGCTGTCTTCAAGATTTTTCCCAGGACAATTACATAGTTGCATTTCCATTATTCTAGCTGCCCAAACCAAAATCTTTGTGGTTGACCTTAACTTCCCTCTTTCTTTAGCTCCTTTTAGTTTTCGAGACAGGGTTTCCTTAAGTTGCTAAATTGCTCAGGCTGGGTTTGAACTAGAGATTCTGCTACTTTAGATTCCCAGAGTGCTGGGATTATAGCTGTGCACACACTCAGCTCCTTGCTCCTTAGCCAATCCATCAGCAAAGGATATTAGAAAACCTTCCAAGTATGCCCACAATTATTCTTCATCATGCCCCACTACACCACAGTGTGGCTAAAGTCACCATTGTGAATAGCTTCCTAGTTTTTCTGCTTCTACCCTCGCCCCTCCTGGTCATAGGAGTCATGTCATTCTCTTGAACTTTCCAATGGCTTCAAAGTTTTGTCCCAGTATGTGTCTTGAAATTTCCCTTTTAGAGCTGGGGGTTTAGCTCAGTGGCTTAAGTGCCTGCCTGGCAAGTGTGACGTAGTGAGTTTGATCCCTGGTACAAAAAAAAAAAATTCCCTTTTAGGAAAATATCTATCATATTGGATTAGGACCCTGCCAGATAATCTCAGCTTAATTTTATTACATATTTAAAGATAATCTAAAATAATAAAGTCATAATCCTATGTACTGAATATTAGGACTTCCAATCTTAATTCCGCAAAGACACATTTCACTCTACAATAAAGACCTTCCCTGGTTGCCCTACTGCAAATTTCATTCATCCTTTTCAGCCCTGCCAAATTCCTTCCATGATTTAGCCTTTTTCTGTTCTGAATTTTTTTAACCATCTACTGTATGACCACATATTTTACCGGTTTATGATCTGTCTCTTCCATGGAATTGAAGTTCTGAGAAGGGAGAGTTTCATTTTGTTTGTGATTGTTTTCCCATCATCTAGAATACTACCTGGCTCATGGTAGATGATCACAGCAGTTGATGCAGCCTGTGACAGATCAGTGCTAGTATCCTTATGTTATGAGAAGTAGGTAGACAGAGTTCATAGCTGACTTATGGAAAAACATTCATCAAGTGTAAAGTCAGGCCTGAGATGAGCTGACTCTCCTTTGGCCTCTCTTGCTTTTCTGCCTTACAAAAGAGACATCAGCTCTGCCTAGGACTGAGTCCAGGATCAGCAGTGCAGTGCTTATAGAGTGACTTCTAAATGAAACCAGAGACTCCCACAGGCTGAGCACCATGAGCTGGCAGCCTGCACTAGTCAGGCCCTTGTCAGAAGTGGCCACGATGCCTTAGTGTCAGTGGAAGGCCACAGCTTGGCAGGTGGAGCTGCTGTACAAGAGGTCCTGGCCCATGGTCCCAGCACAGGGGTGACCAAGAAATGGAAAGGGTGTGGCCAAAGAAAGGAATTTCACTGAGAGTTTATATCAGAAGATGTGAAAATACCCAAAGTCTGCCTGGCTGCTTCTCTTCCTCTGCTAATACCTGAACAGTAGTAAATTCCAGCTTGGGTGGCTATATATGCAGCCATCTTTGTTTAGATAAACCAGCAAAATTTAGGGTTTGCCCCTGCTTTGCATACAGGGATTCCAAGAGAAAACATTTGCATCTCACTCTAGCAGGCACAAAGGGTTAGAGACTGCATTGTCCCTTTAATTTTCACAATTATTCTGTGGCAGAGGTATTGCTATTATCTTATTCAACGATAATGGGAATAAGGATAAGAGTTCATCCAAGCATATTCAGTGGTGGAGTAAAAATGTGGAGGCAAATCCCCTCACTTGCATCCTGCATTAATGACAATAATGAGTTATCTCTGAGTATGTACTAAGTACCAGGAATTGTGTTAAATGCATTGCATACTTCCTTATTTTCTCTCTCACACAATAGTATTTTAATCCCCATTTAGGAGATGGAAAATAGCAGGTAAGAACAAGGTAGAAACATTTACCAGTTCTCCTGGTTCTGGCTAATATAAGGGGGTTTCCTAGAGACAGGTGGGACCTGCTGTAGGAATGTAGATAGGAGATAGGGAGAGCCCAGTGTCAGGCAGTCATCAAAAGGGCTTTAGGTGGACCTAGCCTTGTTTGGAGGCAGGAAAGGAGTTTTGGGTGGCATGTGTTGAGCAGGTAGAGAAAGGACTGGCCAAACCCACGTGCTGGGGCAGTACAGGGATCTGGGGATGGGGCAAGCTGGGCCCGAGGATGGAAGCCAGAAGGGAACACAGCCAGGAGCTTGGCAACCCAAGGATCTGCTGCAGGGCAGGCAGTAGCTGGCATGGCACTGGGAAGCAGCCTCGGTGTTGATTCCAGGGGCTGTTCTGTGTACTCATAGCAGCAGTGCAGAGTCAGCAGTGGGCACAGAACAGGGAAGGGGCGAGGCACTCCCTTCCGGCCTCCACCCACGGCCTTTTCCCTTCCAGCTCCTTCAGAGCCTAGCCCAGGTCAACTGAATACAAAAGAGCACAAACAGTTATTTCCTGCATCAATCAAGTCACTTATGTAAAGCCCCAAGCAAACTAGAAAGTGAATCCAGTCTCTAATGGATCTATTCCAACTTCTGAAAAGCCAGGGCTGTGACAGCCCTCGCAAGTCTGCAGCACAGCCCTCTGCTGTCCCTGAACAGAACCATTCCTGTGGACTGCTCTCAGGTCTGCTTGGGTCTGGTGGAAGAGAACTCACTGTCCTTAACTCAATTCCAGAAGCCTGAGTTCTTCCTATCAGGGCTGGCATGCATGTACACACACACACACACACACACACACACCTTGCACACAGGGCTATATATGCATCTTAGCAGTCTGGCTCCAAGATTTAACACCTTGAGAATCCTTGGGTAAGCAAGTAAGTTTCAGATACACTTACTTAGCCAGTGTTTGCTGCATGCTATTTTCAAGTCATGTTAATTAGTAGGAATCAATTTATGTCCATGTGCAGAATATCCATTTCAAGGGGCCACAAGCCTTTTTAGTCTCCCAGGGACTGCTGCCTGATCTCTTTGGCCTTGGATGGGTTTGTAGAGACCTCAGTATGGAGAATTTATGTACAACTGAAGTTTTCTCCCACAGCCTAGTGGGTGCTATGGAAGAATTTTGAGCTGGGACGAAATATGATGAGATTTGTTTTAGGAACACAAATATCTTTGAGGGCAGTTTGGATGCTGTATTGGGGGACATTCAAACTAGGGGAAGGCAGATGAGACAGGTTACCATAATGACTGGAGTAATGGCTAGCACTGGCCTGAGGTTGGCAGTTAACTGACAATTAAGGGGGGCAGCTATGGAGGGTTCAGTGAGCAAGGGAGTTGGAGGCGAGGAGTGGAGACGGCCGTTTTGGACTTGACTAGATGGTGACAATACTCACAATGCCTCCATGCACCAGAGAAAGGGTCTTGAGAACCACTAATGCTGCAGAATGTCAGGAATTCTTGCCACTGCCTCGATGGAGGCTGTTTTCTAGACTTCAATCTCTGCTTCATTTTGCTGCTGTTATTGGTTTTGGTCTGGACTCCAAGAACCAGGTGATGATTGCAGAAATTTTCTCCAAGGGTGATTATTTTCTTTTTCTTTTCATTCAAGTTCTAGCTAGCGATTGTGGACTCTAACCATGAGGACAACTTGGGAGATGGCAAATAATCTGCGAGCAGGAATGGGACATTCTGGGTCCTCTGGAAAGGACAGCTCCACAGCACTCTGGAAATAGCTTTAGGCAAGGTGCCACCAAGGCTAGGTTGCCTTCTAGAGTTTGAAATGGTCTCTGTTTACCTCCTAGCCTGGCTCAGTCTTGACATGGAAATACCATGTGAGGTGAACCAAAGTTCTCTACTCCAAGCTGGGAGAGGGGCAGGAGGCTGCAGAGCTTCCTCTGGGACTACCATGAGGAATGAGGTAACCTGGTGGCAGAAACACTCATGAAGCTAACCATAGGGAACATAAGCCATCCTTGGAAAGCCCCAGGTTCTTGGAGAAAGAAAAGTAATTAGAAGCCACAGAAAGGCCAAAAAGTAGGTTGAGTTCCTACTTAGCAAGTATGGAGTCACCATAAGAGTAACAAAACCAACAGATCCAACTTGACCCAGCTGTAAGCCTTGTTGGGACAGGGGTCTCAGTGTGTGGTTCCTTGGCTGCTTGTCTGGTCTGCCTCACCCATAGCAGTATTTCTTGCACTGGAAAGAGAACCAGTGATTTTTCTACTGAAGTACAAGGAATTTGGGCTGCTTCAGTAACAGAAATCTAAGTATCACTAAAGAATGTGAGTAATTTAGTGTATCACTAAATTCTTAAAGCTTGAGGAATCTCATTTATTCAAAGCAATTTTATGAAAGGCAAATACA
Source organism: Hydrochoerus hydrochaeris (assembly GCA_004027455.1). NCBI lineage: Eukaryota > Metazoa > Chordata > Mammalia > Rodentia > Hydrochaeridae > Hydrochoerus > Hydrochoerus hydrochaeris. The sequence continues at coordinate 8,882 of PVLA01000608.1, forward strand.
CAAGTTGCTCACTGGGGATTCAAGAAGACTTTGGACAAAGGCTAGGACCTGATATGGAGCCTCATGCTCTGAAGTCCAATTCTGAAGCTAGTGCATTAGGGCCAGGATCCAAAGATCCATTTTGAGGATTGCTAATTTGAAGAAAATCTGCTGGTATCCTTAGTAAAGGGAGCCTAGGGTTTCCCTTTTTCAACTCTTACATGGCTCCAGATTCTGGGACCCCCTGTGGGGTCAGCCCCACACATGAGATGACTATGGGACCCTGACAAATGCAAAGCTCAGGGCGGCTCCTTTCTGCTTCCACTGCCTGTTATAGGGGCACTGCCCCTGTGCACCCTTGTCTCAGAGAGGTGCCACTTCCTAGTGACTAAGAACTTGAGGAATTGACTCCAACTCATCTTCACTTTTGCCCACACAAAGAGAAGTTTTTGCATGGGTAGGTGACAACAGTTGGCTTTATCCACCAGGCACTGTACAAAGTCAATACCACTGTCTGCCTGCAATAGGGGTTGAAGGTTAGGGATGTCCTGGAAGACCGTGTTAGTCAGCATAGGTTAAATTTTGATGACAAGCAATCCCAATGTCTTCTAATGGTGTTAGTTTATTTTTCACTAAGTTCTGAGCTTTTCCCAAGCCAGAGCTTGGCTCCATGTGATCTTTGCTCCTTATCACAGGCTGATGGTGGCACCTCTGCCTGGAACAGTGGGTGGCTTCTAGAAGGACAGGCATGGAAAGCACAGGTTACCTTAGAAATCTTTGACTTCAGGCTGCATGGATCACTAGTCTCCATTTTTCAACAGAATGAACAAGACTTGGCTACTTCAGAGTTCAAGATGATGAGATATATACTCTTCCTGTAGGGAAAGGCCAGCTTGACTCAGATGAGCAGGACACATAACTGACCAATAAGGAGAGAGAAGATTCTGAGCAATGATGTGGTGTGCCACTTGCCCGAGCTTCACCAGCACCCTGCTTTTCTACTCTGTCTATCTGCAGCAATCACCCTCAGCCATCAGGGGCTCTATCGAGGTCCAAAGTATCCACCCCTGGGCTGGCGCTTCTCTTAGCTCCTGGCCCTACTGAAGTGGATTAAGGTCATTCCCCCAAATCTCAGAATGAGAACACTGATGCCATTTCCAACACAGGGAGCTGAGGGCGGGTGATCATCTGGTGGCGGGGTAATTGGCCAGGCTCCTGTGGCTACCTGAGACTATCTTCACCCACATGCATTTCTTTCAGTGAGCAAATGACTTCTGACTTCCAAACCAAGCATCACACAGTGCTGGAACACAGCCTATTTGGCTCATAGCATCATGGAAAAAGCAAGAAGTGATAAAGCATGAATAGTATCTTTAACATAGTCTTATATTTGGAAAGGCAATTAAAAAACACTTGAAAATACAAGATAAAGTAACAGTTACTTATATGTTTTAACCTTATATTGCTTGGCCATTTGTACATATAAATTATTGCTTACTAGCTTTGATAAATACACAGCAGAGTCATATATACAGAGTCAGAAAGCATGAAATATGAGAAAGAAAACACTGTTAATGGCAATTCTGGTAATTCCACAAATGTTTCATATTTACCAGTTTTTATAATGGTTGACAACTGTGAAGTGTAGTCCCTGAGAAGTTAGGTAGGCACCCGACTGCGGGTTTTCTATCTTCTAATTGTTAACCCAAGCTGACAATGTCACAGCAGTCCTAAGCAATGATACATTAAAAGGCAAGGTTCCTTGCTTATGGTCATCAATTTCAACCCAGTGTTTAATAACAGTATAATATGAATACAATAAATAGGCTATGCAAATAAATATTACTCTGCTAAAAAACGTTTAGTATATACAGCTTTGCTTTATACAGTAGTACATTTTCATCTAACTTTTTGGCAATTTTTAAAAACACTTTTTTCTCCTAGCAGTCTGAAGCAGACTTGGCCTGCTCACTAACAAGCAGGCTGAAATTTTAAGGACATGTCTTTGAAGCATTTAGATAAAATCTTGTCGGACAATTGCAGTCCACTTGATCTTCCAAACTTTTAGTATTTTTGCCCAGTTTCTGAGAAGCCTGGATTGGTTGTGCCATAGAGCTCAGGGTTTGCAGTGTATGTGTTGGCCACAGCAGAACTGTAGGGCTCGGATTCAGGCAGCAGTGAAGGGGCAGCTCTGGGAGCAGGAATCTTCTCCAGCATTCTCTCCCCCATGCATCTGTTTCTTCCCCACACAGAGAGGAGGTGTTTATTCTCATGCTTCTAAATTCAGTGTACATGCCATATATCTGCTTGAGGATACTGGTCTAACAAAATGAATTTATTCTAAACATAATTAAGGATACTAGAAAAAAAGTACATTATAATATGCATGAGTACAACCATATGGCAATTATATAACTGACAAGAATGAATTTAAAACATGTAGTCTATGGAACATCTGCAAATGTGCACAAAGTAATTGGGAAAAAAATAAAAGGGAAAAGTTGCAATTTTGTCAGCAGGAGTAAGGGTTCCACTGCCCTGCACTAACTGCTAGGCAGGGCCGGCTTGCTGTGATGTCAGTGCATCCAAAGGGCCATAGGACTGCTGGGAACTGTTCCCTAAGGGGAAGAACCCACATACAGGTGTCTGCACAAGCCCTTTTGGTGAAGATTTTCTGAAGAGATGGAGATTTTCTGCAATCATAAAAATTCCAAAGGCTAACAAGAAACAGGCTTAGACACCTCCCTATCCACCCTTCTAGTCAGTGCAAAGTAGATTTTGGGGAGGCCTTGGTGAGCACCTAGGGAGGGCATAGGTCCATCTTTCAGCAGGGCATGTACAAGTCCCGCCATGGCCTGCTCACCAACAGACAGCTGCAGTCCTCAGGGACAGCTTTCTGTGTAGCACAACGTGGTTCCCGCTATTCTGCCTTGGGAGACACTAGGAACAGTTATTAAATTTCATAAACACTAAAAAAATTTTAGATGTTCAGAAGACAGGTATGGCAGAAACAAATAAAATCCTCTCTTTCTTTCACTCTCAAGCAAAAGGTTGACAAGTACCACTTTTCCCCAACCTGTTTACACTCACAGCGTGAAGCATACACCAATAGCCATCCAAAATGTGTTCGAGCACAGTGTACCTGTGGCTTTGTGTGGCTAAGTGTCAGATCTGATCTGGTGTCTGAGCAGCATGTGGTCACCTGAAGCAGATTTTCCCACTGAAAATTAGTTCTTTAAAGGCAATGCTCTACTTGATGCAATGTGAATCTAATGTAAATAAATCAAATTGTAAAACAGAGACAATGTCACAATGGCCTTATGTGATCACACCAGTCAAACCCTGATCACTAGCTTGAAGAAAAGACATGCAGAGCATTTGTGCTGTGAGTCCATGCTATTCTCAGTAATTGCTGAAGCGAGGGCTGAGAGCCTGCTTGCCCATCAGGAACATGTCTTTCCTGATGCTATGGCTCTACCCTCCCCCGATAGGTCTCATTTCATCAGCAGCAGTATGAGGCATTTGTCTGAGTGGACCAGCTGTGGATGGAGCATTCCTAAATCCCTACACATTTTTGGGAATGAAGTGTCATATGCTGAGCCAAACTGAGTCTATCTGAAAGTCCTATCAGAAATGCTCTCCACATAGTTTGTTCCTGCATTATCTCAAGTTCACTGTGGCCCCTGAGCCCAAGGAATACCACTGCTTTTAAATAAAGGCCTCAGAAGCAATGAACACACCTCAGATATGAGGATGAGTGAGGTGCTGATGAGACTAAAAGGAAGCAGGCCTGTACTGGTTCCTAGTTATCTAACTAGTGAGCGGTAATGCTGAGAAGTACAGCTGGTTCACATGGTTAGAAAATTTTAGCAAGGGACAGGGTCTTGCATTTTAGCCAGTGACAAGTATTTAGCTATCAGGAATGACTGGACTATTTTAACCCAGTCTTTTTTATTCATCTGAGGGTTGAAGGAAACCCTCTGCCCAGTCCAGGAGAAAAGCAAAGTCTTACTTGCTAGAGGCCCAATTTGTAAAAATGGGAATCAGAGAGACTCAGAAAACTGAGACTTTGAGGAAAAACACAAAAAGGCAAATTACAGCAAGACTTTGTGCTTTGAATGGGAAGTAGACGAAAGGGCTCCTCTAAATCTCCAACATAAGTCAGACATCTAGATATTTCTGGGCAACATTTTACTTGCCCAAAGACTGGTAATCCCCACTATCCTATTATGTTGCTCTAGTTAGCGCTGAGTGCTTCACACTCACAACTCCTCTCCCTCACTGGGCTGTTCTCACTGCATCCTGTAGGCATTGCGCCTACACGAGGGCTACAAAACACTAGGGCTTCATCAGACACAGAACAGAGACATTTGTGATCCTCACCTCTGCGAGCTGTTTCTGAGCAAGTAGAGCATGCTCAGGCATGGTGCATACACAGATCAAACTGTTCCCAGTGAAAAATAAGAGCCTGCTTACAAACATGAAAGAAAATCCCCAGGAATGAAGCAAGGAGTCGACTGCTTAAAGACTACTTTTTGCCTACTGGCAAAGCAACTATGTCTACCTTGCCTATAGAAGCATATCAGTGGCACAGATGTTAACTGCACCTGCAGTCATGTACTGTAAGTGATTGTAGATGCAAAGAAGTGCGTGCCTTGGCGTTTCACATCTGCACAATGGAGCAGGACTGCCAGTTACCATCCACAGACTCATGTGGCTTTTGTGATGTCAGAGTTTGGGTGGAGAGACAGCTCCCCCTGTGTGGATGTCTAGAGATGCCCTTGTTTGTCTTTGGGTGCTCACAGTCCTCTGATGATCTGAAGGCAGTAACCTAATGTCTTCTTGCTGCAGGCGCACTCATATTGAAGTATCTGTTCATTGTGTGTCAGGCTGTGTTTTCTCCTGTTGAAGCCAGCACATCTTAAATTGAAACCTGGATCGGATCAGCAATTGGTAAGAAACAAGGCGTCTCTGTTCCAAGAATGCTGCCAGCTCTTCCTTCCTCCTTGCTCCAAGAGCATCGTGGAGGGGCCTCTCCCATCCCTGGTGGCTGATATCACTTCCTGAACACGCTCTAGCTGCCTTTCCTGTGCACGTCTTGTGGTGTGCTGATAAAACTCAACAACTTCTTTTCTCACAGGAAGCAACGTACTGGGCAGAGACCTTCCTGTGGCTTAAGTGCAGCAGTCACAGGACGCGGGTGGTATCTCACGCCCTCGGCTCAAGCCTATGGGACAGCTCGAACAGGGCCTGTTGGCTCTCGATGACATACAGGTGGGTAACGTAGGACTTCAGCTCCTGATGCTCTTTTGGAGACATGTCACTTCCTATTAATATTTTAGAGGAAAAACCAAAAATCAATCTCATGAGAGCAATGGTACTATTTCTAAGTACCAGGAAACCCACCTCATTAGTTGGACTCCTGGAAGCAATGTCCTTGTCTAAGAGCAAAAATGCCTCAGACTAGGTTCCTAAGGTTGGGCGGTGGACGGGCACGGTATTGGCAACACTTCTTACCTGGCAGCGCATGCTGATCAGAAATCATAACACTGCCCTTCTCCACAGTTGAGGATAGTGAGTAGTCATACAAGTGGCACCAGGAGGACATGAACCATAGGCCCTATGGTTTCTGAGTCTAGGGTTTGACCCCTGTACTGGGCAGCCTTTCACATCAACTGCCCATTTGAATAGCCTGGGTGGCTCATCTAGTGTTGAATTTTCAGGAATCCAGCAATCTATTTAGCATATGAACACAACAGCCACTCCCATTCCTTTTCTTTTTATAGATTTTGTATAATTCCATCTTATGTTTTGGAAAAAAAGATTTAATGAAGGATTGAGCAGATACCACAGAACCGAACCTAAGAGATGGTCAAGAGGCAGAACTGGAAGGAAGCAGGAGCATGGGCTGGAGCCAGGCAAGGATGAGGCAAGGGACCTTTCCACACACAAACCAGGGCAGGCAAAGAACGGAGGGGCCACAAGAGGTGCCACGCTGTGAACTCACACGTGCTGTGCTGTGCCAGTGACAAGTCTGATAAGAAAGCAGAGATCAAGTATGTGGACAAAGCACAAGGCCAGTGCGGGAGGTGAAAAGAAACAAAAACGATGCAACTTGCTTTGCCTGTCAGGAGATTGGTTTAACAGCGCTGTGGTGAGACAGTGTGGATGTGAGGGACGGTGACACTGCACTCTCTTCCTCCATGGGATTATGGGCAGGGTGTGGTACTGGAGCAGTTTGAGCAGAAGGGAGGGGACACAGGAAACTGGGTATTTTATTGTATCATATATTTTTTTTTAAATTAGTACTGGCGATCGAACTCACGACCTCTTGCTTACCAAGCAAGTGCTTGAACCACTAAGCTAAATCCCTGGCCCCTTGTACCATATTTTTCTCTAAGTAAAAATCTTTTAACCCTCCCTTCTATGACAAATGTTTTTTTTTTTTTTGGTTGGGTTTTTTTTTGGGGGGGTACTGGGGATCACACTCATAACCTTGCACTTGCCAGGCAGACACTTATGCTGCTGAGCTAAATCCCTGGCCTAAAGAAATGTGTTTTAAGTAGAAATAAGATTTTTATGTTGTGAGTGGTTTGTGACTCTTAGGTTTAATAACAAGGCTTCCTGATTTCAGCAAGTAAAAGTACTAGGTGTCAACGTTTTTGCCATAGCTAAAAAGCTGTATTATTCTAGAATGCTGTGGCTGAAAGACATTGGGAAGCTACTTGCTTTTTGGTTTAGATCATTTCAGTTTGGAAAACATGATGCTATAGAGATAAAATTGCTGTTAGCTTACAAGTCTTAAAAAGAAGGTAGAATAGTCTCAACAATGACAAATGACATGTGTGGCACTTTATAATTCATAACTGACTTGATTAACATTACATAATTTTAACCCAAATATTGACACTGGCTTACTAGCTTAGATAAGCTGTTAAAATAAACTCAGATAATTCAATTCCAACCCAGCTTTTAAGGTATATAAATATGTGAATACAAACTGCCTTGACAGGTTTTTTTTTTTTGCTTTTGAGATAGGGTCTTACTACATAGTTTAGACTGTCCTTGAACATACAGTAATCCTTTTGTCTCAGCCTCCCTAGTGTGGGGATTACTGTTCCTGACTTTGATAGTGTTTTAAATTTCTCCTTTGCATAATGCTATAGAGGCAAGTGAGTGGGAGGTTCAGGGCCTGCCAAGCCACGGTAACCTTCATGCCCATACTGAGAACACATATAAGCTAGCACCTCTTGGTAAATGCAGGCTGATGTCTTAGAATTAGCTAAATAACCAAAAACAGATGAAAGAAATACTCATCAGCAACATTATACTTGTATATTTGGATAAATGAATCTCTATGATGATGTCAATTGTTACTGTTTCTACTATAACTACACTGTACTTATATAATGAAGAATTCTATGAGTATATATCCAATGATATTAAATTGATGTAACTATTTAGAAATAGTAGACTCTGTGTTTATAATTTTCCTTTTGACAAAAAAATTTTAGTACATATATAAGTTGAGTTACTAATTTGCTTTTTGAAAAGACAATATTGCCAGCCAAGAGCAGCACTGTACAGAAAAAAAAATTTTTTTTAGAATGTATACTAGCTAGGCACATGGTGACACATGCCTGCAATTTCAGCAGTTGGAAGGCTGAGGCAGGAGAACTACTGCCAGTTGGAGCCAGTCTGGGCTACAAAGTGAGTCCAAGGCCAGGACTGCAAAGTAAGACCTGTCTCAAAAAAACCAGTCTCTTGCTCTCAAAAATAAAAAGAACATGTACCAAATAGTTTGTAATACTTTGGGAGGTAGGACTTTTTCTATATACACTGTAGTACTTCCTGTTAAAATTTTTATATGTATGCCCTTTATGTGTATATGGTCTGCCCAGAGTGAAGCAAAGGGCGAGGGTGAGCGAGTCAGACAGTCTCGGTTTGAGCAGTGGCTGCGTGAGTCAGCCTCTCACAGCCTCAGCTTTCTGTCCTGCACCTACAGGGTTAATAAGCCCACTCGCTAGGACTGGCCTCACAGTTCCTGCCCATGGGAAAACTCCTTCAACTCAGTAAAGTCGATTTCCTTCCTTCCTGCAATGCATTAACATCATTTAAACACATTGTAAGTGATGCCTGAGATTTAAGACGCAGTGGGAAGCCTACACATGTACTCAGATAAATATGTTTTCTGCAGAAAGGCAGCTCTAGACAGGAAGGTTTTGCTGGAGAGGAGAGAATGCTGGGAAGGCTGCTTTGGGCACTTTTATAGACTACAGTCCTGTTCCAGTAAGGCCCTTGGTAAGGAGGTCAGGGTGAGGCTCACCCTGCTAAACTCAGCAGTTAATTAAGGTACAGGGGAAGCAAGCAAGACTTTCTGGGGTGGGGTGGGGTGGGGTAAGGAGCCCTGATTGTCTGCAGTCCCTCTGGACAGGGTAAACTTGCTTCCATGAGGGGATAATGATCTGCCATGTCTGTCTTCCTCTAATCCCAAACATCCCAGTGAGGAAACAAAGTGTGAATCTAGACTATGTACACAATATGCATATCTATATACACAATATTCTTTACGAGCTGTTCACATTTATTACCACCAAATACTTGTGACACAGTCAGTCAGGACCAATATGCAGGCAATCCACACTCCACACCTGACTTCAATTACTCACCAAACTGGTTAGTCCGGCAGTGTCTCAGGGTTCGCACAGTGTCTGCAATCATGTGCTGCAGGGTAACAAAGGAAACACATCAGTGGAAGGAGGGGTCGCTTAGGGTATTGCTGAAGTAGCAGTGGCTGCTGCTGGGATGGACAGAGAGTCTAAGGCCATGGATGGACAGTCTAACATCGAATTGGGTGTAAATGGATGAGCTATACTTAGAACATTTAAATGATTATGTTGTGCTTGAATCACAGAGAATATTTTAGTCCATGTCTGCAAATATAGTGACTCCCAAACCATACAGATTCACCATGGGAAAACACATTAGGAAGAAATAAAGCCTTTGCAGGATCCCCCTTCTGGCCTTGGGGAGCTCCAGTCTCACCATGCTCACTGCGCTCCACAGCATGCACTGGGCTGGTGTCACTATCATTGCTGTTGGACTCATCTTCTCCTCTCTACCAGGTACCACTAGAGGGTACCCACCACCTACCATGTGTCCTACACACAGAACCTCAGAGACGCAAAAAGCTGCATGGTGCTAGAGGGTTTGAAAGATGAACATTTTCTACAATATCAACATCTTTACCATATAATTTTTGGTTTCTAATTTATAACCCCTCTTAAAGTCTTCAGTATTTTCTCTGATGTCTTCACTGATCTCCAGGCAGAAGTCTGGCTCAGTTTATAGCTGCTATTAACAAGATTCCATCACCTCCTACTTCAGTATCTGTATTTTTGTTTTCTACCTATCTCTGCCATTTTTAGTCTTCCATAATGAAAACATGGTGTTTTGGAAAAGACCAAACTCCTCTACAGTTCCTTTTACACAGGTGCCAGAATAATCTCTAAGCACTGCTGTTGTCATGTCCTAGTCCTGGCAGAATCTGCATCAACTCTTCACATTATTTCATATTGAAACCCAAACATCATACTGTTATTCAACATCACTCATTGTCTATCCCTCCAGAGATCACAAGGGGCTTCCATTGTTCATGTCCTGCCTACACACAGCCAACCGTCAATGAATTACTGCTGAAAGTATAATGTTAACACTAAAAACTGTCTCCCTCAAAACCCGGCAGAATGACAGACATGTTACTTGAATATGACCTACTAGTTAAATTGTTCTCAGAACTGTACTGCTAATGTATGTTCACTCAATAGTGGGACATTAAATGGGGCAGTGATTAGAGCAGCAGCCCAAGCGTCATTTGCAAAGGAAATGAGACCTGACTCATGTCTGTGTAAATGCATTGTTAAATTTCCTTCCCCAAATTTTACCAATTCCCAGGACAGTTTTCTCGTTTTAAGCCGTGGTGTCACATTGATTTCTATCGTGTGCATTTGCACAGCTCATGAAAGGTTCCAGCTGAAGTAAGTCTCAGTACCTAATGTAGCATTGAAATCTGAGTCCTGATTCTCATCTTCAGGCTTTTTGAAGGGGGAGGGAGGGAGATATGGTAAATGATCATACTCATAACACTGAAGGATGAGACAGAAAGGAGAAACCCTTTGTTTCTTCATCATTTGATAGTTTAAGATAGAAACATTAAGAATGCTGAGGCAGCAAGGAACTTAGCCCAGGGAACAATAGGAATCTTATTAGAACCAATGAGCACTTCTGGATCTGCATGTGGTCTGATTTAATGTGTTGGTCTGTGTCAGCCAGATAAAGATAATACATTGAATTATCTGTTAGCTGGCTTAAGTTAATATCCATCATGAAGAATTGGCTTCTTGCAAGTTAATTCACTTAAGTTCTATTGGTTCATTATTGTGAAAGATGATCCTGTTTTAGCATCAGTAAAACCCTGTACTTTGCTGAGAGACATTCTTTTAATATACTGCTTAGGAAGCACAGTCTCTTTCTCCAGCAGCCATGTGTACCAAAGTTCTGAGTATGATATAAAGTTGATTTGTCCTTTTGGAGAAAATTCCAACTTCACCCTGTCTTCTGCATGTAAGAAGGGGTCAGCCCGAGGAAGCATGCTGCATCTGAAGGGCTATGCTACCTGATTGGAGGCCTGGAGCTCACTGGTACCACACAATCTGTCCTCATTATAAAAGAAGTGCCAGCAACTGCCTGACGGTAGTGTGTGTGTGCTGTGAGCCTGCTGTGTGCACACACAACTCAGCCCGTTTTCTTATGCCTTTAAAAAAAATATTTTTAGGGATTTAAAAAGAATATTATTTTATCCTATGCTATTTCATTAAAGTTTCCTAAAGAACTAAAGACACAAGTATTGACCCCAGTGGAGTTAGTATCATAAAGGCTTTGTTTTCGTCCCTGTGGTTAGTTGGGGTCCTAGCGCATGAAAGCTGCCGTTAAAGAGCTTCTGAAGGATTGCTGCAAGGACCACAGGTGGGGGTGAGAAGGAAGATGTAGGAAGGACGAAGGAAATCTTTCCACTGCTTTCTCATTTGGGCTTTATGGAATTGTTCTTGTATTTTGATGACATCATCTGAAGGGAATGATATAATGAATTTCGAAGCCCTGGCTCAATTGAGGGCAAAGTTTAGCCATCAATCTGCTCTTAAAATGGGTAAGCAGTTGGCTATAAAAAGTATAGTTGCCTCCTCGCGTTCCCTCCGGGTCAGAGGGCAAAATGACTAGGCCTCAGGAAATTCTCCTTGGTGTGACAACCCCACTGACTTGTCTTCACGCTGCCCCACAGAGCTTCCCTGGTGCTCTTATCCAGGCGTGCTGGCCGGCAGGCAAAGTACGTACTGATCAGAAGCTTTATGTTACTGCAGTCACTTCATTAATGGCTAACACTAGTGATTAACCTGCCTGGAGATGAGATTTCTAGTGACTCCAGCCTTTCACTGCTAACAGGTGTCCTGTGATTTCAGATCACACAGCAACGCACTAAAAAGGAACACCTGATCTGTTTCTGGCTGTGTTGGTTTGACTGCAGCATTTAAATACCTGATCTCTGATTCTAAGCTAGGAGAGAGACTTGAAAATGTTATTGACATTTCCATTTCAAAAATAACTAATCATGAAGGGATTGTGGTTTAAACTGCCAGTTGTTGAAAGGGAGCCGTGAAAAGTGTTTGGAGACATCTGTCAGATGCCAGCTGTGTGGCTCTGCAGACCCGTGCCGTGTCCTGTGTGCGGTGGGCTGGCCAGATGATGAGGGCAGGGCACTTGTGCTCGAGAGGCAAAGGCCAGACACCAGGCCTCATCAGTACACAGCAGTCCAGTGTGTTCTCTGGTCATGGTCTGTGGCCCCTGGCTCAACCAATCTTTTCTCAAAGGCCTGACCCAGTTTCACGGGGAGCAGGGGTCAGTTGCTGAAAGAGTTTACACAAGTCCATCACCATTACTGACTAGGTCACTCCAAGGTCAGGATCCCTGAAGAAAGGTTACCAGGATCATCCTTAACCATGACGGAGTGTTTAATCTATGACACTAATGTTCATCTGTCACAGAAATCCGCTCCTCAGGCTGTCAGTGGGTCTCTCTGCAGTGCTCCTGTATCACGGCTGCCCAGGAATCCCTGCTCTGACCGTGAGAGGACAAAGCAGCTGGGAATGTTCTGGAGGTAACTCAGGAAGAAGTGTTTCAGGAACATGTAGCAGAACATTGACTGGGGATCCCTACTCATGAGCAAGGAGACTCTGTGTCAGGGGCTAGTCATGGCCTAGCCCTTCCCCTCTCCTGCAGACCCCAGAAATCCAAGGCTCATGTTTGAGTTTGGGGTAATGGGAACCAATAATCTTCCCAGGAAGACTTTCTTGCCTGTGCTTCAAAAGCAGCAAGGCTCAGCTCGTGACTATAAACTAACTGCTGACAGGATTTATTTTTATTTCTGGTTCCATAAACAATGCTCAAACACTGATGTCAATCTAATGAAGCATCATTTTTAAAAATGGAAAGCACATTTCCATATTGGTTGCTTCTCAAACCCATGCTAGAACACTTCTTTTTAATTGGGATGTATTGTGTATTGATAATATACACCCTGAGCTCTGGTTCAAGGGAGATAAAGGTTACACCATTAGTTTGATGGAGCAGGAAAGACAAGCATACATTTTCTTTTCAGTGAGAAAAGGGAGAAATAATGAAATTTACATACCAGTTTTTCAAAATTGACAAGATTATCCAAAAATGTTTTATTTCCTTCATGAATAAATGTTACATCTAGAAATCAAAAACAAAAAAAAATATGTACCATTAGAAATGGAGCATGTAGTAAGGCTGAAGAAGTCCACAAACAATCCAACTTAGGAATTTTCCTTAAACATTATAGAATTGTTCCATGCATTTGTTAAGGAAACTTGAACTGCATCTATAGAATACCTAGTGTGAAAATACATGATTTATGCAGGGCAGGGATGGAGGGAAATGTGTAACATTACTGAAAGAACAATTTTGTACTTCTGGTGAAGTGTTTAACTTTAATCTACTGTATAGAAGTTAATGCTATTTTGTAACCTATTTGGTCCATTATATTTTTAATCAGAAGACTAAGCAGAAAATAAATGAATACTTATAAAAAAACCAGGATTTTAATATTTATGCATTTGCTTTTCAAAAAAGTCCCTGACAAGATTTATGGGATTTGTGTTACAGAAAACAGTTAAGATTCAGACTTAGATGTTTACATTTAAATTTCTGGCTCCCCGAGCCAGTACCTGATTGTGTACACTTGACAGGAGTGAGGGGCTGGGAATGCTTTTCAGTGGTGCAGCACTTGCCTAACAGGTGCAAGACCCTGGGCTGCATCTCCAGCATTGTGAAAAATAAAGTCAATGAAAGGGGCCCTTTTGAAAATGTCAAGATTTCCACCCTGTCTGATGAGGTAAAAAGAAAGCACCAGTGATAAAAATAAAACAAAGAAAGTAGAATGGAAGTACATGGTGAAGAAGGGAAGAGAAATGTGATCGAAGGCTTATTAGATTTTAAATGCTGAGGAGCAGGAGGTGCAGCACACGGCAGGGCCCTCCCACAATTCAACCTCCACTAACACCAGAGACGAACAAACAAACAAGGTATGGATTTGGGGAGTAGATGCACTAAAGAGTGACTGAAGCTCTGAGAATTACAAACTGAGATCAGAGAATCCATGCTGAGCATGAGGAAAACCCCACAGACAAGGGTCACAATAACAAATACTCATGTTATGTCATGAACGTGGAAGGTCCACCAAGTAAAAATGACTTTCAAAAGTCTCACTAAGATAATCTGTTTGAAAAGAGGGAAAATAACAGCTCTAAAACTCCTAGAAACAGAGATCACATTTACATGAAGACTTATTCTGGGGATCCACAGGAGGCATTAAGAGATAGGTGCTCCTAAAACCTGCCCTCAAAACACTGGGCCAGTGAGCTCCAACCGTGGTACAACTGTTTCCAGTATGGCCTGTAATGTTTTCATGAGCTTCTTTTCCTATTTTTTTTTCTTTTAAACTGATGTTCTGGTAGCAAAATAATTCACAATTAAACAATCTTCTAATAAACTGGCTACTATCTTTTGCAATTTTGCAAATAATTGTAAGCTTTCTTTCCATCATGACACAGTATTTATAAAACAGAGTCTAAAGAGCTAGCTTTCCACCCTTTGTGTACAGCAGATCAAATACTGGGCCCACTCTGTCTACACTAAACACCCTGGACCCTGGGCCTCTACTTCTTCCCAGAGAGTCCAGGCTGCAGACGCCTCTCCAAGCTGCATGGACTGAACTTTCCCCAGGATTACAAGGTTATCACCATCACTGCTCTCCCATATTCCTATGAGGTGATGATGAGGACAGTGACAAAAATGTGAGACACAACTTGAAGTGCTTTACCTGGATTAACACATTTCATCCTTGCAAAACACTATAAAGTAAAACTCTAGAAGGGAAGCATGTGAATTAGCTAGGGTGTGAAGGATGTCCACAGCTGACCCATGCTCCCAGCCACAATGCCAGAGCAGGATTCAAACCCAGGGAGGCAGGGACTCCCCAGGCACCTCAAGTTAGAGGACTTGAATGGGTAGGAGATGTAGCTCAGAGGTAAAGGCCTTTGTCTTGTATGTCCAAGGTCCTGGGTTTGACCCCCCATGCCACAAGCAAAAAAAAAGAAAAGTGGAAAACAAACTAAAAAACACTTAAGACTTTTCTTACTGCCAGTTACAGTTAACCTACTGAAGTGTTTACTTCACCACTCCCTGTACTTATTCCCTCCCACCTTAAAACCCTTCTCTTCCTGGAAATTCCCTCTTAATGGCTCTTAGGGCCTCGAGGGCAGCAGATGGGACAGCTGCTCCATGAAGCACAGGGCTTTGTGGGACTGCTGCCAGTGTGACATGAGGCAGAGAAGGAGCAGAGGCGGACCGTGAGCACGGAGCAGCCGTGGGGGCTGGAGGGCTACACTGCAAAGAAGTGGAAGGGCTTGGAAAGGCTGAAGGTTTTGATGCTATTAAATGCAGGTATGTGATGAGGAGGTAATGAAAAACAAGAAGGAGTGGGCAGTGGCCCCCAGAACTGAAATGTATAAATTTAAGTTTGGGGTGTGACTTGCAAAGCCCTTTTTACCTGGAGAAAACTGTGCACTCTTGAAACTCCTTATAAAATAGAACTATGCAATGAAGGGACACTATTTGAAGTGATGGCAAGTGGAAAACCAGGAAGAAAAACAAACACGACATTCTTTTCCTTCAAATAACCCACAAATCTGCAACAGTAATGTTTACTCTATAACACAAACAACCCCCACAGGAATTCAGTTACTCCTCAAACACTTCCTGATCTTTCACTTAATGCAAGGGATCACCTTCTCCAAAAATCACACACCTTGCACATACACTACTCACACATTACTCACACACACTTTAGCAGGATCCTTTCCCAACACTGACTTAGGGTTTCCCATTAATCCCTTCTAAACTGATGCCACACCACAGTAGGGAGCAAGTATGTCAACAAGCAAGACAATTCAACTGAGAAAGAGGAAAAGTGATGGCTAAAGGACCCTCAGGCAATCCATGTACTTGGTAATCTATATTTTTATGGAAACTATTTCAATCATGGAAACAGGGGAGGCCTAATCCTTTCTAAACTCCCAAAGTAGATCAGTGTGATCCTATATTCTAATTAAAAGCAATTCAAAGTATAATGTACAGCCTGGCAAGTGCGAGGTGGTGAGTTTGATCCCTGGCACCCCAAAAAACAAAAACAAAATATAAGGTATAAAAGAGGCAGGAGCAAGAGGTTTTTTAAAAAAATTCAACTCACTACTCTAAAATAGTTCACTACAACTTTAAAAATAATTGTGCAACTTAAAAACCTAAGAACTGCCAGGAGTGGGTGCACATGCCTATAACCTCACCACTCAGTAAGCTGGAGCAGGAGGACTAGCATGGGTTCGAGGCCAGCATGGGCTAGTGAGTTGAAGACCAGCCTGAACTACATAGTGAGACCCTGTCCCAAAAAACCAAACCAAACCGACCACCTAAATCCAACCCCGCCCACCATACACACGTGTTGGGTGTGCGCACATGCTTGCACACGCACATGCTTGCGTGCGCGCGTGCACACACACACACACACTCCCTAAGGATTATAGTTATGTCTTTTTCTCAAGATAGCTTATCTCAGGCATGATTATATATCTGTCTTTAAAATGTTCATTCCATTTGGCTTTGGAAAGGATTTCTGACAAAAATGGTAACTTTCACTAAAAAATGAAGTTGATACTGTTTAATTTTTATAACAAAAATTAAGATAAAATGTGCTTATTTAAACTCAATAAGGTTTCCAATGAAAAAAAGAAAAATGTTTAATTTACTACTTGGTCTTTTGCAATGAGTGAATGTATTTCAGCAGAAAAAAGGCAAATTTGTTATGCTGCCAACAAAAAGGTCTAGACTAACTCAGCGGAGCAGAAAATTGCATCCAACTAAGATGCGTGAAACATTTCACTGCACTAAACATTTTGGGAGAAGAATCATTAGAGTGGAAAGCTCTGCTCTCTAATTAAGTTAGAGGAACACTTTCTACTTATTTGTCATAATCTTAAAAGTATTTATTATTTCAAGTCACTTTATTTTGCAAATAAAAGGCAGGAACCTGAATAAACATCTTAAAAGCAAGTAAGTGAAGGGAAAAAAACCCTCAAATGTACTTTTAAGTTGGTATTTTGGCATTGCAATCTGTCCTTATTTCACCCATTTATATTTAATAGAATCTTTCAGCTTGAGTGAAGCATCTGTACATCTCTCAATTGTCTTAATATTGCACATGTATTTCACAGGGACTCTGGCTTCATATTAGATGAAGACTACATGAGCGACTGCATGGACGCACAGCAACTTGGAACAAGTCTCCAGACTCTGGTAGTTCTTGAGAGTGGCGGGAGAGGCAATGCCAGGTGCTTGCCGGCAGAGGTGGCACTGGGGGGAGGACGGGATGAGGGTGGCCAGGGCAGTTGACAATGCCATTCCCAGGCAACTCATTTCCGGACTCACTTGTACGTGTCTAATGATTGAGGCCTGACCCAGCAGAAGATACCTCGGAGCACAGAGGCTGGATAAAGAGTATTCCCATAAAATCCCTCAAAAGAATTAAAACATAGGAAAAATTGCCAAGTCTTCTTTCCCTAGAAAGTACACAGGTGAAGATATTCACAGAATGCCGGAACAGGCCAGATTCCAGAGCACTCTCTTTCATTAATGTCCTTGGTTTGAAAGAGAGAGGACTGAGAGTTTAACTGACCAGTTTCATGATGAATTATGTGGTGGGCTACAGAACAGAGCTCAGCGGTCTAACGTGGAGCTGTCCAATACTTGCCCAACTGGACCCCGTGCCTTTGAAACAGGAAGTACCCTACCAGTGATTTCTATGCATTATAGAGCTTGTGCTGACCAAAGGGATTTCTCCCTGGCAATGACAGTACACTGAGGGCGGTGTCTCTGAGCACAGCTTATCATCGTTTGAGTTTTTTATACCAGTCTTATTCTTATTTGAATTAACTACATGACAGATTTCAAAAGAAAATAGTACAGGAATTAGAAGCAATGTAAAATAGAGCATAAAAGACAAGTTTAATGAGTCAGCTGGGCATGGTGGCTCATGCCTATGATCCCAGCACTTGGGAGGCTGAGGCAGGAGGATTATTGTGAGTTCGAGACCAGCCTGGGCCACAAAGTGAGCTCAAGGCCAGCCTGAACTACCTAACGAGACCCTGTCTCAAAAAGACAAAAAAAAAAAAAGTTTAATGAGTCAATTATAAAATGCTTTGACATCTGTTCAAGCACAATTCAGTCTAGGTATTTAAAAAAATCGAGTAACTCAAAAACTATGAAAAGTAAACAAGCTTGAACGTCAAAAATGACTGCAGTTCAATATACTGAGGATTCTTTTTGTGCCTTCTATAGTTAGAATGATAAATTTCTGGATGATGAAATTACATAGCATAAAGGATAGAAAATCATTACCTTTTAGCAGTAAGGGCATGAAAGGGATTTTTGGTGGCTTCATCTTTTTGAATGCATCTCTGTAGGCTTTGTGATTTAAAGAAGGATCCTGCCAAACCAAGCAGATTACAAAGAGAAAGAAAATCAATGTGTGATAGAAACAATTCTCAATCTATTTTTCCTATACAATTTGAACATGATTTAGATATAGAGAGGTTCTTCCTAAGAATGAAGTAGATAAAGGTTTCCTAGGAGAATAAACTTGCTAAATTAGGGCAGGATATCTAGGAAATGAATGAAACTCAAGTTATTGGTTTATAAAAAAGGGAAATGACTGCAAAAGAGAGACACCTTTGATTACCCTATTATTTTCTTCAAATAGATTCTTTAAGTACAGTTTCCTCTGCATAATTTTGAGCATGAGGTAACCTGGGTCTTTTGTTAGGTACACTGCAGAGAAAAACTGTTCTCTTAACATACAGGCAGGGCAGAGGAAACGAGAGCCCTGTTGCACTGTGTTCTACAAAGAAACTATACACCTTATATCTCAGCCTAAGACAAAGTGAAAATGTGGAAAAAAATAATGCACAGGACACTAATTACATGCTAAATTTATACTGATCTGTCATGTAGGCTTTGAACTGGAATATGCTTAAAAATCTGCTTTCTGAAAATCACACTAAAGAGACCACGCTCATCACCTGTGTAGAGGGTGAGGAAGCAGCTTTAACTGTCATTTTGTCTCATTCCTTAAGAAGCAAAGCTACATTTCTCATATGCAAGCAAAACTAGTCTAAGCTACTCGTCAGCTAGAATGCAGAAACCATTAAAATCTAGGAGACTATTTAGAAGAATAAGGCCACTGTAGTTCAGCTACTTACTGTTAAACTTTCAAGTTCAGAGAAAAGCTTCTTAAACTTCCCAGGGATTTTCTAAAAAACACAAAAACCAGAAGTTCATAGAAGATAGTTGTTTTGAGAAGCACTGAGGACTTTTCATTAAGTTGTGCTTACTTGTGCTACATTTCAGAACATAAATACCTTCTGGCTCTCTCCAGATTGCTTCTCATTATATAGTTTTCATCATGCTTGTAATAGGGCCTTCCTTAGGAATATGGCTAAAAACAGTTTGCCAGCCACATGATTCAGGAGTCTAGGAGGTTAGACATTCCACACACTGGTGGTTATTTAATAAAAATTTAGATTCCAGTTCCATGTCCTACCTTTGATGAATGTGCTCATCTTCTTAACAGTCTTGCTAAATGCCAAATAATAATTCTGGATGTCAGTTTTTATATAAATTATGTAATTGTATTTCACAGCAAAGGGCTAAATATTGAAGGGCCATGATTTAAGTGAGTAAGCTTATACTTTAATGGGTATAATCACTGAACTGAAAAGCTCAACTACATCAACAGGTAGCATGCACAATGACAGAGGATGGGAACATAAAATCTGGGCCAAATGGAAAAACAAAAAAGCCAAACACATTTGGAATGCCCCGGCCTGACTTTTAACACAAGTGAAGAACTGTGTGCCTTTCACATTGACTTAGTGACCATCTGTGGTAGATAGAGAGCTCTCGCCTGCAGTCAGGCTCAGTGTGGATTTTGATTCTGCCCCTTTCAGCTCTGTGGTTTGGTGTGAGTCTCCAAGCTCTAGGATCTCAGTTTCTTCAGCTACAGACACAGAGACAATTCATGAAATGTGTAGAATCCATGCCTGGCATTTATTAAATTCTAGCTATTAATGAGAAAGTTTAAGAAAAGATGTTTGTGGAATTTTGTTTCTAAATTGAGTCAAAATAATGAGGCAAACTCCATTAGACTTTTAAACTATAAACAGATTTTTCAATTTGGCAACCTGCATCTGGATTATTTCAGCAGACAGGCAGTTTAATCTGTTAGAAACCACGTTCCTTCCCCATGAGTGGATGAGAAGAGACAAAATATAGAGTTTTGCAACTATTTCTACTATTGGTTCTTATTTTTTTGTTTTGTTTTGTTTTTTTAAAGCAAGATCTTTCTATATATCCCAGATTGGCCTTGAAATTGTGATTCTCCTGCCTCAGCCTCTTGAGTGCTAGGATTACAGGCATGCACCACCACACCCAACTCTACTGTTTCTTCCAAGCTGCAAATACTTGTTTGATATCCCACATGAAGTGGAACCTGAATGTGTCAGCTGATTTGATATAGAGGCTCAGCCATGTGCCAGATCTGGCCCATTGCCTGCTCTTGTAAATAAAGTTTTATTGGAACACTGCCACAACCATTCATTTGTGTATTAACCATGGTGTTCCTGTACCACAGTGGCTGAGTTAAGGAGTTATGGCTTGCACTGCCTAAAAATATTATCTGGTCTTTTACTAAAAAGTTGCTGACCTCTAATCTAGTTCCTCAAATCTGCTTCTTTTCTTGTATTAACTGAGTAAGACAATGTGATCATTTTCATTATTTAGTCTCCAGACCCAAAGATCCCATGCTCATCTCTGTGTGAAGTTCTCCACTCCCTGTTCCAGCAATCCCCAGCTCAGTCTTCAATGCTGCTGTTTGGGGGCTTCTCACTGAGCATCTTCTCAGCTACCTGCAGCAGTGTGAGCTTGTCCTCCCTTGCCCAGTGAGACTTGGCTCAAAAGCTCTTTCCTCATATGCACACTCTATATCGTGGTGCTAATGCAGTGCCCTGCACATAAGAGGAGGGGGTTAGTACACTGACTAAATGCAAGCTATTTGAATTTAATTGAATTATTTTTACTCCCAATATTTCTTTTGAGATCTAACACTAATTCTACTCCTCACAGTCCCTTGCTATCATCTATTTCTTTCCTGCCCTGATCACTTGTGGAATCTATCACTCATCTATAATCTTAAGATGAGCTAAATGTCTCATTTCCTTGTCCAGAGCAGGAAAGCATTTTTTTTCTTTTAAAGTCCTTTCAGGTGCATTGGCCCAGACTCTGGGTCACCCCAATGCCTTCCATTGGGGACGGCCTGACCGGAGGGTGAACCTATGGCCCACTGTTGAGATTCAATGGAACAGAAAGGCTGGCCCATCAGCTTGTGTCTTGTGGCAGTTGGGACAGGGAGTTATGAGAGAACGGCTCAGTGAGTGAGCAGACTACAATGGAAGAGGATCTGAGAGAAGCCAAGGAGACCAATGAGCTACCACAGGCTATAGCCCACAGGGAGAAGACAAGATGATTAAAAGGAAAGGACAAGGGAGAGAAATGGTGCACAGAGGGAGGTAGCCCGCTAGAAGAAAAAGGCTAATGAAGGAAACAAATATCTGGGAACAAAGGACTGTGGCCTGGGAGAGGCCTGGGCAAGTTGACAGTTCGGGGTTTAGTTCTTCCCATCCATAGCCTGCAAGTCCGTGTGTTCAAACCAGAACGGGCTCCTTCAACTTACAACCCAAACAGCCTTCAGCATAGAAAGAAGTAAAGCCTGCACTTTGCTTTGTGAGGCCTGAACTTTATTACACTCCGTGGGCTTTCTTTAAGAAAAAGAATCTAAGATTACTTTTGCAGATTGCACAAGATAGTCCTCATCCCTGTGAACATACTGTGTGAGTCCTGCAAGTGAGAGACCTTGGGGCTTAAATTCATACTCACTGCAGCAAACCCACTTTCGAGTCACTTCTGCTCACCTTCATGCAAGCAAGCATGAGCCTGGCCCATGGTACCAGGACCAAGAAGAGGAGGCTAATTCTAGCTGAGGAGCAGTGTTTATCTCTTTAATGTATATTAGAAAACCATTTCTTAAATTGTGTTTTTGTTAGTACATGTTTGTAATGCCTAATGATTATACTCCCTGTGTGGAGTTGGCACATGTGTGTAACACATCTTAGTTCTTTTTTACTCCCCTCCATCCTCTTCCATCCTTCACCCCCTCCACCTGTTGACCCTTCCTCCATTTGAGAAAGATTCACCTCCCTACTTCCTATTATCTGTCTTATGACTTGTTCTTTATTAATATTGAGTTTCTCATATAAAAGAAACCATGTGATATTTAAGGTGTGTGTTTGATTTATTTCACTTAACATTATGATCTCAAAGTGCAACCATTTCCCTACAAAAGACTGAAATTTATCTTTTATATTTTCCTTACCCATTCATCAGTTGATGGACATAGAGGTGTTTCCAAGATTTACCTGTTATGGATATACATGTATCACTGTAATATGATGACTTTAACTCTTTTGGGAAGATACTGGGAATAACTAGGTCAAATGGAATTTCTATTTTTATTTTTGGGGGAATCTCCATACTGATTTCCAGTGGTTGTACTGGTTTACATTCTCATCAATAATGTAGAAGGGTTTTCCCCTAAGCCCAGCCTCACCAGCATTTGTTACTATTTGATTTCTTGATGATAGCCATCATTTCTGGAGTTAGATGAAGTTCCTGTTATTTTAATTTGCGTTTAGAGAACCATTGTAAAGGCCATCTGATGGAAATGTTCCCTACCACTTTAACACATCACTTTCCCATTTTTAGTTTAGTATAGTATTTATATCATTTAAATCACTTAAGCAAATTTATTTTAAATTTATTCCTTGTCATACTTTTTCCCCCACCGGGAAGCCCTAAGGCTCACTCACCTCCCAGGTCTGTGACAGTCGACTGACAGAGGCAGTGTTGAGACCCATCACGATAGCAAAGAAGGAATTCAGGTTTCTCTGGGCTTTGCAGCTATGGGACAAAGCAAAACAAAAGACACTTTGAGGAAACATTCTTTCAATGAGCAAACACACAAGATAAGGTTGAAAAGCTCCTTTTAGGCCATGGAGTTCAGTAGAGGTTCCCTTCCATGCCTGTGGAGGGGTAGCAGCCCCTCAGCTGTTTCTAACACACAAAATATGATTCCCTCTTTGCCTTAAGGAAAAGTTCTCTGCTCTTGATACTGTCCTGACATTTCATAAGATCCTTCCTCTTTTAAAACCTATTCTGTATGCACTTACAGTCCCTACTGAATGCTCTTTGAATTCATGTTTCTCTAGGCACCCACGCTCCGGTTTCCCAGCTGTAGTCCTGTCTCTGTCATCAGTATACTGTTGTGACTGTTGACAGACAGTCACAAGCCCTACTCACCCCATGGTTGAGGTTCCCCCTCCCACTCCACTTAGACACATTGTCACCAACAAAATGCCTACTACATTCCAATTATACTGAAAATACGGCACGTACTATAGGGATGCTGCCTTAGATTTCTCATTTGAAGTAAAGGAAATATAATGAAATTATGAAAGATCACACTGAATTCTACTTATTCACTCTGTAAGGTTATCCTGAGGTTATCCCTTCTATATAATACAATCAAGTCCACACTCGCACCAAGTTTTCATGCCAGCCAGCTAAGAGGGCCTGGACTTTCAGGTCAGTCAGAACAGGCTGTAAACTCCAAATACTTCTTTATCTGGACAGTGTTCAAAAACAACTCTTCTGAACATGTTCAGAATGGTTGTTCAAAAACAACCATTTTTAATGATACATCCCTACCTTGATAATCACACATGAATAAATCCGAATGTGTTCAGCAGTAGCAGGGAGAGAAGAGGTTCCCTCCTGTGCTGACCCTTTCACGACAACATCAGGGTCCCACATGGAGTTTGGGGCCAGGGTCTGAACAACTCCCTGCTTTTCTAGTTAAGAACCATCTTATGTTGTATTCTTCATTATCATCATCAATGGTAAAGAAAAAAAATAGGTCATCAAAAACATATTCCATAGTTTGCTCCCTTCCTCTGCTAGTGGAGACATTCCTTTGTGTCATATAAAATGTTACAATGAATATTTTTATGCACAGGCTTTTCTGCTGTTTTGTAAAAATTTTTTACATCAAGTTAGATTGCCAGCCATTAAGTGACAACACTGCAGATAGCTAAGTTAGGTAGAGAGTGACAGGCGGTTAGAAAGGGACCAGGTGGGAGATGGAATCAGAAAAGATGAGCAAACCAGGCCTGTGATCAAGGTCTGAGTTGATAGAAATGAGGTCCCAAGATGGAGACAGGGTGGTTAGACTTGCAGACCTCCCCAGAGACAAACAACAGCTCAAAGCTGCACTGTAACTAGCACAGTCTGTCCAGGAACCCTAAATAATACAACGAACACAAAGAAACAACATGACATACGGATAGATAACTAGAACACTCCCAGTCCAGCTCCAACCCCTTCCAGAAATGCCTTTGTTCTTCTCCACGCTAAACACTCTTACTATGTACCTTGTTTTTTTTTACTGGCTTAATACTAGCTAAGTGATTATATGTGTAATCCTACAGGTTGCTCACAATTTGACCCAAGGTAACCTGTGATGTGATTTTGTTGTATAAAACCCCTAAGACTAAGAGCTTCAGCAGTGATCCATTTTATGGATCCCTCAGCCTGATCTCAAGAGCTTTCCTATTCTTCACCTCCTTTGTCCTTGGGCTCAACCACTATTTGGAGTTGTGAGACACAAACTCAGCACATCTAACAGGTTGGGAGTTACTTTCCTATAACAAAAGGCAAAAGCTATGAAGGCTTTCACTTTATACCACAAACTGCTATCTGCCGCAGTTACAACAATTTCCTGTTGCACAGGAAGGGAAAAAGAATGCATAGTTCAGAACCGGGGCAATGGTTTTGACTGGTAGAGTACCGAGGAAAACACAGAAGCTGCACTCTGGCAGGTCCTGCCTGCCTTTTGGTAGGGCCTGGCCTCCGAGATAGGAACTAAGGCCCATGCCTCTGGACAGTGGAGCTGGAAAATCACTGCTGCCGCCACATCTCATGTCAGAGACACCTGGGTGACATGTGTCCTGCAGGTGCCACACTGGGCGGCCTCTCCAGTATGTCTTTCCCTGAGTCCTGCCAGCTTTGGCTCTGCCCATGGTCTGTGAGAGGCAAGGAGGGCCCGGGGCCTGGTCCAGTTTTCCTTTTACCTGCTTTCTTGACAACTTTCTTCTGGATGGATCATGCTTGGGACATTCCATGAATAAACTGAAGCAAGAAAACCTTGGTCTTAGATTTGGAAGACCACCTGCTTTTGATAACTGCCACTGCCTAAATCTTCAGTTCTACATTGTGACTCTTCTCCTTAATTTGCCTTTTGCTTGGTTTGTTCTGTCCTTTTTGCTTTATCACATGGCTTTATCACATGACTTGAAAACTCACAACAGCCAAAACAGATAATGAATTGGTCCATCACTTGTCTGATGATTTGAAATACTGAGTCTTTTGCTAAGGCTCTTGTCAGGAAGCATGCTCCTGCCTGCCAGGACCAGCCCGGTTGGTGGTCCCTCGGATTCCTGGATACCCTTCTGATGGAGGCTCCACCAGCTATGTCATCCTCACACGACAATGGGCTGCTTATGGCAACAGTGTGTGCCTATTTCATTTTTTATATTCTGTCCATATCTGACTGTCGAGTATAGAAAAAGTCTTTCAAATAGCATTTGCTCAAGTTGAACACAAGAACTTTGGGGGGAGTGGTCATGTTTTTTAATAACAGAAATTTATTACTCCTTTTCTTATTCAAATCATTTCTCTATAAAATTTTAGGAATAATTTCCATTTTTTAATCTTTTAGATGCTGACAAACAATTTTCCTAATCCATATAACCTTTTCTTTTTGGTCATATTTCAAAACTCAGGCATCCACCCAGACACATACACAAAATATCTGAATCATTTTTTAAAAAAAGAATTAAACACAGATACAATTTATATAGGAGACAAATTGATACAGTGTAAATATTAGGTACCACTCTAGTCAGAATCTTCTATATCCATGGGTCATTCATGCGGTGATAAGAACAACTGTCTGACACCACATTCCTGTCCAGCACACCCTCCTTTGTCTCTATATAAGGAAATAAAATCCACTCAATCCACAGAGGGTGGGGGATGGTGATGGCAAAGAAGGGAAACATGAATATGCAAATTGGACGCCTTAGGCAGGGAAAACACTTCATGATTCTGGAATTGCTGTTTTCCCTTGGTTATTCCTACCAGTGTGATTATCACGAATTTAACTTTATGTTTCTGTTGGCATTTTATTCCACGGGCTAGGATAGAGACCAGTACCATAAATAATGCAAGAACATGGAGCTATATGGAAAAGATGTGTGAATATATTTTATTTCCCCAAGGATAGATACAACCTTATAGTAGGAATGTAGCTGGGTGGTGTCCTTGGAACATTAATGTCCTATTTTCTCATGTAACTGGTATTTATATGAAAGCTTTTAACTCCAAACAGCCTTACCTCCAGAAATTTCACTACCCATTTTAGAACCCACTGGGTGAATTAAAAAAAATCTCTTTTTTTTGCAGCAAAAAGCAGTCTAAAATTTAGATCTGTTATCTCTTCTTCCATGCTAGTCACAGCAGATCCCAGAAGCTCTTGCCTCAGTAAATGTGATAGCCCACTCTTGGGGTCTCTTTGCCTATAGTGCAGTCTTGGGCTGCTTTCCGGCCAGCCTTCCTGAGGGACAGCCCTGATTGTATCAGTCTCCTGTTCACTGACTTTCAAAGGATTTCTGCCTTCTGAATTGAGCTGAAATTCAAGATCTCTTACAGTTTGGTTGCATCTTCCCTTGGACAGTAGTCTTCTAGAGATTCTTTACAAACATTCTTCCATGCTTGCCAGAGGCAAGGAGGAGGCTGCCTTTCCTGGCCACAGGCTCTGCTTCTGTCTCCAGGGAGTTCCCTCCATGGGCAGAGTGCTTTTCTGACTTCTTTCTCACCTGTCAAATCCCACCCACAATTCAGATCTTCAAAGGTCAGTTTCATCTTTATGTTTCTTAACCCCTGGAAGGAGCTTTTCATTCTTTAAAGCCATCAACAGAATGAGGGCTCACAGGAAGTTCCCCCCCTCCATTCTATTCTCAGCAGCAGGCTGAGCCGCCAAGTAACCTCATAAACTGCAAACTCCTCCTATCCAGAACCAGGTGAGTGTAGACTCAGTCTGATTTTCTCATACTCCCTTGTACAGATGTGCACACATAATGAATCATCAGTGTGTACATCCTGAATGTACCGCACTGTCATGTACAGTCAGCTCTCCACGTCTTCTAGCTTCACATCTGTGGATTCAACCAACTCCTGATCTTGGACTCTATCTATCTATCTATCTATCTATCTATCTATCTATCTATCTATCTATCTATCTATGAGGATTGTATCAGTACCAATCATATAGATTTTTTTTCTCTTTATTCCATAACCAACCCATAACCAATTCAGTGCACAACTATTCACATAGCATTTATATTACATAGGTAGTATAACTAATCTAGAGAGGATTTAAAGTATATAGGAGGATGTGTGTATTATACATGCAAATATTGTACTATTCTATATAAAGAAAAGGAACACCCTTAGATTTTGGTATCCAAGGGATTTTTTTTTTTTTTTTTTTTTTTTTTTGGTACCAGGGATCAAACTCATGACCTCATGCTTGCCAGGTAGGCGTTTATGCCACTGAGCCAAATCCCTGGCCCTCTAAGGGAATCTTGAAATTAATGCTCTGGAAATAACAAAGGAAACAGTATTGGAAAACTGGTTAAAAAAAAAATACTTTGGAATACAAAGAAGAAATGCAATGGGAATCCTGGGAAGCAAAAATAATAGGGAAAGATTTTGATCCATGCTTCTTATTTCTGTCAGGCAGCTGTCCAAACAACACTCTAGGACACCATCTAGCATTTTAAGAGGCTCCCAGAACATTACCAAAATTTCAACCAACATTTACTGAGTCACTGTTTACCATGTTTTGTGCCAAGGACACAAGGATTCACTAGGGATAGTTTCTGTCCCTTGGAAGCTAACAAAACTCAGTGAAAGACTCTTGTATAAACAAATAGGTGGTAAAAGGTCCATGCGTGCACAGGGACTTAGTTGACCATGTATTTGAAAGTCAGGGATGGCTTCTGGAAGGAAGAAACATTTGACCAGTGTCTTAAACAATGGCAGCAATTTGCTGGGTGGAAAGGGCCATTCTGGGCAGAATCAGCCTGTGTCCAGGCACAGAGGATGGTTTGCCATTCGCAGTGGCTGGAGTACAGGGTTACACCCAGGAGAGGAGGCTCAGGAGTTAGGTGGGATCTGCTAGTGCAGTCTTCCCACATTGAGTTTGTAAAAGTTCATACTGCAGGCAACAAGGAGCAATAAGGATCCCAAGATGCACCTGATTTCCAGTGATTTTCACTCCTCACATTATTTTCTAGCCCAGAGCAGACTCCTCAGGCATACTGCTCTCCTTGTTTATTAGTACTAAGTGTAGAACACAATGCTTTAATAATCTGGTATTTTGACATTTACTTTAAGATATAAATACTTCAAGTGCAAAGATATAAATATTCAAGAACAAAGCTTTTCAACCATTTGGTTCCTTCACTCAGTATTACACTTTTACTCTCCAACTCTTATCATCATGGGGGGTGTGTTATAACATCAGGGCACCTTCTAAGGAGATGTGAGGAAAAGCACTAGTCATCACCAGAAACTTACTGAGCTGCGATTTTGATGAATTTTTTCACCAGCTGCACTCGCTTGCCCAGCTGGCTACAAAGCAGAATCTCTGTGGCCACCCATAGCTGGACTTCATTGCACCTCTGGAGCAGGAGGCTGAGGTTTGCGGTGTGCTCCCCACTTCCCTGTCTGCTGAATGTGAAGTAGATCAGCTCTTGCTGCAAGAAAATATATTCATTCCAGGATTTATTTTTAGTGCATCAGGTCAAGCTGACACAAAATTCAGTCCATTTTTAAGAGTGCCTCAGGAAGCCATTCCTGTATCATTAACACATTAACAGGAAACATAGCAAACAATAGTATATTAAACTCAAAATGATTATCCTTTAGTTCTAGAGATGCCTTATTCAATAATGTTCACCTAGAATACTTATGTGAAAATATTTTCTCTTTAGAATATAAAGAAGATAACTTTACATGAAAATCTAAAACATTCTAAAGCTTAAAACAAGGCCAAATGGAATCCTCAACTTCTACAACTTGTTATAGGGAAAACCCAAGTGAAAATGAGCACTAGCACTACTAATATTTGTTAAGGTGCACATCAGACCCATTAGTCACCAAATTTTAGTGTGAAGGAGAAAAACCTGGAGGACTGTTAAAGCTCAGATTGCTGGACCTTCCCCTAATTTCTGATCAGTAAGTGTGTGGAGGAACTGTAAGAACAATCCCTCCCTCCCTCCTTCCTTTCCTCTCTTCTCTCTCTCTCTCTCTCTCTCTCTCTCTCTCTCTCTCTCTCTCTCTCTCTCTTTCTCTCTCTCTCTCTTTCTCTTTCTTTGCACAGTCCCTCAATGGTGTCTAAGCCCATTTTGAACTTGTGGAATGTTACCCTTTTGAGTAACTGTTACGAAACAGATGTGCACACCACCATGCGTGGCTATGAAAATCTGTGATTCCACCAAGTTTCCAGGTGGTGCTGGTACTGTAGCCTGGTTAATTGCCCTTTGAAAATCACTGATAGAAGATATAGTAAAAATTAAACAGAAAGGAACATAAGATTAAGGGCTGGGTCAAATACTTTACAAATACAGGCAGGACCAACTATATCAACAAATGGCAGAATAAATACCATTATATGAGGCAGTAACATTTTTTATCTCCTTACGTAAGAATTTCCACCAGTCAAATTTACCCATTGTCATTAGCATTTTTCTCTTAATCTATTGTTTAGAATATGTAATCTGTCCTCAATGGAGCACTGGACAGTACATCTGAAGATATCCACAATTTACAAGAAGGTATTTGGAATCTTACATCACAGTCCAAATTTAAGAAATATTCTTAAATCAATGGATGAACATGTGTATAATTACATACATACATATATACAAATGATTCTGATGTAACTATTGTAAACTTCATAAAAAACAGAAATAGGAATATCAAAGGTAAACATTTTTTTAATCTCTGAACATCATATATCTATGTCATATTCCCATATAAAAATATAAAAACCCAGCTGATTCATACTAATTTATACAATGAGCAATACTATATAAGCACTAGGAGTAAATACAGAAGGATCATATATCCTGATTTTCCTAGGAGAGGGTCAGATTTCCAATATATTTCAAGTCCCCAAATAGCTCTTGGGCCATGTTACCCCTAGTATAACTACATGACCACATGAATAAATATCTTGAAGAAGAATTTACAGTTAAAAAAGCATTAGCGCTTTTAATCCTTTCATTACCTACTCACCTCATGAATTGAATTGAAGAGACTCCAATCAAAATTCATTAACTCTAGAGCAAGGTCCCAAGTGTTCATTCCCAAAATCCTCACAGACCTTTGCTGTGATTCCTCATTTTCTGCAAAAGGGTTCTAAACCAACAGGAGCAAAAAGATTCTTAGTAAGTTCTAAATGTTTTACAGACCAGCAACTGCCTGTGGAAAAACACTAGAAGCCCAGATTAGAAAACTAATCTTTCCCAAGTGCACTTAATATTTTCCCTGGTCTGTTCACCATCAGTGAGTTAGAGCCAATTTAGAAACTAGTCTTGGAAACAGTAGAATGTGATCAATGATATTTCACTGAATTAGTCAGCCCCTTCCCCCTTGAGCTCACGCTCACCCACCTACCAATCTGATTATAAAACCCTGCCCTGGCAGACAGCACAATGAAAGCGAAAGCTCTGCAATCACTTTGGCTTCTGGTAAGAATTAATGTGCCAGCACGGTTAGTGTAAAAACAAACAAAAGAAATGTCACAATGCATTTCAATAAAGTCAGACATGGCTTTTACAGGAAATGCCTAATACGTCTCATCCTAGACACACATTGACAAGTTTTATCAAAATGCCCATGGACAGTGAAAAAATTTAACATGAAATAAAAAAAAGAAGATGAAGAAGAAAAACGCTATTTCATTTATACCCCACAGTAGCTGTAAGTATTGACTACTTTTCCCACAGAAATGGAGCTCAGTCACTATCAGGCTGGTAATGCTACTTCCTCAAAATGTGGAATGAAAGTATTAAATGGCAGCACAGCTTTCAATGTATCATCATTGTTAAGGTTATTAAAAAATAATTTGGCACCTTTCCAAAATACTTGATATTTCCTAATTAAAATATAAATTCTCTCATTTAAGCAAACTCTTCTTGAATAGGTAATGACTGAAAAGCAAAAAGAATGGGGCTCTGCAAAAAATAAATGGCATGGTAGGATAAAGGGGCTGTATCTCAGCTGCCACATAGTAATCCCTGCTTCTAACCTAAAAGATAAATCATTTGCATTTTAGAAGTTTCTTACTAATGAAAAAAATTTCCTAATTTTAGAAACTAATGATAAA
This sequence comes from Hydrochoerus hydrochaeris, assembly GCA_004027455.1. Lineage (NCBI taxonomy): Eukaryota > Metazoa > Chordata > Mammalia > Rodentia > Hydrochaeridae > Hydrochoerus > Hydrochoerus hydrochaeris. The sequence continues at coordinate 40,233 of PVLA01000608.1, forward strand.
AGAGATTTGCTGAGCTTTCCTGTAGAATTGATTCTCCTCAGAGCAGGTCTGGGCACAAACTTGCCTGTGTTCTCAGTGTGAGACTTAGTGTGGAGCCCAGAAAGCCCTACAGGAACGACACCCCAGATATGGCGGGGCTGAGACGGGAATCCCAGGTTTCTCTTTACTGGCTGGGTGGGGGGCAGAGAGCCAGCTCCAGAATGAGACAGAACCAGGAGTTGTGAAGTGACATCAATACCTGCTAAACCATCTGAAGATGCAGGGATATGTTTACTCGGCTTTCTGTCCCTCTTACCTTTTCCAAAAGGTGCCTTTTATCCTAGCATTTCCCTTTGGTTATTCAAAGGGTTTTACTGCCCCGGACAAGAACACTTATGTTTCTCTGTCCTATTCCTTCATGGCGTTAATTCCTGATTGCTAAGGTTTACTAATGTAAAGGCGCTAGTGGGTACCTGTGACTCCATGCGTGATTCAATGTTCTGTTTTGACTGAAATATTCCAGGGATGAGTTGCCTCAATTGACAACGGGGGCTACATGAGGTAGTATCCAAAGCTAGTGGGGGAGACATTCAAGGGCAAGCTGGAGTCTGGCTCTTTTTAGAACCTTCTGCACAGCACCCCTGTATTCTACTGAGCCATGCCCAGGCCTGCCTTCGACCCTCCAAAGCCAGTCCTGGAGAGCGGGAGAAGCCAGCCAGAGCCAAGCCCTGGAATAGGAGGAGGAGGCCGTGTGGTGGCCAGAGAGGGAATGAGGACAATTAGAGCATGGCCCGTCATGAGCAGCCCACAGCAGCTATATAACAGTTTGTCCTCTTCCACATGGAGGGGTAAAATCAATCTTCTCCTTTACTCAGAAATGCTGTGCAGTTTGTCTTGTTTCCTTGAAGATATTTCACAGGACCTATGACCCACAGGAGCACAGAATGGGACAGGTCCAACTAAAGCAATGGGTTCCCTATTTCTCTATTTCTTCCTCTTTATCAACAAATTAAAGGAATGTGCAAGGGCTTCAGAGTGAAACAGAATGGTATTTAAAACACTGATCCTTTCTTGGCTACAAAAGGCTAGGGAAAGTTACTCGGTATTTCCAAACCTCACAGGGATACTGGGAGTGTTAAATAACATACTGTACATAAATTATCCAGCACATACATGCCTGGTATTAAGGAAGACAAGTCACAAAGATTAACATTATTCTCACAACTTGATAGCTTGTGGATAATTTTACATAAAATACTTTTAGTAAAGCAATTTTAGTTATCCCATATAATATAAAGATACTTTAATTATAGTATATGTATAACAGGAGCCACTAGGAAGACCCACCCCATGAGGAACCCATAGAAGGAGAAAAGTACCCTGAGTCTAGAAGACTGGATCCCACTGTTAGAGCCTGCTCCTTCCAGATGCTGAGGGAGCTAGACAGGGCCTATCTTTCAGAAAGCAACCACAAGACTGAGATCCTTAGGTAGAAAAACAACAAACAAGGTTCATTCAAGCATAACTGTTCTTCAAATTTAAATTGAAAATAACTTAAAGGAAGAGTTCTACATTTCATCAAACCCCCAGGGAGCATCTGTGCCTCATCTTACACAGGGAAGGTGGATAATCACTCTTTCAAGGACATGCAACACCCACAGTTCATCAATTGAAAAGGGTCTCTTTCCCCTCAAATCTACCTACAGTGCCTTTCTCAGCCTGATCACCATATATATACAACAAAAAGAAGCTGAATTAAAATTCCAGGAGAAGTCATTTGTCTCAAATCCCTTATTTCAAGCAATCAGATGGAAGCAAGGATAGCTGGGCATGGTGACACATTCCTGTAATTTCAGCACTCTGGGAGGCTGAGGCAAGAAGATCCAAAGTTTGAGCTCAGCCCTGGCCAGTTATTAACTAGCAAGATCGTGTCTTAAAAAAAAAAAAAAAAAAGTCAGAGCATGTAACTCATTCACATATACACACTGATCCTGACGTTTGTGTATTTTAATCTCGAGGTTCGAGATCCTTACCAAAGTATCTGCTAGGTCTTTTCGGTAGACGTATATCCGACCAGATGCTTCAAGGGATTTGGAGACGGCCAAGTCATTTGACTGAAGCTCATGCTTTTCTTTAATCACCAAAAAAAAAAAAAAAAAAAGGTTAAAAAAGTAAGAAACATCAGTAGGCCTGCACAGTACACACAGTAAAACTTGCAAAAAAAAAAAAAAAAGTGATGAACAGCACTGCAACTAGGATTTAAATGGAAGTAATTCTTCTTCACACTATACAAAGATGCTAATGGTAACCTGGACATCACTGACTAGCACTCCTAGAATGAAGCCCTCTTAAGGGCCCTCCTTTAATCATTCTTTAGAATGACAGCTTAAGCAAGAAAGCAAAATTTACTCTAATCACATCTCTCTAAAATAATCACACACAAATATTTGCAATTATGTATATGCAAACATTCATAATCATTCATACACATAAACATTTGTAACTACTCCATGTATAGCTTTATATTCTACTTCATTATACGGACTTACCCAGTAATTAAAATCATTTATATGGATCATGTTTAATTGGTTATGTAACAGTCTTTTATGCCATCATTTAATCTTTTCTCTACTGTTGTACATTTAATGGTTTCCAATTGTTTTGGTCATATAAACTACACGGTATAATATTTGTTAAATACTAGCACAGGCCTGGCATATAACAAGCATTTGATAAATGGGTTCTATCATTATAGTGGCCATAATATATACTGCTGAAGTCAGTATTTTTGCATAAATACTTGTCTGCTTATATATGATTTTCTTAAGACAAATTCCCAGTCCTGGAATTACTTTTAAAGTGTTTGATATGAAATGTTTTCCAGTTCTTCTTACTTAGAAAATAAATCAATACATTTTCCTAAAAGTAAGTAGAAAACTTGTACACTGACCAGCACTAATTATTACCTTGAATAAGTTTGCTATTTTACTAAAACAAACAAAATTCTCATTATATTTTGTATTTATTAAACTAGTAATTGAGGAGGTAGGTGTGGTTGTGTGCACCTGTAATCTCAGCACTTGGGAGGCTGAAGCAGGAGGATCAACATGAGTTTGAGGCCAGCCTGGGGTACCCAGTGAGTTCAGTCTGCACTATAAAGGGAGACTCTGTCTCAAAAAACCAAAACTGACTAACTAACTAACTAAATAAGGAATTGAACTCAGGTACTTTGCACTGAGCTAATCTCAACCCTTTTTATTTGACACGAGGTCTCATTAAGTTGCTAAATGGGCCAGGCTGCACTTGAATTTGTAATTCTGCCTCAGCCTTCCAGAGTGCTGGGATTCTAGATGTGAACCTTTGCACCCAGTTCTATTTTGTATTTCCTGTCCATTAGTGAGGTTGAGTGTTTTATGCATATTTCTGTTTTGTTTTGTTTTGAGATGGGGTCTCACTATGCAGTTCAGAATGGCCTTGAACTCACTATGTAGACTAGGCTGATCTCAAACTCAGCAATTCTCCAGCCTCAGCCTCCCAAGTTCTGGGATTACCAGTGTGTGCTACCATACCTGGACTTGCATATTCCTCTTCTATTCCACTTATTTTACTGTACACTGTTCATATCTGTTGGCTTTTTATTTTTGAAACTAGTTGAATTCCTCTAATAATGCAATAGCTTTCATCACAGAAAATGCCTTCCTCCAAAGTACAAAATACATACAAAAATACTCTAAAGTAAATCTAGAGTTTATTCTACTGTGTTATAATGAAGTTTTCCTAAGGCAGCCTTTCAGTAATACAGTATGATTAAGAAATGCAATATTCCATATACCTTTGACATAGTTATGACATAGAACACACACACACACACACATACACACACACACACACACACACACACACGCACACTCCTAGGTCCATAACCTATTATTCATTAAAAAGCATGATTTGTGTCTATTCCTAACACAAGCTGAAAAGTAGTTTTTGCTAAGATCTATGACTCCTCACTGGGGCCTAGAGATGCCCACTAGGTAAAATCACAAAGCTTGGCCTTCACTCTGTGAAACTCTGGGCCAAGTCCTGGAGTGTCCATTTAAAAGTTGGGAAAACAAGTTTATTAGCCCTAAACTTACCTATCTTACTACCCTTAAAGATCAAGAGCAGTTATTTCCAGAAGTCTCCACTGTTCTAAGCCTATGGTTACCCTGGATTCCTGCAGAGCCCCCCCACAACTAAGACTGCCTCAGGTCGTGAGTATTCCTCTCATGGGAACCCAGGTGCCCCATACATCTGAGGATACAACCTGAGGCAGGTTTAATCCCCAGTAGTCCCTGGTCCCTCACCCTAATCAACAGCACAACAGTGTGGGGCTATGGACATTTATGATCGGTGGTCCCAGACAACTGGATTTTGAAGTTTTTCAGGTTTATTAACATACTATAAAAGACTGAAACTGAATTTTAACTTCTGAATAAGTGGGCAGGTTATTGTTTGATATCCTATACATACCTACCTTTACAAAAGAGCTAGAAAACTACTGAAGCTATGTGAACAGTTCTGTTTCTTTTAGAAAAATGCCACAAAATCTCTAACAATTCTATCTTTAAACCTTTTTGACAAAAAGAACAGATCTCATCATTTCATAGTGAAGTAGTAGTGAAATATTGTGAAAAATTATGCAACTAGAGCAAGGAATACATTAAGCACTTGTAAAATTTTCTTTAATTAAAATGATGTTTTGGAGATAATAAAATACAGGAAGAAAGGCTCTAAAAAAAGACAAGCTAAGGCATGGAAAATGATGGCACGTTTCCAAATCTGTGAGATAATTCAGGAGACAAGCTGATATTTCCCATACTGATTAGCAATGGATCTGCACAAATTAGAATACCACTGCCCACCCTGATGAAGCAAATTTAATGGAGCATGAAAATGGTACTTCAGAGCCATCAAATAGATACTGGGTGGTGAAAGAGTCATGCTTCAGCTGCCAGATTCTGAGTGGCCCTGGGCTGAATAAAATTAGCTCCTTAGGGACACGGGTCGCAGTTGTATTTTGAAGTTTACTTGAGTCCTTTCCTTCTCCAGCACCTCTTAGCTCAGAGGGGACCCAGTGGTCTCTCAAGAAGTAGTACTATCTTGAGAGATACACGTTGGTTTTGATGAAGGTTAATACTGTTTAAAGTCATTTAATGTTTTTGGTCACTCAAACGTTTAGTATAAAATCCATTTATGACATTGATCTGAAAAATATTAAAAATTTAACAACTTTCTGATCAAAATTCATTAGGTCTAAATGTTTCTCATATTTTTGCCTCATGCATATTTAAGCATCTGATCTACCAGTGAGCTACACCCCCAGCCCTACATGATGTTTGACGAAATGTACAGTGAGAGTTCTTATGCCTGAGAAGGGCTCTGTTTCCACATGGAACCGATGAGCTTGCAGGACCACACTACCTGCTGATGAGCAACAATGCAATCGGAGCAAAACCCTGTTACATAATATTGTAATGTGGAATATATTCTGGGCTTCACCTTTTTCTATAGTATAAAAAGAGGGCCTCCATCTATTTCCCTTCTCCCTTCCCAGGCTGATTAATTCACACAGTACTTCTGCCATTTGTCAACTACTGATGCTCCGTTACTTTCTTTGTATTTTCCTCGGGGTTAATCGGATATTAAATAAAGATTGTAAGCCAAAAAGATTGCAAAACAGAGACATTGAAATCTGACAGGCCCCAGTGGAAACGAAGGGGTCTGTTCAGGCCACACAGTTCAATAATGTCAGCTTGTAATCTGTGTGATCTTATTCAAAACAGACAATAAACCTTTCTCTGAGGATAAATAAGACCAAGCAGAAGAAGTGCTTTCATCAATCAGTTCTCACTCCTCACATCCACCTGGAGAAATGCTGCCCTGTGAGCTTTGGCTCAGTGTATACTTCTCTTTCTACCAGTGCGGAGTCTACACATTAAATTGTCAGCCAGCACTATGACTAGTTCAAGGCCATCTTTCTTCTTTTTTTTTTTCTCTCCAGTAATCTCATCCTTTACCAATTTCCCAAGTTCATTTAAAATGAAAATGAAAGGCTTATCTAGAGTACAAAATACAAAAAATTCGATAATGCTATGATGCATTTCAAAATATTGGTATGCCTCTCTATTCAGTTCTTGGGGAGGAAATTCAGTATCCAGTGGTATCTTACTGTTGTCATGGAAACACCTCTGGTAGGCAGCTTCTTATTGTTACTGTGGTCATCCAGTTGCGGGCTCAGAAAGGAGGAGAAGTATAGTTCCTCTACAGAAGAATTTTTTTTTTTTTTTTTTAATATCGGGGATCGAACCCTCGACCTTGTGCTTGCCAGGCAGTCACTAATGCCGCTGAGCTAAATCCCCTATAGTTTCTCTACAAAAATGTCAACTTTCTCTTTTGGGAGGCGATCCAGTGAAAGAACAATACTCAAAGACAGAAAATAACTTACCACCGGAGAACGTGATGGCCACCAGAGCCAGATCTTCTTCTGTGTGTTGGATCTTTTCTGCTACGATTTTCAGGATTTCCTGGGCTGTACTGGAAACCTTTGCCTTCGCACTGACATACGAGTGCTCAGTTATATACACGTGGCAAAAAACTGCAAAAGCCAAAAGAACTGTTCATAAACAGAGAAGTCTGGTCATTTGGTGTAGACTATACCAAACTGAGGCATTCTCTCTTGCTATATGCATATGCAGCTAGATACACACATTTGCATATGCACACAAGGGACAGAGGTATCTACCTATGAATATCACCTGCAAACACAGGAGACATAGATGCTACAAAGCCAGAAAAATGACATGTGTGGTAGATGGGCTGCGCATACCGTGCGGGAGAATGAGTCACACCAGTGTGTGCTCCTGGCCATAATACAGTGGAAACCCTGCTACACAGACTCTACTTCTGAATCCTTTAAGAACTGCTGAGATCTCCCAAAGCAGCATACTAAAATGTCTAACTCATAAATTTTCATTTTACACTCCATTTCAGGGCAGTCTCAGTGGCTCAATCAAGGACAATGCACTTGCTATTAGAATTCTCATGAACATAGATAAAAACCTGTCACCTGCCTAATTTTTCTGTTTAGCTTTCTCAGTCATTTAAGAATGACATCCCTGACCATACATCAAAGTGGTGATGAGTTTACTTGCCAAATGGAGTCCACATTTCTAGTCTTTTTAATTTCCTTTCTACTGTTTGTGATAATAATTATTACTAGGATATTATTACTATTAGGGTGAACAGATTCTGGAAAATTTTTTCTTTTTGATTTTAATAGCAAAAACTATCTTAATACCAATGGACATCATTGACACCTTGCTTCTTGCATCAGCTATTCTGAATGTTTAGAACACTAGCTGCTTTAGAACAGAAGGATAACAAACTTAAGATATTCTATTCTTCTGCATTGCAAAAAATTTGGTGGTGGTGATGGGGATACAGCTCTTAGAGAAATTTTATGTGCAAGTTAAATAGCACTACAAAACTAAGCCCAGAAATGCTTTTACAGAAATGCAAATAAAGCAAAAGCCTAACCACAAGCTGACATGTATAGAACCTCAAAGTAAACATACTACTGAGAGGTATGACAGATTTTGTTTGATTTCATTGGGTGTGTCACTAAAACAATAGCTTCTAACAAATAATTGTTCTATAGTTTGCCAAGAAAATTGTGAGGTGGGAAGAAAAAAAAAGATTTTCCTCTTCCTATATTAAAATGCAATTTTTGAGCAAGGCAAAAGTCCAATCTACAAAGAAAAAATGTAGGGTAAATTTGTAGCTTGCTTAATAGACTGATGAGAAAAAAAGCCCAGGAGCCTTGAAATACTTAGCCTCTTCCAAGCTCGTCTTGGAAAACTATACAATTAAATTGTAAGATGAATGGGCAAGAAAGGTCAGCAATTAACAAATTAGGAGCTAAGATAATTTTGTTTCTTCTTTCACTTGGGGCAGATGACTTAATGTGACATAGCAGAACCCCATCCATCAGCTGCACCGTATATAAACATCACAAAAGAGAAAGGCAAGCTTGTGACTTTTTGTATTCTTAATAATCAAAAACCTGGACAAATATGAAATATTTATACTTTGACTTTCAACAAATAGAGAAAGGTGATTCAAAAGAGAATCTCAAATTCACAATAGCATAAACACTTTTTTAATTCATTCTTTTTCTAGCTTTACCTTTGAATCAATCTTTATCCAGCTAGGAGGAAACCACTGCCATCATTTGGTTCTGATATAAATATTCACAGTGAAAAATACACAACACCCATGTTGCATGAAAAGCAGTCTTCACTGGAGGCCATGATCCCCCTCTGCTAAGAAGCACTGAGCAAGTAAGCAGGATGCACTGGAAGTGTGGCATTGCCTGGTTCTGCCTTGCCTTGGAGGAATTTCTACCACACACCCATCCTTTCATCGTCCTCTCCAAGATGTCCTTCTCTAACTCTCAGTGACTGCGTCAGCCAAAACCCTGTGCACTGGCTTTGGTGGCTTTTCCAGTTAGTTGTAGGCAAAGGACTGACAGAGTTGGGGAGTTGGAAAGAAGGTTCAGGGAGGACAAGGCTGAGTTTCTAGTGTATTTCACACCACTGTCCTAGAACATAAGAAGGCTCTTTGCATCCTCTCCTTTCCTTGCTTCCCAAACTAAATACATCGTTGGTTGTGAGGACAGTGTTATAAGACCTAAGATGACTGTAATCTCAAAGCAAGAAAAGGAAAACTAAATGTCTGTCTAGTGGGAAGACTGAGACTAAAGGATACTAAATGTCTGTCAGAGTGGAAACACTGAGAAATGACAGCTAAACCTAGGCTAATGTGTTCATAGTGGCCTGTGAAGGTGACTGGCCGTGAATCCACCTACCCTAAACCTTGCTTAAAATCTTACTCACATTCCTCTGTTTCCGCCACAGTTGCTCTATGCTGGAGCCAGTTCTCCTTAAGACTGAATTGGTGGAAAAGGGTTTTATTCTGTAAGAAGGGAGAAAGAGAACAATGAATGAATGTATTCCTGCCCTTTGCAAAACCATAGCTGATTACAACATGTTCCAAAAGAGCTAGCCAACTTTTAAAAAAAATATGAAATCCACCCATCCAATCTTTGGGAGTAGCCTCAATTAATAAACAGGGAGGTGGAGATTCTAGGCAATAGAATGGACCCTGGCCAAAGTCCAGTAGCAGGCAAAAAGCTCTTGTAATGATTCCCTCCCCATGCCAGAGAATACCCCCATGTCTCACCTCTGGCTACTCCAAACTTCCCCAGATTCTCCTAAGACATGGTTTCCCCAGGCTAATAGTAACCTCCAAGTCACATTACTACAATCAGAGCTTCTGGTTTTTACATTTTTCACAGAAGCATCTCTGTGAAATCCTTTCATACTCCTAATGTAGTACATGGCCTTTCTTAAAAGAAATGGGTACACTGTTCATTACAATTACCCATCTACGAAACGTGGGCCTGACACTGCAATCTGTATTTCCTCTTTATCAAGTTAGACAAGAATATATTCACGTTCACTACCATCACTCTTTCTGTTGTGTTGAGAGTGCAAACCTCCTCTTTACATAAATTTATTACATTTTGGGTCAAGACTCTTACTTAGATCTTTGAAATAAACTGTAAACTTAATGCTTTAGTCAGAGTCATTTTAATTGTAAAGAAATGCCAACTCAGATGGGGCACAGTTTCCGAACCAGATACCTCATTTCAAATATAGAAGGGTCTGCCTACCTTCCTTTGTGGTGAATATTCATCTACAGTGCTGAAAAGAAAAAGTTAAGGAGTTAGTCTTTTTCTTGAACTCAGAATGATGCTATTATTGATATGGAGGACTAATTTTCAGGAAACAGGTAGAGGACTTTCTTCTTTTAAAAAAGGTAAAACACCTGCTTTTTATAGAGCTCAGACAAAGGGATCATGACTTTGAGGCCTGCCTGGGTAACTCAGTGAGACCCTGTCTCAAAATAAAAGCATAAATAGAAAGGAGTGGAAATGTAGCTAGGACTAGAGCATTTGCCTACCATGTGTAAGGCCCTAGTTCATTGTCCACCAACACACACACACACACACACACACACACACACCACAGTATTCACTAATTTATTATATATAGCACATTTGACATTATTCACTAATTTATTATATATAGCACATTTGACATTGGTCTCTGGATTTCAACCAAACCAGGAAGGAAAGAAGCTACCTATTCAACTAGTATATTGTGCTTCTTTCCCAAAAAGTAAAGCCAGGAATTGATGGAGAAACTGGATTTATTAAGCCCATGGAAACTCAGTCCACAGAAATTCAGTGGGGGTTTTTGTTTTTGTGTAGCAATATTTAGTATACATAAATGTTTTTCTCTTGTAGTGGAGGATTTTAGGTGAAATTATTATTTAGATAACTAAATAATTCAGCACATTTTCCAGGATATTAACATCCTGCAGATCAGGGTTGGTTCCCACTGCTAAGTACTTTCTGAAGGCCTCTTCCACTTGAGATGGAACTTGCCCTGGGACCATTTTCATATATATTTAGGTTAACCACAAATTGCATATACCATCTTAGACTCAGAAAAAACCACTTTCTCCTCTATTCATACAATAGGGGTAGGCAAAAATGTGATGAACAAAACACTGAGGTTCAAATTTTCTTCTATAATACACGAGTATTTCATAATCTTACACAAAGGAAGACCCGTGGAATCATGTCTTTGTTTTTATCAATACAGGGGATTGAAACTTATACTCTACCACTGAGTTACACCCCTAACTCAATCACTTCTTAATATAATTTTCTTATTTTAATCTAGTATTTCTCAATCTAAGGTTCAATAGAATGTACTAAATTCTACCTATGTATTAAAAAAAAATTCTACTGATATAGTTAATATGTAAGTCTGCCTCATAGCATGAAGCAACTTGCACAGTTAAATGTTGTCTTTCCTCTTTGTATTTTATTTCATATTAATAGTTTATACTTTCACATTAGCCTGAAGTTACGGATATTTAATACATTTCAGGCTGTAATAAAAGATGACTATAACTCACAATATTCATTTCTGTTCTCTTTCATATGATTTTTAAATGTCTAAATGTGCAATTTTGACGATTGTGAACTAAAGCTTACAGTTTGTTTGCTCCCTTAGATAGATTTTTACTTTGCAACAGGACCCTCTTTACTAAAATTAGATAAGGACTTAAATATCAAATCACTAATCTGAAAGGGCTGAATTAGCATTTTTTCTTAGAATTGCATTTATGACTGCTGAAATCATAACAAAAGCTTTCACAATTAGTACAAACTAGTGCATTGTAAATCACAGGACAACTTTCCCTCAGATGAATTCTTTAAACTATATCTGAAAGACAAATGAAGACTTGATGTTTTCAGTTACTAAAACTAATAAGGAGTGTCAGTGGTAAAACTGAGGAAAATCACGTGCAATGAAGCTGCAAGATTAATGAGCATTGTTTATGGGATGCTTGGACCTGCCAAGAGTCAGTGAGTTAATGGCTTTCTTTAATCTTCCTAAATTGATAAGAAATTGCAAGGAACTCATAAAATTGAGTTTCTGAAATGTTCCATGACTCACTGGGACTTACTTATAAAACTTTTTTCTTTTGCATAGATAAGCTATAAGACCCCAGATGATAAGCTAAATATGTAGACTTAAATAATAACCTATTAAATAATTGTTTTTAAACACCCAGAACGCCCAGTTTGTTTAAATCATGTAAAATAGAGTTCAATAAGCTTGATATAGCATTCTTTCATTTTGAGATTGAAAAATACACAATTTACTACCTGATAAGCTAAGGAAAGAAAATGAATCCCAGAGACAAAAATGTGTAAAACCACTGAGGGTAGTGTTACAATACAAGACTGTAATCCCAGCACTCTGGGAGGTTGAAGCATAAGGACTGCAAGTTCGAGTGCAGCTTGGGCAATTTAATGACATTCTGTCTCAAAAATAAAAAGGACTGGGTATGTATCTCTGTGCAAAAGCTCTGGATTCAATCCCAAGTACTGCAAAAACAAAACAAAACAAAACAAAAAAACAAAAAAAAACACCAAATCCCACCAATGAAATGATAAGAACAAACTCACAATGTTCAAAATCAACTTTATGCATGATATTCCAGTAAGAAAAATCAAATACTTACTGACGACGATGCATTCCAAGTATCTTTTGAAATTCTTTTAACTCTTTTTCAAGTATTGGATATTCATAGACATCATCCAGTACATTCCTATATATGGTCTGGAAAAGACAAATAGCAGCTGAAATAATTTAATGCCATTTCGTAAGGATTAAGATTAAGACAGTGCTGGGGATTCAGCTCTTGGTAGAGCATGTGCATAGTATGTGTGAAGTTCAGGGTTTAATCCGCCACCAAAAAAAAGACTCAGATATCAGTTATCCTGCTCAGTGGAATCCAAGACAGTGTATGGGTTGAATCTTAGCCATCCAATCAACTGCTTTAGGTAGGGAATGCTGAAAACAGAGATTCTATTGCCTACTCAAAACATCTGTGCCAGTCAGGCATGGTGGCACATGCCTGTAATCCCAGCACTAGGGAAGCTAAGGCAGGAGGCCTGCCATGAGTTTGAGGACAGCCTGGGTTACATAATGAGTTCAAAGCCAGACTGAACTACATAGCAAGACTCTGTTTCAAAAAAAAAAAAAAATGCTTACTTTATATCTTAAAAAATAATATCCACATAATCATTTGGAAAGAAAAAATATTAATCAGCTGTTTTGAAAATAACATGAGTTCAGACAAAATGTTGGGGAAACCAGTCTTTAACTAGGTGTCTAAACATTACATGCAAAGTAATTTCCTTCATGAAGGAAGCAGTTTAGGCACTTGTTTATCCTAAAATAAATCACATCTTAGCTAGAATTCCATATAGTACTAATCTACACACTTACTATGGTTTTGAGAGCCAAAGGAATTCTGCCTACTCCAGAAAACTGTGTTAAAAAGATATTGCAGTCTACTAATAATCAGAAAACAAATTAATTTGAAATGTAAATGTAGATTTTTTTTTCTTTACAAATCATCATTGCTTAAAATTCTCAAAATATATCATGTTCTTAAGTTACATACTATATGCAGTCAACGTAATTTTTTTCTTTTTCTTTTTCTTTTCCTTGTTGTATTGGGGATTGAGTCCTGCCAGATTTTGCTCCCACCACTTTTTGAAGACAGGGTCTTACCAAGTCCTTAAATTACCCAAGGTGGACACGAACTCATAATCCTGTTTAAGGCTTCTGAATGCTGGGATTACAGAGCTGTGCCACTAGACCTGGCTGGTCAATGTAATTTTTAAATGATAATGCTTTTTAAATGTTATTTTTAAAAAGATACAAATATTACATAGATATTGGACTGGTTAGTTTAAAGCTAGCATGAATCTCAATATATTAAATAGTATCAAAATTTGAAGTATATTTTTGTTTACCTTCTTTATTTCATTTGCAATCAAAATTCTCATGACTTAAATTATTAAGCATGAACATTTCCTTCTGTATTTTTTCATAGTATAAAATTTGAAATTTTAAAAAACTTCCTATATAGGGGAAAGCAAATTTTAAATAGGGACTATCAGACCTCAGAAATAAAGATGCATTTATATTTTCTCCAAATCACAACTTGACTATCAAAAAAAGCTGAATGACTATTATCTATAAATAAGAATTTTAAAATATGTAACTGGAATAAAACCAGTCACATGGTGTCAAAGACTCAGGAAGCCTCAGATTACCTTTAAAAACATTTTTGAATGTTCATCCTCATGTAGCCAGTCTTTGTACAGAGCAATCCACTGGGAAACCAGATGCAAGACTTTACGTTTCCTACAAGGGACATCTGAATTTTCTTCTTTGCCTTGATACTTTTTAGCAGAATAGGTGCAAATGGTTAAGAAAGAACATTATGTTGTTGAAATTAAGCATGTGCATGCGCACACACACACACACACACACAGATACACTTACTCATTTTTACACAATAGGCTAAAACATAATTTCCACAAAGGAAGACGAGAACACACACAGTGACAGCAAAAGGTGTGCACCGAAAAGAACAAAAGCAAACTGACAAAATGACTGAAGTATCCGCAGCAGGAGGCCACGGAGTTAAGGGCTGGACCATCACACTGGCAGCTGCTGACAAAGTCCCACAGGCAGTGTGGGATTAATGTCAGTTCAAAGAGATACTGGGTGGCCCATTGATTTCAAGGGTGGCTTCTAGAGATGATCTGGCCTCCCTACATAGGTGAATGTTATTCATAGTTTTACAGATCAAAAGGAGGCCAAGTATCCTTTGATTATCAGAGATGCACATTTTGTACAAAAGCAGTTATTTCTGAAATAGTTCTAAATGAGCACAGATTACTGGAGCATAATTTGTGATATGATTCAACTGTCCATTCTTAGGAATTTACTTGAAAGAAAGAACTGAGTAAATGTGCAAACATATAAGTGAAAAGGACTACTAATTTTCATTTTCATTAAAATTAAATTTAAAAAAATAAGACACTAAATGCTTCAATAAGTGAGGTAGGTTAACTAAATTACATATTCATTTAGTAAACTGTTGGATAGCCATAAAAATAATTTGTCTAGTAGTACATATAATGACATGCAAACTTACAAACTATTGCTGAACAGAAAAGCAAGTAGAAAAAGAATACGTTAGATGCTCCATTTCTGTTAACAATGCTTATGTGAATAATAAAATTATCTGGAAAAATATAGATGGTTAACAGTTGCTTTTCAATGTAATGAGATTTGAGAATGTGTGAATAATTTTACTTATTAGAATTTTCTACTTTGTATACAATGAACATGTTTTAACTATGCAATTAAAATTAAATAAAAATAACACTGAAGGCAAAGTGCATAAGTGACTAGGAATGAAACTGGGGCTAAATTCATCTTTTTCTCTTCAAAATGATAACTTTTCCATGTGTACAAGATGCTCAGTTAACTGGGCATAGGAAACACTACGATACAAAACACCTAGGTCTTTGGTTTGTTCAATCACACATTCCTTAATGCCAATAAAGAATTGCAAACTAGAAATAAATTATACAGCAGGCTTCGTAAATATTTTAAACATAATGCAGTATAATTCAGTCACTTTCTCCTCATCCTGAAAGAATAGTGGCTATCTTTAAACTCTATCTGTGAAATGCAATTAGGCACAAAAAATTCTATTCAGGTATCTATCTATCTCTTCTAATTTTCTCTTGAAAGGTACAATGTGAAAATTTATCTGACATTAGTTCAATTTCTGTAAATACTCTTGTCCTTTTCCCATAAATGTAATACTAAGAAAAAAGCAGGAAAAGAAGAAATACCAACTTCATTTTTAGGTAAGTGTATGTAAGTGAAGATACACTATTAGACGGCATATGTATGTGCTACAACAATAGGTCAGCAGAGTAGAACAGTTTCATGGAACAACCATTTTGGTCATATTTATGGTTATTAACATTTATTTGCTTGCCCTTGTTCTTTCCTCTCAAGACATATAGTTTAAAATATTTATTGATTAAATTTGCATTTGCATTATTCTGCTTTCCTATATTAGATTCTTTTATATATTATCCAGGCAAAACTATACTCATTTATAAATTTAGCTAGGGGAAAGGCATACTGGAAAGGCACTGGGAGAGTTACAACTTCTGTGTAATGCACTGAATATTATTAGCTGGCCCAAGGCAATGAGCTTAAATAATGTGCTTTATGATGAGAAAAGCTGAAAGCTTTTAAATTCTATTGCAATAAAAAATACTCATCTAAAATATCTAAACCCAGCACAAATGGTGCTAATCCATAAATAATGTTTAAAAACCACCAGGAAAAACAGTGGTGGGATATGAAAGAAATTATTGCTGGGATGTACACAAAAATATCTCACAAGGAATACAGCTGTCAAAGGTTTGTTTATAGTTTGTACAATTTTACAGAAAGCAAGAATGTGCAAAAATAGTGAAATAATCATGTAGAAAAACTCGTGGTTTGAACTGTCTTAGGTTTTTGGTACTCAATAAAAAGTCTGCTAAACTTCTGAACTAAATTTTCAAATTAAATTTTATATTTAAGATCTCAAGCATTTATCATTTATATTCAAGAAAACTGTGAACCATGCTTTAGGAATATCCTTTGAGACATTAAATTTTAAACAATAATTAAAAATAATATTAAGATTAAAGTAAATTAATAGTTGGGAGGCTATAAAACACTACATTAATGGATGGTAATCATTTACAAATATGTTAGCATTAGAAAGTAGATGAAATTAGCACACAGCTATTTTCCCCAACTACTTCTGAAGGAAAAATTCAAAACCTTTTTAATTATTGCTAAATTTCTTAGCAACACTCCACTTAGAAACTGTAGATGAAATCCACACATATTATCAAAACTTTCCAAATGCAAAATTAATAATGTTTTAAGACTAGTTAGGTAAGCCAATTTTAACAACTGTAAAATATTTATAGCTTTGCTTGGTCATAGGATATAGTGAAGTACCAAAATGCAATCAGTATTTCTAAAAAAAAAAAAAATATATATATATATATATATATATATATATATATATATATACACACACACACACACACACACACACACACACACACACGCACACACATACATATACATAAATATATACTTTGGGGGGTGTTTTTGAGATGGAGCAGTCTTTTTGAGACAGGGTTTCACTATGTTCAGATGGCTTTGAACTCTCTATATAGCCCATGCTGGCCTTGAACTCAGAGCAATCCTTCTGCTTCAGTCTCCCAAGTGCTAGAATTAAAGGTATGCGCCACCATGCTCAGTTAGTTTACATGTTTTTAAAGACAGATTCACTTTATGTATTTTAGGGAGTTTTAAAATATTCTTTTAGGCAGGAAAATGCTACAGAGTTTGGAGATGTAATAATTATTTAATAGGAAAATGACTTTTATTAATAGAGCTTAACAAAACTTTCACATATGCAAAAAAACTCATTTGCTTAAACATTTTTATGCAAATTGGAGTAGAATCTTCAGTTTGATTTATAAAAACATGCACACTTTACTAAATGCTTAAATTTTCAATTAAATTTTACCTTAAAATTATTAATTAAATTTAAAGTAATTTATTAAACATGTAAATATTAAAGCATATCTTTAAGCACTGTGAGGCAAGAGGCCCATTTGGAGATCTTTAGTAAGAGATTTGGCTTTGCTCTGTGGCCTTTCAATGTTTCCACGGGCACTTCTTGTTAGTGGATAAGATTTTAAAGCTTTCCCAACTGGTCAGTAACGGTTCTAGTCACATCTGCATTTCTAAGAAGACACACAAAGCTGCAAAAAGGTGACAATTAGTTCCAGGGGCAAGTTTAGACTTCCTGTGCTGGAGAATAGCTCATGTACCCAGGGACACTTGCCCAAAACAGTATCACACGTATATGCAAGTTTTTGTGCACAAGTGGTCTGACTCTTACCAGTTCTCCTCCAAAGCCACTGACTAATACAGTACCAATTCACATTCAACTTCTTGACTTTGAGATTTACCACAAGGACAGTCTGTTTTTCTTTCTTTCCTTTTCTTTCTTTTCTCTCCTTTTCTTTTCTTCTCTCTCTCTCTCTTTCTCTCAAGGATCTAACTTATGACCCACACTTGCCAGGCAGGCACTTATGCCACTGAGCCACATCCCCAGCCCTATCTCCGCACTTTTAAACAAACATAAGAAACAGATTTGAAGTAAATATAAAATAAACAGTTCAATTTATCTATATCTTACAACATGAAAATAGTACTGCTATATTTCCATTTCCCCCTGCCCATTCTGTCTCATTTCATCTTTCACTGTACATAACATCACATTAATATTTAACGCATCCACATGCTACCGTGGAATTGAGTAAATTAAGAAAGGCAGTTAATTCCTAATGTGAGACATCTGTCTGAGAGGAAGGCACTACAGCATTGTGAAGTTAATGAAGGATATTGCCTTAACAGCGCCTGGCACAAGTCATCAGTCGTCATGAAGACAGTATACGTGAGAAGGAAATCATCCAGCAGGGTCTCTGCAAAGAAAGAAAACAAATACAAGGTAAGCAAAAAGGTGACAAGAAGGCCAGCTGCTTATCCATGTTGCCAAACAGTATGCATGGCAAAAACCAGAGAAATGATGGACTACAGTAGGAAGGGTTAGGAAAAGAGGATTTGGCCAGAAAATATATTATTTACTAAAGACTTGAAACATTCTTTACATAGAATGCGTCAAGCCTTGCTTTTTTTTTTTTCCTCCTTGTAAGGCTCTTTAAATACATGATTCTATCTTTTCTTCCCTCCTGAAATATTGGGGTTTTTTTTTATTTAAAGAGAAAAAAAAAACAGAAAAAGGGTAGAAATATTAAGAGTTTCAAGAAAAGAAGATAAACAGTAAGAAATCACTAGTTGATAAATTACATATTGTTCTTTTAGAAATAGTTTTTCAAGTTACAAAATTAAAGCACACACAGTGGACACTTAAGCAGTGACAGTGCAAACAGATCTGTTCAACAATCCAACAAGAACCTAGAAATATAGTTATCAATCCCACACACCTAAACATACATGCAGCTATATCTTTTACAGCGCTTCCTATTTCCTTTTTTTTTACAATGGCAATTATACATTTTTAAAATATTATTTAAAGAGAAGAAAAAAAAGCAAAACATAAAAAAGGGTAGCAACAATATAGAATTCTATAAGAAAGAAAAAAGAAAGAAAGAAAGAAAGAAAGAAAGAAAGAAAGAAAGAAAGAAAGAAAGAAAAGGAAAGTGAGAAAAAGCCCCACTAAGAAATCAGTAATTTATAAATTACATACTGTCATCCTGGATGTAGTTGTTCAAGTTACAAAGTTAAAGGGTACATAGTAAACATTCAAACAGTCAGACTACAAACAGTTCTGCTCAAAGATCCAACAAAGATTCAGCAATATGGTCATCTATTTTACACACTCATACCTGAAATATTGTTTGTAAACATATTTTGAAAAGCCAATGCATAAATAATGTGTTTTTGAAAAACAAATTTTGTAAGACTTCTGAGGTATATGCTGTTGAGAATGAAATCTTTATGTTCTAATAAATTAAAGCTTTCCAAGTCCATTTATTTACATCTAAGACATGAACAATAGATAATAAAATCCAGAAGACACACAAGTCCCCAGGCCATTTACCTTCTTTTCTCAAATGCATCTATAAGTTGGGAAAGAGATGCATGATTTTCTTACTATCATGAAGAAATACTAAGCTGACTCCAGTTAAAATCGAGGAACAAGTACAGTATAGTACTGCACACTTCTCCCTAATTCATTTTCCTATTAATGAAAAGGGGCCACCTCTTTGCCTTACATGTTCTCAGAAAAGTCTTGCTTACTTGTTCACATAATATTGAGCTGCTAAATAGGCAAGCTATGAAATCCAACATAATTTCCAAAATGACTGGATCATATAAGAGTGCAAGATAAGGATTTTTAAATAACTGCCTCTGTATAGTCTCCTTAAAATTTTATAACATGATTTCATTTCCCTAGCTTTACATTCTGATCATCAAATTTTTAGTTTTATGCAATAGTAACAAATTATAGAGATAATGTGACTACACGCAATTATAGACTGGATACCTATACCTCCACCAACTCTGTAAATTGAAACTTTATTCTCTAATGTGTTATTAGAAAGCAGAGTGTTTAGAAGGAAGTTAGGATTAGATAAAGCCATGAGGTGGATCCCTCATGAGTGGGCTTAGAGTTCATAGAAGAGTCCTGAGAGCGGTTGTTTCCTATATATACCAAAAGAACACAGTAAAAGGATTGTGGGCAGTGAACTAGAATGGAGTCCTCATAGACAGTGACTCTGTGAATACCTTGGATTTCTGGCCTCCAGAATGAGAAATAAATGTTTGCTCTTTATATACCATGCAGTCCGTGGTATTTTGTTGAAGTAACCTGTGCTGAGATATATACTCAGTAACATTTGTGTTCTCCAAGATTTACACTTTATAAAATGTGTGAGCAAAAATGACCACCTAGTACAGAGCTCTACAGTTCTATGATAAAGATTAGATGAAAGAAAACTTCCAGAATGTTTAGAAAAAGCAGTGAAATTTACTGTAAAAGTTGATGCAAATAGCAAGACTGTATTTATAGATCTATATATTTATAAATTTATATAAACATTTATAGATACAAAATATTTACATAAGTTGTGAGTTACAACAATAGTAATGTCACCTGCAATGTTTTTATTTGTTTTATTTGGTTACAGAACATTAAGATAATTCTCATCTACATTAGGTAAGTGGTTGTAAATAGGAATGTTAATATAAATCTTGCTTTTAAATTTCAAAGATGTCATTAATTAAACTGAGGTAGAGATATTAATAAAGAGTCTGAGAATTTCTTCAGATATTTATAGCAATATTCTTATCAAGATAATAAATTTGACAAATAGGACCTAACAAATAAAATTAAACAACTTATAGTATTGTATCATAGTGCAATATACCAGCAATCATAGGCCTAACTTACTATTGCTCCATGGAAAAAGCAAGTCTGCAAACAGGTGTGACAGGCTTTGTAGGCTATGGGATGGAGAGGGCAGGGTATGCGGGCACAGAGAGGTGGCATCACTTAGGCTACTCCAAGAAAGCTATGGTGGGTGGTGCAAGCCTGTAATCCCAGCACTGGGAAACTGAGGAGGGAGGATTCCTATGAGTTCAAGGCTGCCTGGACTACACAGTGAGACCCTGTCTCAAAAAAACAAGAAGAAAAAGAAGCAAGCAACCAAGCAAGCAAGCTATGGAGGCGAGCCTAATCAGGCACTGCTCTGCGTCTGCCTTCACACAAAAGCTAGGAACTCTCTGTTAGAGCTGGTTTACAAAATTGCAAAGAAATGCACAGATAGAGAGAAGAAGCTTTATTCTAAGATCTGCCCCTAAACTAGTTAACTTAATGACTGGCCATCACACTGAAAAATTGATAGTGACTTTCATTATAATTTATAAAATAGATGAAATTAAAATTGACCATTTATATAATGCTAACACCCTAGGATATTTTGGAAATACAGTTTAAAAACTGAATTTCTCATAAATAGTGTCTCCATAAATGTTAAATTTTTGCTATGTTAAATTCTCTGATCTGTTTAGAAGTTGAGCTTTTTTAAAAAATTTGCATGTAATATTAGATACAAGCAGCACGGACAACAGAGTAGCTTAGAAGATATTTTAGAGTCTTCAGTGTACTCTTATAGATAGGAGTCATCAATATATAGAAGCCACTGGTGATAATATTGAGAACTTCACATGTTGAGCATTTAAAGGCATGATGTAACATATGGGTTTACACTCTGGTGTGTTCTTACATTTAGCTGCATTTAGTGAGGCTGGGACTATTCTCTAATCAAGATTTACTCTCCCAGTAGCAGGACTTAGGGAAAAAAAAAAAAACATTAACTTTGACATAACGAGTCATTCTGTGTTGGAACAACCTTGGATAATGAATGGAGTGACTATGAGAGTCTGGTTGGATGATGGCAAACTCATTTGGCATTCAATTTAATTAATTAGCTAACATATCACAATATTTTGTTAAGGGGCATGACCCAGAAATGCTTATTTTCCTCTAAGCTACTACCTATTTAATATTCAATAGCATTTACCTAATTATCTCTGTCATAGAAATATTAATTAAAATAAAAACAACAAGGCTACATAAGAACATCTCCAGTTAAAATCCTACTGAGTAAAATAGTTAAAAATCCTAATGAATAGAAAAGACTCCCAATGCTCCTAACTCCAATCTCTTTTTTAAACTACCATCTTGTTCCTTTATTCTTTTTTCAGCATGTCTATTCTTTTCTGCTATACATATTCTGAATGCAACTGAGTGATATGAATAAAAAATCTATAATCAGAATGATGCACTTCAAATAAGTTAGTTTTATAATAGTTCTGCTTCAAAATAGGCTGTCCCATTGGTATTTAGAAATATTTTTAGAACCACAATGGCTACATAAATGAGCCCCTGAAGATTACTAGCCAACAATAGCCATTTAGAAAGCCTAGCAAATCCACTAGCATTCATATTAAAACACTATAATTATCTATTATATCACATAGTGCTTAATTAATAGTAATTTAAAACTATAGTCAGAAAAGCATTTTTGTATGCGTAAGAGCATCTTTCATCGAAACAAATCTATAGTTGCCAGTACACTAACATTCTGAATAGCAAGATGCATTCATTTTGATTTCTAACTCTGTGAATATAGTATGTAGGCATTACTATATCAAATACCCCTCTTCTTTTAAATTCTATTCTTTCAATCTAATCCCAAATCACTGGCTCATCTCAACTTTAGGGAACATCCTCTCCACTCCACCAAAACAAAAGATGGTTTGGGGTGAGTGCTGGGGTATGAACCCAGGGTCTCTTGCATGCTAAGTATATGCTCCACCATTGAGCTACACTTCTAGGCACCCAAAAGGAATATTTTTGCAGTAGCTTTCTGAACTCTTACAACATAAAAGTAACATTCAGATAATCATCAAAACAAGAAGGCACAAACTATTATAGTTTTAAGTTCTATGTTACTTGAAAAATACATCAGTGAGCAGTCAAAATCTACAGTCGAGGTAAATCATTCTAAAATTCAGTCTAAACTTGGAATGGTGGCATATACCTATCATTCCAACCCTCTGGGAGGCTGAGGCAGGGAGATCACAAGTTCAAAGTTAGCCTAGGCTATACAATGAGTTTGAAACCAGCCTGGAACCTAGCAAGACCCTGCCTCTCCCTACTCCACCTCATAAAAAAAATGAAAATAAAAATACATGAATAAAATTCAATTTAGAATTAATCACACGTACTGATGTAATAAAGGACTTTTCTGTGTCACCTCATACTATTTACAATTTTTAGGTATAAGAAAGCAATTATCTATTTTTATTTGATTTTTACTGAAATATATTCAAAACATTTTCTCATTCTCATTTTAAGCAACCATGAAAAATTCCCAATTTATTTCTGCAATATGCAAGAGTCTCTAGAATATGCTAGAGTTCTGTCAAGGTGGAATAGTAAGAGGATTACTTACTGATCCTTTTTTACAGGATTCTACTATGCAGATGAAGTCAAATTCCAGAAACAGATCTACAAGTTACCAAAAGGGTTAAGCAAATGCTTTTGTTGGTAAAAACAAAACAAAAAACCAGAAAAACAAAACAACAACAACAACAACAAACAAACAAGAAAGGCAAACAAAAGCCCCCAGATTCCTAAAGTATACAAATCATAGGAGTATAGGATTACTTGGGAATAATAATAGAATTATAGAAATTTGCCTCAGTTATTTTTTTCAATACACATAAGCAAAATGCACTGCAATAATGAAACCACTCATCCGCGAACGCCAATTACCAAGAATGCAAATGGAGAGTTCCGAGGGACAACTGCCTACAGTTGTCATGTCATCTAAGTATGGTAATGTAACTATTCAGCATCTCTGTACTACCTCATATTCCCTCAAGTACTGTTAGCAGTTTCACCCATATGCAATGGGATTAAAGGCACTTTTAAAATCTGTCCTACTGAACTTTGATTTCAAGTGGCCAAGATAAGCTTTAAACTGCCCCTGGAATGGTACAACTTACAATTATTTTCTGAAAAGTACTGCCAAAATGTACCCTGAAACTTGATTAAGCACAAATAATTTTTTAGTGTCTGAAGTTTGAAACATAAAGTGTTATGGCACTGGAGTTATGTTACTTCCACAGTGTAACTTACATTTCTGCTATTAATGATCTCAAAACAGACGCATGCCACAGCTTTTGAATTTCATTCAATTCCTGCTCATCTTTACAATTTCATCAAAATTCTGTTTAGCGATTCTAAAACACTAAATCTTGATATATACTTTTGTTTTTAGGTATTTGTTGTGCAAGAAATAGTTAATTATTTAATATTATTTACACAGCAAACCTTCCAAGTCATCCCTTTGTTGACAGGAACTTACTATAGACAGGCCTTGAATGTGCCTTTCAAATGATCTATTTTTATTGTAGTTTGTAAAATTCTGTTGTGAAATCCCATCATTCTTTCTCTGACAAAGGATGATTTGATTTGAATACAAGTACCGCATGTCTATAATCTCAGCTACGCCAGAGGCAGAGGCACAGCCAGAAGGATTACTAGCTTGAGGTCAGCCTAGGCAATTTAGTAACTTGATGAAACCCTGTCTAAAATTAAAAATAGCAAAAATAAATAAAAGGACTGGGAATGTATATCAGCCTTCCCAAGGTTCAGTCCCTAGATACCAGAAAAACAAACAAAAACCAGGTATTATATTCTTAACTATATTCAAATCCACACATTGCCTTTTGAAAATGTTTCTAGGAGGAACACAAAACAAATGGCCACTTTCTCCAGGCTGCAGCCCACTGAAAAGGCAGTGAGGTCTAGGTTTAAGAGGGGTAGCTGCTGCCCAACCCCAACTGACTACCTCTGTATCAAGGCAAAAGTATCCCATTTGTATCTCACATGTATCTTCCAAGCCTGATGGGAAGCTTGGAAAACAGTGAAAAGAATGCAAAGGGAGGCAGAGCGCTGGGATTGAACCAGTGTAGCCTATAATGTAGCCTGTAGCACAGTAAATTTCACCTATCTGGCCCTTGGCTGAGTCACCTGTTAAGTGGACATTGTATCTACACCTAGCATGGATGTAGTGAGGACTCAATAACACAGTGCAACTAAAGCAACTGGCAGAGGTGCTGGGACATGCCGAACAATAAATATTATTTGTTCTTTATTTTCATAAAATACAATTTTCTGGCTAAGGATTTAGTTTAGCGGCATAAACACTTGCCTGGCAGGTGTCAAGATGTGAGTTTGATCCCCAGTACCAAGAAAAGAAAAGAAAAGAAAAGAAAAGAAAAGAAAAGAAAAGAAAAGAAAAGAAAAGAAAAGACAATTTTTATACCCTGTCCCAATTTTCCAGGTACAACTAATCAGCCAATAAGAACTGAGAACTGACTATGAACTTCTAAGAATTAGATGAGAAAGGTAAAATAAATGTGAGCAAGGGAATAGATATGGGGCTCCTGTGGGCGAATCACCACATTGTGACTTGCAGGCCTTGCTTAGTCCTTAAAGATGCTTTTGTAGTTGACAATACATAAAAATTAGAATATCTGGCAACACTAGGCCCACATCTCATATACAATCATGGTTTCGAGCTGAGTACCTGCTCCATTTACCCACCATGCTGTTGTGGCTGCACTCATTCACTTTACAGTTCTCAGTACAGTTCTGAAATAGTTATAAAAATACTGCATAATATAATCAAAAAGTTAAGCTAGAAAAGTAGGTCAGAGCCTTTAAAAGCAAGACAAAGGAGCCTGAAACTGACTCCCTAGAAGAGAAAGGAATGGAAGTTTTCAAGGTGAGGAGTGAGAAGCAATAGACCAGACTCTGAATCCTGAAAGCCAGACAGGTAAGGAGGAGGTTGAATTTATCTTTATAAACTATCAAGCTTTGGTTCCCTGAGTTGTTCTACTGAAGACATTGTCAAAAATATTAAAGACCAGAGCTTGCCAAAGCAGGCTAGAGCTTATAGTTATGGCAAACTCTATCTAAAAAGGAAGGCTGAGTTCTCAGAGGAATCCATGGGAAACAAGCAGCATTCTAAGGAGCAAGCTGGTGTGGATATCAGATGTTCATGTGTGGGCAATGGTAAGACAAAGGTGAGTTAAGGAAGGAGAAGGACAAGAAAAAGAGAAAGCCACAGGACAAACAAGTGTAACAGACACTCAGGAGAGAAGAGGGTTGGAAATGTGGGGATCAGAAGTGTTGCACTCTGCTGGGAGGAAGTTTATCAGACTGGGGGATACAAGGCCACTGGCTTTGTTGTGCGGTGGATCCCGGGTCTGATGGCTCTGGAGAGATGCACTGTAGCAATATACAAGTCAGACTTAAGGGACTGTGGATATTCCGGTAAGCAGCTTCACAGTGGGTATAACACTGTTCCCCCACAAAGTCTCCTGTTAACACTTGCAGGCTCACTGATTAAAGACAGTAGCTGCTCTCAAAAGAGAACCAGGAGGTAAAATTTCTTCATGATCAATGCAAGCAACATTTTATTTAACAGCATAGATCAGAATGTGGGAATTGTCATGGGTTTGAAACCTTTAATACCAACCTGCCAGCATCTACCAATAAAAATTAATATCCTGTTCTAAGATTCACTCAAACATAATTGACCTCTCTGAGCTGCAGCTTGTGCACATGATTAGCATCGCCTAATGCATTCTTCAGACACAAACTGTGTTCCCAAGTGCTTGTCAGCTAAACATGCTAAGGCTTCAGGAAATGGAGAAAAATTAATTTAAACATAATACCTTAAATTAGGAGCCTGAAACAAGGTTATTTTAAGCAATTAATGGTAACTCTAATACTTGAAATAATTGAGGTCCTGGTGTGATGTTTTCACCTTTTAGGCACCAAGAGGGAATTATCAGCTTCCTTCCAAAGAAATACATCATCACTGTCAACATTAAACGTTCACTGGCCATTGTGAATCGTTAAGAATTGAATTTTCTTTCTTGTCTTTTGAAGAAAAAAAATAAAACACAATTTTAAAGCAAGATAATAGGGGAGTATTAACAATGGTTAATACATTGTATATTGTTAACTTTAAATTAGTTACTCAGAGTAAAGATAACTGCATTTAATTGTCCAAACAATATTAGCACAAACCTTTTTCAATGAACAGAAATTGGTAGCATAACTATCTTAACTATCTTGTTCACACACACACACACACACACACACACACACTTTTTTCCCCCTTATCTCCTTTTCCCCATTCCAGTTTCTTTCCCTTTGAACAGTTTCTTCCATTTTACAATATGTATTGTATGTTTTGCATCTTATTTACTGTTTCAGCATCTCACACTAGGTAATATACAATGTTTACACCTAAGTCTGGTTACATTTTTTCCCACATTGTGGGTTGTCTATTCATTCTGTTAGTGGTTTCTCTTGCTGTGCAAAAGCTTTTTAATAAGATGCGATCCCAGTTGCTGATTCTTTGTGATAGTTTCTGTAAGATTAGGGTTTTATTCATAAAGTCTTTGCCTATAAT
The DNA here is from genome assembly GCA_004027455.1 of Hydrochoerus hydrochaeris. Classification (NCBI taxonomy): domain Eukaryota; kingdom Metazoa; phylum Chordata; class Mammalia; order Rodentia; family Hydrochaeridae; genus Hydrochoerus; species Hydrochoerus hydrochaeris. The sequence goes on from PVLA01000608.1 coordinate 67,447, forward strand.
GATGTCTTCATGACTTTTACCTATTCTATTTTGCAGCAGATTTAATGTTTCTGTTTTAATATTTAGATCTTTGATCCATTGTTAATTTAGCTTAATTTAATTTAGTTTACTGCATAGTGAAATATATGGGTCCAATTTTAACATTCAGCATGTGCGAAGCCAGTTTTTCCAGTACCATTTATTAAGTATTGAATTTTAGAAAGGAAAACTTTTATCTTACTGTATCTGCTTAACAGAAATTCTAGGGGTACTAGAGAGAAGTTATTTCTTCCAAGTTTAGCAGTAGAGAATCACTGCCTCTTTTGCAGCCCAAATTTGGCATGATAACTAGGTATAGGAAAAAAATAGACACTATATTCTACAAAATTCACTAATTTAGAGTAAACACAAACACAAGTTAGGCTTTTTCTCAGTAATCTTCCTCAAACTTTTAACTTCCAAATTCAAGAAAATTTAATGTACACCTATATTTGAAAATATTCCTTGGACAGTTAAGTCAGATCTGACCCTGGCAGTTCATACTCTGTCTCAAAAAAGCAGGTGGGGCAGGGAATTAGCTCAGTGCAAAAACCTAGTAGCTCAAAAAGAAAAAACAAATATATAGTATGTCCTAGGACAAGCAGATCAATCAGTAACACAGCAAGCATGTCTTTGTGTTCTGCTTTCCAGAGCGGTCATTAGGGTTCTTTGTAATAACACACAGCTGCTTTCTTTTACACACACATGAAAGGGAGATTTGTGGCTTAGGATCACAAACACACACACACACACACACACACACACACACACACACACAGTCCTGCTACTCAAGGCTAAGCACATGGTCTCTGCTGTGGAGGTCACAGAGTTATTGGCAAAGTTTTCAAACTTGGTTGGTTGCTTTTGCAGTCTTGGGGATTGAACCCATGCTCTTCACACTGAACTACATTCCTAATCCATTTTTATTTCTTATATAGAGACAAAGTCTCACTAAGTTTTCGAGCTGGGCTCAAAGTTTTCCTCCTCCTACCTCAGCCTCCCAGGGTGCTGTAATTCCAGTGGTGCCCTAAAAAGGCTCAGTTGAACTGAGTCTTTTTATTGTCCTTAAATCACCAAAGATGCCCCTGTGAAGTTGGTTTTCCTCAAGTACCAGCCTGACAAGAGTTATTTCTACTCAAACCATATTACATTTTTATTTTCTTGACAGTTTTCTTGAATTCTTGACCATAGCAAATAGATATGAGAGTGGCCAATTTGCTTTTGTAATGGTAGAACTGACAATCACATGGCAGGATTAAGATAGTACACAGATTTCTAACGCTATTGAAATGTTTTAATGGCCAATTATACATGTTTATTTTTTAAAAACTGAAATATTAAGGCAGAAATTTTGAAAAAATTTACAAAGCCAAATCAGAAATTCTTCTGAACAAGTGTCTCCAAAGCAAATGTTATACGTATAAAAAACATTAGTCACAATTATTACTTGTTCATTCTTTCCTAAATCAAAAGAATTGACTTGCTTGTCACAGCTTTGATGGTCTTTTACCTCCATTATAGTGCCAGCCCAACACCTTGGTACATAGGCCACTAAACACATAGCACTGAAGATTTTTTTGAGGGGGTGGGTAGGTGTGTGTGTGTGTGTGTGTGTGTGTGTTTGTATTTCCTTGTCCTTATGCTAAAGGTAGTCATACAAACTTCTCTGTTTCAAATGGCTTTAATATGTTGTTCTGTTTTGTTTTTTAATGGTGCAGATTGAACCCTTGGCCACTATCAAGCACGTATTATACTGCTGAGCTACTTCCCCATCCTCATTTTCTCGTTTTAAAAGAAATGTAGGGCCAGGGACATAGCATGGCAGCATTGTGCCTGCCCGTTAAGTGCAAGGTCTTAAGTTCAATCCTTGTTACCAAGAATAAATGAAATGTATTACTCAAATCTAAAAATATCCTTGTCTTTTACATACTATTAAAACCACATACCTTACAGACATGCAATGGACATGTGAGCTTTGAAATATTACCAAGAATATAAAATATAACATAATAAAAATAAAACTTTTTAGATAGTACACCAACTGAGTGCCCTACAGCTAAATTCTCACAATAACTCCCTCAAGTTGGTGCACACTCTACAGGCTGGGGCTCAATACTACAGGACTACCTCTCTTTTTAGACACAATCACAAGTCCTAGGTTGTCACCTGTACTTCTAACCCATGGGCTATAAATTGGGGGTTTTCACAAAACCTTCCTCAGGTCTGATAATTGCTGTCACAGTTTCAAGAAGGTAGGGACTACTTCCTAGTTCATTATAAAAACCTAATACTGGGCTGGGGATTTAGTTCAGTGGCTTAAGTGTCTGCCTGGCAAGTGTGAGGTTGTGAGTTCGATCCCCGGTACCCCCCCCAAAACAAAACAAAACAAAACAAAACCCTAATACCCAGGATGAAAGTTTAGCCAACAAAGAACTGTTCAGGATGAAGTCTGAAAGGGAGCAGAAGCAGCCACAAACAGCCAGTTCACCCTCCTGGCACACGGACTATGCACCTTTCCAGAAGTGCTCCAACTCTTGCAGTTTGGGATTCTTACAGGGGCTCCATTACACAGGCAAGAGTTATCAAATCACAAGCCACTGCTGGTGTGGTGGCGCACACCTGTAATCCCAGCACTCGGGAGGCTAAAAATGGAGGAAAGGTGAGAGTTTGAGACCAGCCTGGGCTACAAAATGAGCTCATGGCCAGCCTAAAGTGCACAATGAGACCCTGTCTCAAAAGGACAAACCATGAGACACTGGTAATTAAGTCAATCTCCAGTCCTCTAGCTTGGCTGAAGGTGGTGAGAAGAGCCTAAAACTTGCATTCCTCTAGTGATACTTTGGTCTTTCTGCAGGTCAGGCCATGTTATGAAGCTACATAGACCTGGCCACCAAATATTTTATTCACATAGAAAAAGTCACTCATTACTCAAGATCCAAGGGACTTAGAAGCTCTTATGTTGGAAAGCAAGGAGTAAGGACCAATAGTGAAATAGGAGACTCTCCTATAACCTCTATCACTCAGGTAATTCTATGGATCCTGTAGCAGAAACCAAATCTATATTTCTTATTGTGTCACAGTATTACCTGTAATTATATACTATAATTTTATAATAAAGTTATTTATGCCACTGTTTAAAAATCTTCCAATACACAATATATTAAATATTTCTTAGGATACATACAATATTTTTAAGAATTTTGGAGGGAAAGATGTAGCATTCCTAAACATGAGACCAAAGGCCCAGGCCAGACATGAGAACGGTTCTTACAGGTAAGTTAACCTTGTAAGTTAACAATACACAATATTATTGTAAATATTCACTTTTTGAGGTGACTATAATAGCTAAGTCAAATCACTTGATAGCCTTTTTAAATGCTGTAAATTATAGTAAGCTTATGCTTCTTTGAAGAAATAAATACATAGTTGTGGACTTAGATCTGTTATAATATCAACTAACACAACTAACACAACCTTCTGCTCAGCAAATTATGTTATTTTCCCTTTAAGAATGAAATTTGGATTTTATTTTTCCTAGGCATCTTGCTTCCCAGATGTTTTATTTTAGGTTTTGTTTGTTTATTTTTTCTGGAAACCAGGGGTTGAACTCACAAAATCATGCTTGCCAAGCAGGCGCTTATGCCACTGAGCTAAATCCTCAGCATATGTTAGATTCTTTTGAGACAGGGTCTTTCTATGTAGCCCAGGCTGGTCTTGAACTCAGGTGATCCTTTTGCTTCTGCCTCCCCAGTGCTGGGATTATGGGTCTGTGCCAGCATGCCCAGCTCTCCCTGGATATATCAAGATAAAAATAAAAATAACACAGCACATTTTCTAGCTTCACGTCTAGCTAGATGTGGCCACAAGACTGCTTTGACCGTGGGATAAAAGCAGAGGCCTCGTATGATGTATGATGAATAGGTGTGTTCATGCTTTCCCCACGTTTTGCCTGGAGAAGCATGTTGTGTCTGTCCCAGCCTGTGTGATGAAGGTCTGACTCCAGGGCAGAGGAGATAAACCTTTTAGAGCTTTCAATGATAAATAGATGGCTGTGGCACATGTGCCATAGGTTCGCCACCACGGCTACAGGAGCTCTAGGGCAGGAGCTGGAAGGAATCTTAGTTCTGGCTGATATCAGAGTATCTTTACCAGTATGAGGGTGCATTTCTCCATCCTTATTTCACCTGGGAAAGGAATACATTTGTACCATGTATAAATTACCATTAGGCTTTCTATAATACACAGCTGAGCCTAATCAGAATACACTTACTCTGAAAATTTTCAGAGATTCAAGCACATGATCAATAATATGATGTTTCTCAATTATTGAAAACAGAAAAAGAACATGGAAGGACAGAGATGTGTTGTTAATTTGTCCTGACCTCAGCACTATGGATTTGTTAAATGTGCTGAAGATACATTTGTCTTCCATGTTTTGTTTTGTTGTCTTTTTGAGACAGTGTCTCACTATGCAGTTCAGGCTGGCCTTGAGCTCACTTTGTAGCCCAGGCTGGTCTTGAACTCGCAACGATCCTCCTGCCTCAGCCTCCTGAGTGCTGGGATTACAGGCGTGAGCCACCACACCCGGTTGTTTTTGGTTTTTGTTTTGAGAGAACAAACATCTCTCACAAGAGATTATCAAGTCATGTAAACTACTGTAATTCTTAAATATGCACAGCATGCCAATTAGCATTAAAACCTGAGCTAACTAAAGTCATTCTGCAAAAGTCATCAGTAAAAATTGGAAATGGTTTGCAGTGCCTCCAAATTCAGATCAAACTGAACTAAGACCTAAAATGTCAGATTTTTTTATGTCTAACTCAGCAGAGAAGATTGAAAGCTAAGACAAAAAGATCATACTCTGCTTTTTCGGGGAGGTGGTGTGGGAGGGACTGGAGATGAAACCCAGGAGCTTGAGCATGTTAAACATGAGCTCTGCTACTGAGCTGCTCCTCCATCCTTTTTTCTTCACAAAAGACAGGGCATGATACTGGATTCAAGATAACTATAGGCCTCTTACACAAAAGAAAAATATGACCAGGCATGCAGGCACATGCCTGGAATCCAAGCACTCTGTGAGGCTGAGGCAGGAAAATTGTAAGTTTGGGCCCAGTTGGGGCAATTTAGTAAGTACCTGTCTCAAAATAAAAAATGAAAAGGTGTGTAGTGTGAAGGTCCTGGGCTCAATGGTTCACCAGTAGTTCCAAATGAAAGAGAGAAAATGAAAAATAAAAAAGAAAGAAAAGGGGAAAGAAGGAAGGAGGGAGAGGGCTAGGGTGGAGGAGAGAGAGTCAGAGAGAGAAATATAATAAGGAAGATAGTATAAGCTTACATACCCCATTCACCAAAATTATACTTATTTTCAGATTGGGAATTTAAATACAAACATCAGCCAGGGATGCAATGGGGAATTTCAACTTATGCCTTTCATGTTTTTTTTTTTTTTTTTTTTTCCGGTACCGGGGATTGAACTCACGACGCCGCGCTAGCCAGGCAGGAGCTTATGCTGCTGAGCTAAATTCCCGGCCGGCTTTTCATGTTTACATTAAATAGCACTCATTTAAAGGATAGGATCCACCAAGTATCCTTTTATGCTAAGTACAGATAAGACCACCAAGTCTGAAGCAGAAAAGGAAATTGCGCTGGAAATTACTTTCTGTCGCTATTTAGATTGTAACAAGATAGTCAGATTTTTGTTTATTCATTTGTTTAGTTTTCCATATGATCAGTTCACCCATATTTAATAATATCTAATTTTATGTTTACTTCTAAGCTTTGGGAGAAGGACAGCCAGTCTAGTAACATCCTTAACTAGGAAACAAAAAGCTCTGAACAGAATGAAAAGAATGTTTTCAACTGTACAGTACGAAAGCCCAAAGGTAGAAGATAGGGTAACAGGAAAGGGGGGGGGGGCGACTGCAAAGAGAAATGAAGAAAAGCACAATTATAGGGACATGAAAGGCAAAAATTCTCCCACACAAAGACTATTCCTTTCAGATACGCGCTTGTCAGTTGTAGCAGTTGTGTGACACTACACCCTTTAAATGAAGCACTAATTTGATTGAAACATGGAAATGAACATGCAGGGATTATAATTACAAACTGCCATCAGCTAATATTCCTGCTTCACATTTATAAGGGTGTATCTGAAAGCGCGCGCGCGCACACACACACACACACACACACACACAATTTTTTCTTTCTTCATTTTCTGATACAATGCTAAATTTTACTTTAAGAAAATGTCCCAAACGTTTTAAAATTCAGCAACATCTGATAATCTCACTTTAAATCCATCTGTGGCCTGGGGAGATGACAGGGTATCTGCAAAGAAGGGGGCGGGGGATGAAGCGGGAGGGAGGGGAGGAGAGGAGAAGAGAGGAGTTATTCTAACACTTGACATTGTCATCAAGTTTCAAGTAATCCCCCTCTCTCTCTGCTCTCCCTCTCTAGTTCTTGAGATTAAAGCCAGGGCCGCACCCATACTAGAAAATCACTCTGTCACTGAGCTATATTCCCTGCCTTCAATTATTGCAACTTCAGTTGCTACCGTAGAGGAAACTGTTGTGCTAAGACTATTCGGTTGTTAAACTCACTACTGCCGCAGTATTTTGTGTCCATGTATTTCAGTATCTGTTGTGCTTTTCAATTTGCTGCTCCAGAAAGGCCTGACTTTCATTACACATTGAAATGAGCTCCTGGTAATATAGCTGGACACTAGCAAAATCACATGCGTTTCTACTAGAGTACAACATTAAGTTTGTCAGTAGACCCAAAATCTACTGGGAAAATACAGTTAAACATTTTTAAGATTTGAGAGCAGAATCTTCCTTTTAAAAGAACAAATCTAGTTAGTACTAATCTAACAGAGGAGCTGTGCTGCAGAGATTTTTTCAAAGAACTATTTATAGAAGAGGAAGGGGAAGAAGAGGAAGAAGAAGAAGAGGAGGGGGAGGGGGAGGAGGAGGAAGGGGAAGGGGAAGTAGTAGCCGCCTTCATTCTTAGGGTACATTAAGGCAGACAGAACATGTGGAGAAAGTTAAACTGTTATCTGTATCATTTATTTTCATTAAAAAATTAACAAGTTATAGAAGGATTTGCTGGTTAGAAGCAGCCCACATTTTACGCCAAACAGACTACAGCGTTAAGTTAGTCTTATTCATATACCAGAATACTGAAACGGAGGGTTATAATTAGAACCTCAAAATTCTACATGAGCTTTGTGACTTAGTAGATAGGGTCATTAGACTTTATCTTTGAAAATAGATTATGGGGCCAAGGGTTTAGCTCAGCAGCATAAGTGCCTGCTTGGCAAACGCGAGGTTGTGAGTTCTATTCCTGGCACACACACACACACACACACACACACACACACACACACTATGATGTTATATATTTTGACTCCTGAAATTGATAACTCATGTACATACTTAAGGCAACTCTCGGTATACCAGAATATTTACTGGCAATAACTGTTTTCCAACCATTTGACGAAAACAAGAAATTTACTAAACTACAAAAAGAAAAAGAACCAAGGTTCCCGATGGAAGTCTATCTAAAAAGATGAGTATTAAGTTGAGTACTTGGGAAGAGGGAAAATCTCTCAAGTGAAGCAAATAAATGTAATTAAAGCAAATAAAGTGTGCAAGTGTGAATAAAAGAAGGTCATACATTTCTGTATCTTCCGTATTGGCTGCACTTTACATGGGGAAGCCAGAGGTCAGGGCTTGAGGTCACCCAGGACTAACTTTACAGAAACAAGCAAGCACATGTGCGTTTCATTTAAAACACAATGCAAAGGAAACTTAGACCAGCTCACCTTCAGCCTCCAAGACAGGGTGGCAAACCTATGGCACACGTGGCACAAGGCACGCACAGAGCCTTCCTTCTCTGGCAGCACACGGGCCAAGTGTCAGGGTTGTTTTTTCTAAACTAAAACCTCAGAATCTGAGTTTAATTGCAGTCCTGGCACTTTGTGGTAAGTAAGTGGGTTTTGGGTTGCAGTCTGTGTCATCCTTTGTGTCTAGATATCCTCCCAAAGTCTGAAGGAGTTTTAGACAAGGCTTTTTTGGAGGAGGATGAATATAGAGTGTGTGATTGATTCACAATTCAATGCTAGGATTAAGGTGCTGGGATTAAGGGTGGGTGATTGCTGGACCAAGCCACTGATTAGATGGGCACTGCCCTAATCTTGGTAGAGTGAACACAAGGAAAAGAAAGAGGCCTGTTTCACTCCCTCCTACTGTTTTTGCTGCCTTCTGCCTCCATGAACTGTTGTCCCTCTGCCATACACCACCCTACCCTGGCGTCAGCCAATTATGGACTGAAACCTCTACAAACTGTGAACTGAATGAAGCTTTCCTCCCCTAACTTGTAGGTATTGGGTATTTTGTCTCAGCAACAAGAAAAGTAACTCAGACAGTTTGCTTGCTTGGTTTCTAAAAGCTTCACCATCACTGTTCTAATCTAAGATAAAGATTTTTTGAAAAAAGAAGAATCAAGTTATATCATGTACAGGTACAAATTCCCTACAATGAGTACGATCATTATGTATACCTAAAATGTACCAAAATAAACTTAAACAAACAAACAAACAAACATAATAAGAAAACAAGGGCTTCACCATAACCATGAAGAAGAAAGTTTATAAATTCTTGGGATGCCCGAGTTTTTCACAATCATTAAGACTCAGGAAACCAAGGATCTCAATTCTAATGCAATTCTCTGCCCCCATATATTATTCTATTTTCTGTTTCTTAACCTCAGATCCTCTGGAAATTAATTTCCTATAGTCTTTAAATTACTTAGCATGTTCCTCTGTGCTTCGTATTTCGTCTGAACTTTCCTTTTACAAAGTTTAATTGTAAAACAGTCACCTTTTAACAGCAAAAAGCACATCTAGTGAGCCAAGTATAATTTCTCTGTTGTTAAATATTACAATTTTAATTACCCAATGTTTTCTATTCTACTTAGTTAATAAGTATACATACACAGATGAGTTTGGTGATGGACACTTACAGTCCCAGCAATCTGAGAGGCTGACGCAGGTAGACTGCAAATTCAAGCCCAGTCTGGGCAATTTGATGAGACCTTGTTTTAAAATAAAAAGAGTGTAATGGGAATGTAGCTGGGTGAGAGAGCCCTGGGTTCAGTCCCCATTACTGAAAAAAAAAAAGTAAAAATACTCATTTTCACACAACAGTGAATAATCAATAAACAAGGTTGGAAAATGAAAAGGTCACACAATTAAATGTAATGAAAATGCTTATTCCTCTACATAGTTCATTACAAATTATAGCACAAACTACATTGCATTCAAAAGTTTAATCTCACTGGAAAACTATAAAACTTTTTATAACTGTTCATGTGAAATAATTTATAATATTAAAATTAAAATTCTAATTATTAGCTATAGTTCACAAATGGAGTAAACATGAAAAGCATACAATTTTTAAAATGCATTGTAGTGGTCCATTCTCATTTTAAATAGGCATTGTTTCCCTATTAATACATCCTTATTCATTAGACAACTTCTCTTGCTCATTGGTTATGTTGTAATGAAACCTTCCACATCTCTATTATTAGTCAGTGTATGTTAACGATCTTATGCTTCGGCTCAGTCTCACTTCATTTCGCCTTGCTTCATTACCAACAAGCGTACTAATTAACCCACAATCTACTCCAGTGTAAAAGCATCAATTCCCTTGTTATCATACATAACACTGCATGTTCAAAGGTGGAGTGAACAGATTAACCTAGAAGATGAATGCCTTGGATGAAAATCTGCAGCCAAAATCTGATTTTCAGTCCCTTTTCAATTGAGTGGTCTGATACAGTATCAGTTGGAATTAGGACCACTCCCCCTTTCCCATCTTTCCAAGAAGTTAGCTGACTAAGGGACAAGCTGGCACATAGCTGGAAGCCAAGAAGCAGGTCTTGGTGCTGGAGAACAGATTACTCATGGTGAGCAGTCAAATACCCCACCTGGGATATACAGCTTGAAGTGAAAGGCAGGCTTTTATTTCAATTCTGTCATTCATCTATGATTTCCATCTTCAACAAAAATGATCTTAGGATGAAGTTAGAAGTATATCTGGGTTCATTTCCAGATTCAAATGTTCATTCAATCACTGAAGCAATTTAATTTACTTCTACTCAGCATCTAAGTCCATTAAAGGGTACAATTACTCTGCAAAAAATCCATCTAATAGGATAAGATTTGGATAAATGAATTGTCTTGAGTAATTTTTAAACTCTGGCTTTCTGGTCTGGAAGGGACTCAGACATAATGTGGTCTAAGGCCACAGCTTCTATAAATGAAACAACTGAGAAGGAAATTTCTACCCAATTCTATCTCATAACTTTGTCAATATGAATTTATAAGGTCTCCCAAAGCTTCAATCAAGGTTGATAAATACATTACATTTTCCACATTAGTAATTAGGAAAGAAGCTAAGGGAACTGTCAAAAAACTAAACCAAAACAAACCAGGTAAAAACCACACCACAAACATTATAGAGCAGAGCAGAAATCATATTCCAGTGTGAGCACTTTTTCTTGCAGTTCTCTCTTGACACCATTTTAGGGACTTTTAGTGTCACCGTGGATAGCCATTCCATGTAGAAAAACAAACCCTTCCTAAACAGTGATTCGTCATCTGCATCCCAGACACAGCCACAGCAGCTGGAATTTGTGCTAATTTAGTCTTTTGTTCATTTTATTAGTTTGATCTCAAACAAAATTAACCTAATATTTAAGAGTGGCAGTTTCACAAATCTGAAAAAACCACAAGTAGCGTCCTAGTCAACTTGTCTTGGAAAAACCGATTTTCACCATTAAAGATGGTAAAAGGCTAATATTCTTATGAAACATTTCCATGGAAGCAGATTCTATGAGCTTAATAGAAGCTATTTACCATTCCAGGGTAAATACATGTATGTCAAATTTCTGTTTTATTATTATTTCTTTAAAGGCTTTTGGGGGGGAGGTCTAGACTTTGTTTAATGTTAATTATTAAAATACATCAAACACAATAAAATATCTAGTAGATTACTTATTTATTAAAGACACATGGATATAGTGCCTGTAATAATAATACTGGCTACTTAGCATTCTTTTTGATTTATTCTATTTATTGTCTGATTCCCTCCTCTAGAAAACAAACCTTCATGAAGATAAAGAATCTTGCCTGTTGTATTTTTAATTGTATTCTGAGCATTTAAAATGGCACCCACACAGTAGTAAGTCAAAGGTGTTTATAAAGAGAAAAAAGAAATTAATTTTTATAAGGTATTACTTCACATATACAAAAAGGCATAATTAAAAATGCAACATTATAATTTTTTTTACAGAAGTAGTCTGTAAAGTTAAAAGCTAAAAAATTATAGAAAAAAAGCTAGTAAAACAGACATGATGTAGTATATTTCATCACAGGGGAAAATTGCAGCTTTTTTTTCTTCCTACAATAGCCTATTTCTGAATATCCCAAAATGACTTGGTAATAAAACTCTGTAAATGAATTTTACTAGTAGCAGATAAATCAAAGCTGCTCCTTCGAAGTGTTACAGCATAATTTCTCAAAGGAACTTTAAAAGTTTCCCACTGGGCAAGGTTATATACAAACACCCTTAAATCACCACCACGTAAGGCCACTGAGTGTTGGATTCCAAATGAACTTAAGACACCAGCATCATTCTAACTGCTCTTTGAGGCCAGGGCTGCAAAGACTTGCAGGCTAGACCTGCAGTCTGAGATAATTTCCAAAAATCCTTGTGAATGGCTTTGTGGCAATGCTTTCAGTCTAAAATGACCATAAGATTCTGGGGAGTATCTACAGGTACTCTACAGTCTTCCTTGGACCCAGAATTTTATCTTTCTGTGACATATTTTGAAAGAAAAGAAAATACAGAGTTTTTAAAGCAATCAGTTTTATCCATAAAAGACATATCAGATATTATCTCAATTATGACTTCGTGGAGGTCTAAGGCTGGTTTATTAATGAAGCTGAGATATGGAACTTGAGGCTTTTTAAAAAGCTCATTTTAGGGTCTTTTGCATTCTGGCTATGTGTATTTTCTCCTTCCTGAAAACATTATTTTTGATAGAAGTAAGACTTTTCAGTTATGAGACCCAAGAACCACTGAGATATTTTTGTGGCACAACAGAATCCTTTAAAAATTTCAAATGGGTTTTGTTCACAGCATCATTGCCTTCTTAGACTTGAGAAATCAAACAACTATATGTCCACCATCTCTGCTCCCTGTGATTATGTCCAGTTTTCAAAACTACTTTAGAAAAATGCTACCCATGTCGTTTGTTAATTTTAAGTTTCTCAGGCTCTAGAGCAGTGATGGCTAACCTTTCAGAAACCAGGAGCCAAACTGCAACCCCAAATCCACTGCAATTAAACCTGAATACTGAGGTTTTAGTTTAGAAAAAACAACTTACACATTAACATCTTTTGTCTTAAAAGAAAAACAAGCAACATGCATGCCACTGCTCTAGAGGTTCCAGGCCAGAGAGCAATAGACAAAGGTTGGATGTCAGGCTGGAGAGGAAGCCTGGAAACAGAGACACCTGCACCATCCCAGAAACCCTACAAGACAAGGTGAGTATGGAAAGAGTTCACCCAAGTTGTGTTCTGTCATCCCAGTGATCAGAAGAAAAGCATTCTTAACTTTTCTCCATAAAAATAACATCTCAAAGTCGTGTGATGGGCTTAGTGCTGGCAGAGGTGAAGATAAAATGGTAACACAAAGCAAGGTAACTGTCCTAGCTTTACTCAGGTTTCTCTCAGGGAAACACTCATGAACTTTTGGATTCTGTTGGTCAAGTGAGGCCCCTGTACGGTAGAGCAGACATATTCACGATTGTAGCCTGTGTGCAGCAGGAAGACACTCCCCTCCACCACACACTCTGCTTACTATGAGCTGCTGAGAGTGAGCCATTCACAGTAAGGCATCCAAGAAATGTTCAAGGCTGCACAGACATTTCTACCAAGGGACATTGGAATACATGAAACGATAACCTCCCGAAATTAAAAAAAGCAGCTATACCTTAAAGAAATCAGGTCAGGACTAATGAGAACCACTAGAGGTAGGCTTTACCCACTCCCACTAATCTATTCACGATGCTTGTTTTTCCTGGAAACCTGTCATCCTACATGTATTATCTTCAAAAAAGATGAGTAAGGAATTAGGAAATGGAAAGCGGTATATTTTCTCTTGTGTTTTTCCTAAGGTAAAACCATTATAACACAGACTCAAAAAGAAAAGTTAATACCCAGCTAGTTCTCTATACAATCTTTCAGAGAGTATCCTCCATGCTTTGAAACAGAAATCATTATTTCCTCCAGAAGATCTCAAAGTCAAACATACATGTCCTCTTCAGGGAGTGGAAAGGTTGAAATAGGAGCAGAGCCCCTGGGGACCACCACAGATCAGAGAGATCTGGTCCAACCTTTGCCTCTTCCCATCCCTCCACTCACAACTTCTTGGGTTTTTTTCCCCCTCCTTCTTGTCTTCCTTGTAATTCTCCTGGGCTGAGAATACTCAACGGTGTCTGCCCTATTTCTAGAAAGGTGAAAGATAGAACACTGAGCTGCAAAAGCTGATTTTTCTCTACCCTTTCAGAATGTTTCAAGTCAGAACCTGAGCCTTAAAAGAAAAAAAAAATCTTTGAAAACAGCCTCAATTGCTTGGTATGATCACAAATAAATTTCTAATTTACAGACTTAGTCTTTTCCATTTTCAAGAATAAAGTGCTATAGGACAAAGGAAAAAAATGTTTAAAAGTTTACATTATGATGAATTTCATTACTGCTTGCTATTTGGGAGTTTTACTGTTAATTTAGTAAAGAGAGGGAGGTTATCGTAGATTAATGAGAAACTCGAAGCTTTCAGCACTGGAAGACAAAACACTTGGTAGATTTATTTGCCCCTTATCAGCACTCTCCAGTCTTCTTCTACTTAGGAGGATATAGCTCAGTGGTAGAGCATCCCTGGGTCAGATCTCCAGCATCACCACCACGACCACCGATACCATCACTACCAAAAAAACCAACAAAAAACCCTCCTAGAAAACAACAAAGCCAGGCCAGTGCATAGATCAAAACACTTAGAAAAATCATTAGTACTATGCTTTTAAGCATCTCTGAAGTAATTTTTGCTTTTAAATTTAGCTTGACTTTTAGCTTGACTTGGTGACAGAATACTGTATGAATTGCTGAAATGTTTCCATTCTTGATTTAATTACCAACATAAATAAATGCTCTCTCTCAAAAGTCCTAACATTCTCCTTTCGATTCCATTCAATTCAGTAAACTTTTTCCACTTTCATGTTACACAAATTAGTAATTACATCAATTTGTCCCCCTTTATTGGGGCCTGCACCTACATTTTTATGGCCAAGTGATTTTTATGAGAAAGAGATGGGAAAATACATCTCCTGGTTGGTTGCCTTTCCTAGTCTCTGGTGAGTACAGGAATGTAAGATGTAAGACTCCAGGATAGGCAAATCCCAGCTCCCACGACCACTGATTTCTTCCCATGTACTCTTTCCTCCTCACTGCTACCAAGGCCATGTGGTGGGGCTACCATATGGCTCCACTGGGCCCCATATGGCTCCATCTCACTAAAAGGAGCGCTCAAGAACATAAAAACACCGCTGTATACTTTTATTGCAACCCCTTCTCATTTTCTTCCATCTGTCTTCCATATGGTTTATGCAACTCTATTAGGTTCTTGCACACACAGCCCTCTGATAATGAAGGCTGCCAACTTGACCAAGAACCAAAATTCACCTCTGCCTATGACAAGGGGTCTCTGTGGCTTTAAATACCTGATTCATTTAGTATTCAAACTAGACATATTAATAGCTGCTTTCCTACCATTTGCATACAAAATTACTTTATTTTGTGTCTTTAAAAAAATGTTGTCAACAGGATCAGGGATATAGCTCAGTGGCACAGCCCCTGCCTCCTGGCAAGTGCAAAGTCTTGAGTTTGATTCCTAAAAAACAACAACAACAACAATAACAAAAAGAGCGGGGGGGAAGAAAAGAAAAAAAGAAAAAGGTTGTCAACAAAAAAAAAATCACATGACCACTTTTCTATTGTATTTTCTCTAAGTGCTGTGCTTGAAGTTTGCAAGAGGTACAAATGACTTCCACTTAGGCGTCCCGATTATGCCCATTAATCACTCTCTCTCTAAGGTAACTTTTTCATTTTCATATAATTCTGCCACTATTTTCTTTTGGAAAATGTCTCCACAAAACTCTGTGTCCACCTTACATGAGTGTCCTCCCTTCAGACTATGGAAATGAACAGGAATCAGGTGATACTGGTTCAGCTTACATTGCGGAGAGGAGAGTCAAGCAGTCCCAATCCTCATTGCTTTGTGTGCACATGGCTGAAGTGACACGCAGGACCTCAGAGTCCAGAGTCCACATAACTCACTGGATGGCGTGCACATCCCTATACCCAGAGGAGGCAATCCTCAGCCATAGAGGACAGCAAGGGGACTGCCATTCCCAGTGTTAAACAGTGAGTCTGCTGGTCAGCACTTGGGCCAATTTTCTCAAAAGTAGATAGAACTGGTTGGGGTGAAGTTCAATGGAATAGCACTTAACTAGCTTGCGTGAGGCCCTAGTTTTTCTCTGTAGCACCACAAAAAGAAAAGAAAAGAAAAGATCTCAAAGTGGGTGGGGAGCACAAACTGGTGACAATTTTTTTTAAAGGAAAAATAAGTTACTATTAAATAGTTTCTATACTTATAATGTTAAGGATAGAAAGCATTCAGGCCTTTCAAAGCTTTATCACATTTAAAATGTCCAGTCCTTCCCCTGACAGATAACTTGCCTGTATTCTAGTCCAGACCACCCCTGTACAGCAGCCTGGCTGTCAGTACAGGGGAAATGATGCCTAGTTCCATGGTGATCATTTTTGATGAGGCAGAACATGAGAACAGCGCTTACCTGCACAAAATATTAATCTGCAGACACACAAACACAACCTGGCAGGAACTTTTTAGGCTTATGTTTTGTGTATAAGTGATATCTATTGATTTTCCTAATTATAACAATAATGTTAATATCGGATACATGACTGAGTCACCTAGCTACTTTTGTTTATTACCCGTTCACGTATTTCATACATCATTGTTTCTCTTACTATCCTATTTAATTTAATATAGGTCCAAGCATCAGTCATGTTCGGACAAAAACTACCGGGAGTCAAGGAAACTTGCTGCCACCTAAGCTGCTATTTCACAATCCCTCCCACATGGCAAACCCCTAAACAGTTACTCTGGACTAGTACTACCTACAGCTGCCTTTCCTTGATGCAATCGGTTTTGCCCTCAGCATTGGGAACTGTAGCACAGGTGCCAAAGTAGCAGCAAAAAGTACATTTTAGTCAGGGGATCAAGTTGCAGACTACCATCAGAGGCCTATGCATAGGAATAATTGCTCCAGGCTGGAACAAATTACAAATTCTGGTTAAGAGAGGCAAATACTTTCCCTTCTGTGATAAAGGAAATTATGGCTAAGTCATTTTGTAAATGGAATAGTGCTTGCAAAGTACATGGATGAAAAAGCTAAGTGGGTATTTTAGTAAATGGGTTGAATCAAAGCAAATGAGTTGAATAAAAAGGACAGGAAGACTGATCAATAAGGCTTTACTGATTACAATTTCTGGTCTACAAAGCTGTATCATATTCTGCACTCCAGGGCTTCCTCTGAACAGGCAGTTTGTAAACCACCTGGAAAGGACAGAAGTTGCTGCTAAGCCTGAGCTGCTGAGTAGCTGCAGTAAAATTGGGGTAGCTGCTGAGTAGTTGCAGTAACTGTTGACTTTTTGGCAGGGAGTCTACTCCCCCCAGCTCAGCACTTCCCACAAGCCAGGCAAACGCCAGCTAGCCTGTCCCCTTGTATTTCATTCTGCTGCACAGGGGCTGTTGGATGTTGATCTCTTGCCAATTGCCTTTAGGTGAGATTTGGCAAAAATTACCAAAGAAACAAGAACATCTGTCTTCCTATCATTTTCTTTGTATGATTACTTCCCAAGCAGCTGATTGGAAACTGCATGTGTCCATTTACTGGATTTAAATAAAACAGCACAAGGCAAAGGGGGAGGCCCATAAAGCATATGCTATTTTACACCACGGTTAGGGAACAGTGGGAGCCTCGCCCCAGCGAGCTGACAAGGGCATCAGCAGCTTTGAGTCTGGAAGCATGAGGCGCGAGTCTTACCTGTTTCTTTGTCTTGGACCTCCTCCAGGTGCAAGTCATTCAAAAGGTGCTCCAAGATCTTCTCTGGGGTCCCGGATACCACCACGTATCTGTCAGAGAGTAGAGAGTCCACTGAGTCATCCTCGGTGGAAGACTGCGAGCGGCTGCTCCATTCATCGTCCTCATCCTCCTCGTCAATGTATTTGAAATAAGGCACATCGAAGGTGGGCAGGGGCAGCTCTCGGTCTGAGAGCGCAGTGGAATCTTTCCTTTCTAGATGAGGGTCAAAGACCCTCAGGCGGGAGCTGCCCATTGTGAGCCGTTACTAACAAAGGCATCCCCTAAATGCTAAAAGAGCTGGCCATCGCTGTGATTTCACTGGGAACCGAGTCCATCTGGCTGCTCAGAGCTCTGCAGTCAGCTAGAAAGCTGGAGAGGCGGAGAGAAAAGAGGGAGGGAGGGTAGAGGAGGCAGAGGGAGTGGGTGAGATGGAGCAGGAGAAGGAAGGCGGCAGGAAGGAAAGAGGAGCGCGTGCCTCGGTGGCTGCAAGGGAAACTCTCACCTCCAATCACTCTCAGCGCTCCCAGCTGTGGGGGCTGGGCCAGAACCCTGCACTTTCTTCAGCACCAGGATGGTCTGGTCTTGCTCTTTAACCTGGAGAGTCGTCACTTCATCATCTTGCTTTAGTTGCCGAAAGGAGTGATGGATGAGAAAGGGAAAAGGGGAGAGAAAATTAAAAAGCAGCCAACTCAAGCTGCATTTTGTAGGGTGGCTTTATCACTCTTTTTTAAAGAATAAATTAGGACCAAGGCAAACAGTCTCTCTAATCAGACAGTTCCAAGATTTGAGTTCTATGGAAACATAAAGCATTAGAGAGACATAGATACTTTAAAAGAAACAGAAGGGGAAAAGGTGAAGGAGAGTTGACATTCAAAGAGTTTATTTTTAAAACCACCTGAACAATTTGAATTAGAGAATATTCAAAATTTCAAAAAGCACAGCCTGCTAAGTGCATGTGCACTATCTTCTTTTACTTAGCTAATATCTATTAAACACTATTAAAGTTAGAAAGCCTAATGAAACATACATTTTACAATAAATAAGCACTGTTTTACTTTAAAAGGTGGGCAAAAAACTACTTGATTACTCAGGTCAAATTTTTCCAGACTCAGGATGGTCTTAAAATTTTTCATGTACTTCAAATTTTTCAGAGCACAAGCAAAAATGGATTTCTACTTAGAATCTCATCTAGGCTGAAATTCAGATGTCATGGTTGACTGCCTTGGCTTTCTTCACTTCAGTCTCTTTTTAAAAAGGGGAAGGCTGAACCATCATTCATTTTTGCACACACAGCTTCCCCTGCCCAGAGCGAGGGTGGCCCGCTGACAGGGCTCAGTCGCAGAGGATGCTCCCTGCTGACCCAGCAGTGTGGCACCAACTGTGAGTGCTGAACACCTCCACAGCATGTAGTGTGAGAGTCTCCCAGTGTGCAACACCCAGGAAGCACAAGGCAGCCCAGAAAAAGAGCCATGTATGAACACCTACCTTTTATATTTCTTATAACTTGAGCAAGTAGGTAAAAGCAAGAAAAGCTGACAAAAGCAGGTTTTACCTTAAAAATGATGTTACCTCTTTACAAAGAGAAACATGTGCTAGGTTTTCTAGGATGTTTCTAGTTCTACTACTGACAGAAAATTCCACTAAAAATTAGGTACAAACATAAAAAGGGAAGATACCCCTGCCCCTATGGATAAAATGCACTA
The DNA here is from genome assembly GCA_004027455.1 of Hydrochoerus hydrochaeris. Lineage (NCBI taxonomy): Eukaryota > Metazoa > Chordata > Mammalia > Rodentia > Hydrochaeridae > Hydrochoerus > Hydrochoerus hydrochaeris. The sequence goes on from PVLA01000608.1 coordinate 86,454, forward strand.
TATACATTGTGCTGTGTATTAATTGCTTCTGCTGACCCACCAGGGATGTCAATGTATTGTGTTTACTCTTCATAAGAATAGAAAGGCACTACTCTTGCCCTAATTACAAACCAAATCACTGATAAGATTGTGACTTCGACCCTAGTGTCCCGATTCTAAGAAAATATAGTGACCTACTCATTTAAATCCTTTCAGATTTTCTTAACAACACACAATATTGGTCATTCTAAATGCAATATAATTTTATGGCTATTATTTTTTAATCTTTTAGGGCAAATAATTTTACTATGTCAAACTGATGTATTACATTTCAGCAAGGTCAGACGCACAGTTTCTGTGGCAGTTAACGTTGGATATTCATTGTTCAGCTCCCTGAGGATGGCAGCGTGACTCCCGTAACATGAATACTAACGTGTAATTGCTATCTTTCATTTCTCTGGAAGAGTTCTTTTGGTATTCATGTAGCTGAAGTGAAATAAAGTAGCTAGAGAGAAGGGCATATATTGACCAAAAATTTAAAAAAGAGAGAGAGAGAGAGAGAGAAAATGAGGGTCTGGAATATAGAGACAGACAGAAATAGACAAATAACTGTTACTTGAAAGGAGAAAAATCTTTCCCTGTTTTTCCCTAATCGTAAGCCAATACTCATTTTATCTGAGCCTGCTGTCATTCTGAAGTACATTTTACATTTTATGCACATGTGATATATGGCCTTATTAACTTCTGGGGGCCACGCACATACATATGGATGGGAAGGGCTTCTCTAATGTCTGTGTAACTGCTATGTATTACATGGCTGTGCACATAGCAGCTATACTCTACTGGGCAGGGGACAAGCAGGATCAGATTGATGTACTATCAATTGTCACTATAATAGGTTCCATTTTGAAAACCTGTTTCAAATAAAGAAGAGAAAAAGCAGAAAAATCAATGAAGGAAGAAAAGGGATGTACATTATGGGAAATTACCACAAAAACATAATAATCCTATATATTATATCTGGCTCTGAAGTGGGAAAGTTAAATTAGTATTTTCCAATGCATGCACCCTTAACTAATTTCTCTTACTGAAAAAGAAGAGAAGTATCATAGTTGAAGCTCTGGGTATGTTTTATTCATGGTTAAGAATGAAAGTACTAAGCCAAGTGCAGCGACACACACCTGTAATCCCAGCACTCAAAGAAGCTGAGAGAGGAAGATCACAAGTTCCAGTTCCATCTGTGCTGCTGAGCAAGACCCTGTCTCAAAATGGAACAAAACAAAAATAAAAAGGAATGGGAATGTAGCTCAGTGCACAGTGCCTCTGGGTTTTACCCCAGTACCACTACCCAAAAAAGCAGGCTGGGGACATAGCTCAGCAGCACAGAGCACCTGCCAGGGATTCTCAGTACAAAAAAGGGGGGGGGGGATTAAGAGGACTAATTTTGGAAAATATATGCAATTACAACTTATGAAATACAAGCAAAGCATTAAACATTTAATTGACAGCCATTCACTCAGTAAACAGTGAGAGCCTCCTTTGGGTTAGATACACAGCTAAACAGATAAGCAAGAACAAGGAGGATAACTACCCTGCTCTCAACTAAGTTTATAGGCTCCATGAAAATCCAAGGCTCCATGAGAACCCTGAAATGTTGCCAAATTTAAGAGACAAGGCAAAAGTAGAAGCCACAGGATTTAGTTGTCATGAGTAACTAGTGACTGAGAGACTGGGAATGCCATCAAATAGGACACTATGTACAGAGGATTCTCTCTGGTGAGACTGGAGCGTGTCCTTTCATAAGCTGATGCTTTAGTGCCAGTAAGACATCCTGCTGTGTTCAGCAGACAGATGTAAAGCACCAGTATCAGAACCTAGGTCAAGCATAGAGACAAATGCACAAATCATTCAAGTTTGGGCAGTAAATGGGCCAGCTAAAGGGGAACAGGAAAAAGAAGGAAGGACAAATGTTGAAGACCTAAGTGAAAAAAAAAAATAAAGGGAAGAGGTGAAGAAGAGTATCAGGGTCAGGAGGAAACTACTGACACTCTGAAAAGCAAAAGTAGAGCACTGTGTTAAGGGCTCTATGGAAAAACTTGCCTCAACCTGTAGTTAGCAAGCATAAGATCAAGCGAAAGGTAGAAGAGAAGTGTTACAGTGCTAACAAACCAGAAAGAAAAGGAGCTGGGAAGGGCCATCGGGAGATTCCATCACCAATTCCCATCATGCCAGCAGGGGTCAGCTCTCAGAGGCTGTCACTGGGGAAGGAGGCCTGGTAGAGGGGACTAGTGCTGAGGCAAGAGGACACATGTTAATAATGGCTTTAGACTTTCTGCTTTAAGTACTCAGGAGCCTGAGAGGAAAACAGTGAATGATGTGACCCACCAAAGACAAGGGGCTGGCCAGGAGGAAAACAGCTGGGCATCTGGCTGGGAAACAAAATGATGAACTGCAGAAACACAGGGGATAAGGACCTCTGCCCACATGGGCTAAGGGTACAGGATCTGTTGTTCAGTATACTACTGGAATATAGAGACAGACAGAAATAGACAAATTACCGTTATATGAAGCAGAACAATTCTGAGTGGTGAAGGCTAAGGAAGACAACCACAGCACCTGTGTGATACTCATGATTTGGATTTTGTTCATGGTTCCTGACTTACATCTCCTATAACTCATAATTTCCAAGTGACTGAAACACCAGTATTTGATCTTTCATTCTGGGTCCCTGAAGCAATTCTAGGATAGCTCAAGAGCTATAAAGGTGAAACATAATCTTTTGTTATTTATAACAAACCCCTTCCCACTAAACCTGCATTTATGTTAATGAGGCCACTTTGGGAAAGTCCCTAAATAACCACACCATGGGGGTCTGGTTGCCAGGGGAACACAGTCCAACCTCCACCTCCAAGGAGAGGAAAGGGGCTGAAGGTTGAGTACTCTGCTTATGGCCTAATCAATCATGCCAACAGAATGAAGCCTCCATAAAAACCCAAACTCAAAAGCACAGGGTTCAGAGGCTTGCATGAAGGAGAATTTATCCCTATGTCAAGAAGGTGGCATATCCTAGCTCCACAGGGAAGGAAGATTTTATACTTCGGGTTCTTCCAAGTCCAATGTATCTCTTCATCTGGCAGTTCATTTATATCCTTTAAGCAATCCTAGTAAATGTTTCCTTGAGTTTCTCATCCCTCCTAGAAAACGTTTGGGTTGTGGGGACCATGATTTATGGCCAATATGTCAAGGCAAGCTGGAGCTTGTAACTGGCATCAAAAATTGGGGGCAGTCTTGGAGCTCTCAATAGATATTGATGCTACTGTATGTCCAGATAAAAAGTGTCAGAAGTAATTTGAATTTTGTGAGACTTGGACTAGTGTTGCCTGAACAAATGATTGCTTGCTTGTTATGTAGGAAAAACTCCTACACATGTGGTGAAAAATGTCTTCTGTCTTGGTTTCTGAGTGGCTTTTCTCTGTATTTTCAGACCCTGACATCTGGGAGCCAGCCTGGCACTTGTAGCTGGGCCCTGGTGTTCTGCTGAAAATGCTCTCACAGAAAACTGACACTAATCAAGGTCATGATGAAGACAAAATCACAGTCCCTCAGCAACAGTACCTGAACACAAAGTGTTAACATTGTCCAAACCACAAAATACCTCCAAAAGTGCCCCCAACGTGAATAACTAGTGCTACTTACTATCTTTAAAATTTTTTTTGGTCATCAGCTATTACATTGCCCTAGTCTGTCTTCTCTGCAGAGGGAATAAGACTTAACAAGCTATTCCATCATATAGTTGCCCACTTTTTCTGACAGCACTGAGTTCAGAGCAAAGCCCTTCTCCTCTCAGCATTTCTTACAGTGATCCAGGGCAAACGCAAGCCATACAAGACCTTTCTTCTATCAGGTCTGCCCCATGGTTCTCACAGTGTGAAGTTTTAAGACTACCACTGCAGACTTCTATCTAGAACATATAAAGAATTTTAAAAAATCAGACCCCCAAAATTCAAAGACCCAATCAAAAAATGGGCATCTGAGATGAATATATACTTCTCAGATGAAGAAATACAAATAGCAAATAAATACATGAAAAAATGTTCAGCATCATTGGTCATTAGAGAAATGCAAATTAAAACCACACTGAGATTCCACCTCATTCCAGAAAGAATGGCCAGGATCAAGAAAACCACCACCAACAAATGCTGGAGAGGCTGTGGGGAAAAAGGAACACTGTTGGTGGGAGTGTAGACTGGTGCAACCACTGTGGAAATCAGCCTGGAGGTTCCTCAAAAAGCTGGGATTGGAAGTTCCATTTGACCCAGCTATTCCACCCCTAGGCATATTCCTAGAAGAACTGAAAACATCACAACACAATGATAGAAGTGCACCCATGTTAAGAGCAACACAATTTGTAATAGCCAGATCTTGGAAACAAGGCAAATGCCCATCAACTGAGGAATGGACAAAAAAGATGTGGTATTTTTATACAATGGAATACTAATCAGCTATAAAGAAGATCACATTGAGGCTCTTATAGGTAAATGGATGTGACTTGAGACCATGCTCATAAGTGAAATAAATCAAACTCCCATATGTAAATACCGCATTGTCTCCCTAGCATAAGAAATTGAAAAAGTAAATAAGCTATAAAATAAATATTGTGAAAGGGTAAGAAACTGTTCAAAGGGAAAAAAATAACCCAGGGAAAAAGAGAAAAGAAGGAAGGGAAAAGAAAAAATATATAAATTTGTGTGTGTGTGTGTGTGTGTATATATATATATATATACATATATATATATATACTTAAGATAGCTAAGATGATTTTGCTACTTATTCTATTAGTTCTTGGAACAAAACAATTAATATTCATAGGATTTGATCAATTTTGCATATTTATATCTGGTAATCTGAGAAACTCTTTTGAAGATAACTATGCAAAATAACAAGCTTAGTTATTCCTAACATGTTTTGAAAGCCTATATTGTTATTGTTTTGGGTTCTTTGTTAGTGCTATTTGTCTCTTTTGTTTCTTGTTTTTCTTGTATTTTGTTTTGTTTTTCCCTCTAATACAGAAAGGATAGATGTAAATGTATAGGATTATGCATGCCTAGATCTTCTCCTAAAGAGTTTACAAGATTGATTTTGTCACATGTGATGGTATCAACAGTTACTTAGAAGAAAATAAGACATTATGGTAGCCATTGCTGATTTTCTATCATCTTGTTTTGAGGTCCAATAATGCTTTTATTCTTTGTTTTGATTAGTTTTAGTCTGTTTTCTATTATTTGATTTTTATATGTGAGAAGGCATGGACAGCTATTTTGAAGAGAATAAGAGACATTATGGTAGCCATTGTTGATTTTCTTTCTTTTTTTTCTTTTTTTTTTTTTTTTTGGTACCGCCATTGTTGATTTTCATATTGTATGGTTTTGGAGGTCTGTAATGCTTTCATTCTTTTGTTTTGATTAGTTTTACACTATTTTTTTTTGTTTGTTTGAATTCATTGTGTGTGGAGATATGGACAACTGTTTCGAAGAAAACAAGAGACATGGTAGCCACTGTTGATTTCCTGTTGTCTCATTTTGAAATTCTGTGCTGCTTGCATTGTTTTGTTCTGATCTGTTTGTTTTATTCTCTTTAAAAAACAGAAAGACTGTCATTGCAACAAGCCATAAACCAAACTTGTTCATATGCAGGTGGGTTCCTGGTCCTCCTTGGCTGGATGGTATTTCCTGCTATTGGTATGGAGTGATGAAAGTGACTGTACCTGTGGAGGGAAGGATGAAAAGGACTTTCTTGTCAGGGTAATAAGAGACATGCACAGTACTTTCCTGTTCACAATGGCCAGGAAGGGGCTCAAGAAGATGATATGGAAGCCAGGCAGTAAAGCTCCTGAGGATAGTGGGAGAACATCCCAGAGTAAATAACAGGTAGATGACCTGAGCCGAGTGGTACCAATCTCAGCAATGGAGCTTGGGAAGAGAGGAGGTAAGGTGAGGATTGGGGTGACCCTCAGGGGCTGCTGCTTGCCGCTTTCCACTGGTCCGAGCTCTGGTGTGCCACCTTCCATGGGAATCGTCCTCCTCTCAACATCCACCTTAGGCTCCAGATTTGTAGAAACCAGCTCTTGTCCCTACTCTGTTGAGAGGAGGATGGGAGCAAGGAATGCTACAGATGGCCAGCTGGATTCTTCACAGCTTTTCTGCGAGGACATTATTTGGGAAGGTGAGGAAAGAGGAAGCACAAAAGTCGATAGGTGTCCTCAGCTGGAAGTAGAGCAGTGTGAGTGACAAGAGGCAAAGCCATGCTCACAGAATCCCAGAAACTTCTGCACAAGGCCCACCTGGGGTATGAAAAACAGAAGCACCTCCCCACCAGTGGTATTCTATTCTCTTGTGAGCATGTCTGATTTATTTTCTGTTTGACTCTACTACCATCCTGCCCGTGGATTCTGGATGCATACTAGAATCGGTACCTTCCACTCAGGCTAACCTCCATGCTCATGACTGGCTTGTGTACTTCCAAATCAAACCTGCAGTATTTTCTTTCATTTATTCATGTGAAAAACAGACTTATTTTCAGGATAAAAATATGTAAACAGTCATCAAGATGTTGAGTCTTTTTAAAGGTTATGTGAAAAACTTATCCCCATAGTTTATCAGATCTTACGTTAAACTATCTTGAACCAAGTTTCTGGATATAGTCATGTTTTCATATGTCACCAGCACTAACAAGAAAAATTGATCACGAAGGGATTTCCAGGCCTGCTGAAACTGTCACAATTACTGGCTTGATATTCCATTTTCATAAAGAAGATGATTCTTCTTCCAAGTGCTGCCATAAAGCAGCCACGACATTCCCTAGGGCATCACGTCTCTGCTCTTGTGAGCATGTATTTTCACAAGGGCCCTTAACTAGGGGTCCATGGATGGGTTTTAGGGAGTCATAACCCTCTGAAAGTATATAGAATTTTTATGCATGGGCCCATTTGTTTTGACAGAATCCAGAATTTTCAGATTTCACTGAAGTCTATGATCTCTAAAAGGTACAGAGGGAATTCACTCCACCTAGGGAGACCTTGATAAGTCTCCTGCTACTAATGCTCTCTATCTAGGTGGCAGACATAACACTCCCACTATGACATCTATTACCTGACTACCTGACCTCTAACCATCTGCCTTTTTGTCTTCACTAAATGAGGACATCATGAGGGCAGGGACTGTGCCCTCTACTTCTAATACATGGGACAGAGCCTGGCAGATGATACTCACTTGATAAAGGTGTTCTGAATGTACAGATTAATAAACAAGCAAGAGAGGAATGAGGAAGCTAGAGAGGAATCACTAAAGGGCTCAATTCTGTCTCATGTGGCTCTAAGGTCAACCTTATTGTGAAGCTTCCACCTTCTCCACTAGGTCACTTTCCTATTACATTGCTTGTCACCTAATAGAAGTGTGCTTTAAATTTCAGTGTTGTGACTATTTACTCTGCTGCTGGAGTTCCAGAAAACTCAATCTCCATGCAAGTGATAAACATATCTGATAACTAACATATCTAGGATTCTAGGGAGACATTTAGTAAATGGTACTGTCCATTAATTTATGACACAGGAACAAAAAAAAGTAAGTGGCTATGCCCAGGCCAAAATACAAGGTAAATTGTGAACTGGGTAAGATGTATCTTTTACACCTTTAGCCTCCCCCTCCTGCTCCACTGTGCCATAAGTAAGATCTTCAACATTTCTCATGTGACCAAAAGCACACCTGATACAAGCAGCAGAGAGAATCTTTCAAATGAAAAGCACTGAGAGTCACCTAGCTTAATGACAATGGCATTCAAGAAGTTATACAAATAGCACAAGTTCTATTCCATATTCCCTTAAGTTTGTGGATGCACAAACTGAAGGTGCTAACAGAGCAAGGCATTTGCTTTCTTTCACAGCTCAACTTTAGCCTAGCTCTTTTCATTTCACAAAGTCCACAGCAAGAATCACCACTCCCACCAGAATGATTTGATGGTGCTGTGGGACCGACCCCATGGCACCACATGGGTCCTTCTGACTCAGAACTCTGCAAAAGCGCTTACTGATATATCTTTCTATCTTCCTCAAGCTAGGAGCTTGCTTGCCAAATGGGCACCATATCTTCCACTACTCTGATCACTTGACAATTAGCCAGATCTTGATCTTTCATAGATACTCCTTGAGTAAGGAGGAGGCAGTACTGCAGTGTACAACCAATAGACCCACCAGGAATGGTAGATAAACTTAAAAAAATAAACATGCACTGAAGATTTTCTATACAGTGGAGAAAGCAAAGAGCCAGACATCTATTTTCTTATGTGGCTATTACAATGATCCTATGGGATAAATACTTACGAGAATCCAGCTTATAGCATCTAACAACAGAAAGAAAAAGTCATTTGACCATGAAAGAACACAGAACAGGAAAATGGTGAGGCTGAGATTAAACCCAGACAGGCTGTACTCCAGTGCCCTTACCCAGAACCACAGATGTCCCCTAAAGTGGCCAATGTTCTGTATTACAGGGATCAAAAGGGCCTTGATGGACCCTAATACTAATAGTCAAAGTTGGACAATCTAGTGAGTCAGAAAATAGGTGTTATGAGGCTGTGGTGAGATTCAGAACTGCTAGGATGGTCACTTTTTATTTTGTTTTATTTGGGTACTAGGGATCAAGTCCAAAGGTACTCTACTGCTGAGTTATATCTCCAGCCATTTTTATTTTTACTTTTTAAAATTTTGAGACAGGATCTAACTTGCCCAGGCAATTTGGATCCTCATGCCTCAGCCTCAGTAGCTGGGATACAGGCATGGCACTGCCACACCCAGCTAAACAGTCAGCTATTAGTTCTGAATGGTCTGTCTGGTTTGGCAAAGCCACCCAAGGGATTATATTTTGAGAGGGGAAGACTTGTGAAGGCTGAGCCTGGTATTGGAGTAAAGTTCAGCCAGAAAATGTCAGGTAGTGCTCAAGACCTAGTAAGGGCCAAATGAAGCAAGTGTTGACCTGCACTGAGGCAGGGACATGACAGGAATAGTTACAGTCCAGGGACTAGACATACAGGAGGTCTGCGCATCTGGGGCCACCTATGCCCATACAAGGTGGGGTTCTAGACACATAAGATGAAGTCTGAGAGATGTGGAACTCCTAGTATGTAAAGTGCCTGGAACCTGATGGGCTCAAGAACTGGGCAGACACTGAATGAAACATTTTACATGGTTAGTTTTACGTTACATTTTGCCTCAATAGGAAAAAACCACCAAAGTGTTGAGCAGACCTGAGCCTGTGGACCCTGGATTGCTGATTGGGTCAGGAAGACTCTGTACCAAGAAGCAGGCCTGAGAAACATGCCCTGGAAGGTTCAGTTCAGGTTGCCTGAATGTCTGTGGCAGATGAGACCAAGAACCAAGGGCAGTCAGTTATTTCCATTCTCTGAGATATCCTGCCTGATAGGAAAGGGAGCTCTGGAATCATTCACAATGTTCTAGAAAGGTAATTTTCCATGCGTGGGTGGCAAGATAAAGGAGGCTGATTGTGGCTTAATTGAAGGAAGTACTAACAACAGAGATGGAATGAGGCAACTCTCAGGCTGGTACAGAGCCCATCAACAATGTTACAGAACAAGTGAAGATGATTCTGGCTTAAGAATGAGAGCCGGGTTCTGCATCCTTTCCAAAAACTCTACAAAATTCATCTGTCTTGATTCCACTTTTCTCATAGAAGCTCCTAACTAGGAAGAAGGCATGTGACTCAGCAGTTGGGTATCTCCTCCCATCTTGTACTATGGAAATTTAAACACAGCTTAGCAAACCAAACCCCAGTGCCCGCATCTATTTTTGTACTGTAAATGTGGGTACAGCAGAATTGGAATACTTATCTGAAAGAAAAATCTCCTCTGGCTAAAAAGAGACCAACCTTCACAGAATTTGCTGACAATATATCTCAAGATATTTTTTTTCTCATGAAAAAAACAGAGAGCGGGGGGAGGACAAAAAGGATATTGCTGGCAAGATATAATTGATTAAGAGAAAGATTAAGTAAGCAGATGTGGGTCAAGGTGAGCCATTAAGATTACTAGACCACAAAGGTGCTGGCCTAACAAATCCATCTTTGTACAGGTTAATCTGGTAAAAGGAGAGTAATTAAATAATAATTAGTTCTTTTTATATCATACATATTAAAATTAATGCCTCAGATTAAAGTCCAATGGGCCCAATAGAATTCATCATCCCCAAATTTACAAAAATGTAGGTAAAGTCTGTCTTTCATAGGTGTGAAAGTAACCACAAATTTCTTACGGAACTTGACCAAATGCCCACAAAAAAGCAGTAAACATGACTGGACAGAAAACCACTGGCTGCTAAAGATAAACTGAATTAAATTTTATTGCCTGAAAGGATTACTACCATATAAAATGTTGTTTAAAAAGCCTAATACTAGACTAAGTCTAGGGACTTGACATAGGGACCAACTTTCACTGGTGAAGCTATTGTACAATGTGGCAGCATACAAGGGAATAGACTGTGACATCTTGAAATATAAAATCAATGTCTTCATCATGATAGTGCAATATCTCATATTACCTTTATGGATCCTGAAAACTGACAGAAAAAGGAGGCACACCCTCCTTTAGGATGGTGCAGAACACTAATTTTTTTTTTTATGGGATTGAACCCAGGACACCTTTGCACTGAGCTACATCCTCTCTCCCTTTTTAATTTTTTTTTTTTTTTGAGACAAGTTTTCACTGTCACCAAGTTACCCAGACTAGGTTTCAACTTGCCACACACTATTGCTTCAGCTTTCCAGAGTGCTGGGATTATAGGTATTTACTGCTGCGCCCAGCTGGAAGTATTTATTAAAGGAGTTTTATACAGATGTGTGAGCAGGTTTGAGGAAAACAAACAACACTGCTGAGATGAGAGTGGGCTATGGAAGAGGGAAGGTTACATTAACAACATTGGGTCAAGAGGAGGTAAAACTGAACGCTGAGCCCTTGGGGAGATGGAGGAGAAAATGAGAGGCCCAGAGCCATAGGAAAGCTGCGGACAGGCTGGTGAGTAAAGAAGTAGATGGATACTGTAAATCAGAGTGGCTCGGATAAAGGACGGAGTGATCAGCAAAGGCAAAATGGTAGAGTTTATGCCCCAGAGGAACTAAGTCCAGAGAGCAGGCTGAGGGAGAAAGGATAAACTCAAGCTATGTACTTGAAGAACAAGACTTCCAGATCCAGCTCTCTTGTATCTAAGAACCGAGGCTCCCAAGTCAGTTCAAGACAGAGTCTGAGGCATGGGCACAGCTCTCTCAGAACAGAAGCAGAGCTTGATTCTGACTTCAGGGTGTTTGGAGCTGCTTCTCACCTTGGGAGATGCAGGTTCTCAGAGAAAGGCCAGGTTCCTAGTTGCAGACAAGGCCTCAAATTGTGCTGACTGTACTGAGGAGACAGTGCTCACAAGCTTTACCTTATCCACAGCCAAATTCTAGCAGCTATCATTTAGCTTTGTTCTGACGGGTGGCGAGGGAGAGGGGGCTCCTAATCCCCAAAGCATCTTCTGAAATACAGTGCTATTACTATATACTCCTCAGAGGATTACTGGACACTAAAAAAGATAATGTATGCAGAAGGCCCACCACAGTCCCTCTCCAACTACCCTTCAGTCACCAACGACCAGATAAGTAGAATTTGTTTAGCAACCATCATACCTTACCAAGATCCCACTACACTCCACAACAGGAGTATGCTTCATTTCTATTTCACGGGTAATAACCAATTCTTGATAGCATAAAAATTAAACTCAGGTGACAACATTCCTTCAAAGAAATTATGGTCTGAATCAAATTAAACTGATATCCTCCAAAGTAAAAGTAAACTTTCAAATCCTAGACTTGCTGCTCAACTAGCTTGACTAGATCAATCTCTCTGAGCATCAGTTTTCTTGCCTATACAATGGGATAAGATTTATGTTATGTTATCTGGTCCCGTGCTGGAAGCAGAGAAAGACTTTAAAAACAGGATGCTAAAAAACACACACACTATATAATTCCAATATGTCATCCAAGAATATTAACATGAAAGCGTTGACAACTTGGTTTGTATCAGGATCTTGGTATGATTTTGTTCATGTGTGTGTGTGTGTGTGTATTCTCCATATTTAAGGAAACACACACAAATGACAAACATATCAGATTTTTAAGGTGCAGCAGAAGCCACTCCCATTGCACTGTGTGAACCACTGACAGAGGGCATCACAGGAGTGAAATTAGTCCAATTATAGAGCTTGCTGAACCTGAGGGGAGGCAGCTAAGTGCCTTGCTGCTAAAGGAGACCTGAGGATCACGAAATGGATCACATCATGGGAGGGGCAGAGCTATTTCTCCCTGACTGTTACTGTACCACTCAACCTTCCATCTCAATTGCCAAGAAGCATATCTCTGGACCAAAACCAACAGAAGGGAGAAGCAGTAATTCAGGCATCTCTGACTCTTACATTGTTTAAAATAAAATGCCAAGAATTTGTGAGTGCCTCTGAGCCCTTTGTCCTGGGGTAGGGTTATTAATGGCCTGTAATGGAGGGACAGCCTTCCTCAGCATCTGCGAGAGGAAGAACAGGCAGGAAGAACCAAGCAGCAGTAACGGGCTGGATGTTAGTGGCCACCGGTCACTGCAGAAGAAGCAGCCAGAGCTCTGTGGCTCCTGTTTCAGACAGGGTGGGGATTTCATTCTAAGAATCATGAATTACAACCACTGCATGCCCTGGTTATTTTAGCAGGCCAGAGGGAATACACAAAGGATCAGATAAGCTGAGAACTCATCAAATTTGTCTGAGCCACCAACCTGCACTGTGGACCAGGCTCTTTAGCACTTTGATGTCCTGGAATCAGGCAACCAGCCATAGACACCGCGCTTTGCATTGCAGCACACATGCTTGTGCGCACGCGCGCGCACGCGCGCGCGCGCGCGCGCACACACACACACACACACACACACACACACACCTCAACAGAGAAGCCTATTCGAAAGTACTTCAAAAGAAAGGAGATAACCTTAAATCTAAATTAGATCCTTCTCCATTTCCAAACACATTAAAGAAGAAAGAGGAAAAAACTGTCAATGGCCTGGATCACTGTGGAAAACTTAGTATTCGGTAACACTTGGAATATGTAAACCCTATCAGTCCATCCACAGAGTTTCCAGAGAATGCTCTAGACAGACCCCATTGTGCTGAGATTGGTAAAAGCCTGGAGATTTAGTGCTGGTATCCGCATTTATTTTCTCCCTCTTTATTGGTATATATTTTGATAGTCCTAAAATGCAGTATATATTTTTTAGTAGAAATTTTTTTAGAAGGGCAAATTAAGGGCCAAGAGCATAGCACTTGTTTAGCCTGCATGCAGCCCTGGGTTCAACCTCTATCCCTAATGGAAAAAAGGGAGACTAATAAATTTTAAATCTTATTTTCCTGGAGGTTTTACTGAATGAAAACATACATGTCACACAGAAACAATTTCTAGTTTTCAAAAATTTTCAAATCATTATATGTGTTCGTGCATATGAGATTTATGCAAAATTATTCAAAAGTGAAAATAACAATTCGAACATGTCAACAGTTGCAGTAGGATGGGGTAAAAACCTACACTAGATTATGAGTAGGACAAAGTTTTTACAATCTAGTTGCAAACTGTCACCTGGGATTGGGAATAATTCACAGTAGCAGTTTTATAGAAGCCTCTATAATCTGAGTAATAAGAGGAAAGTATATATTTTCAGAACAGTACTAAATGGCTAATCTTAACTGGTCCTCATGACTTTGGCTTCTCTTTTCAAATTTCTCCTATATGATCTAAAACTCAGTTGCATTTGGTAATGCCTCCTGATGAAGTGAAGACCTAATTCAGAAACTAAATTTAAGCAAAAAAGCCAGCTCTTAACTCTGAATGGACTCAGGAGAAGTATTCTTTCTTCAAGTATTCTCAAAAAGTAAAGAAATTATAAGTAAATGAACTTTAAAAATGGAAAAGTTTCAAGTGTAGGAACTCTCCAAATCTCTTTGCAGTGTGCATGTTGTGTGTAATGTCAGAGAGGTCAGAGCAGCAGTCAAAGAGCAGGCTCTGTATTTATGCAAGTTATGCAATGAAAAAATTCCTAGTTACTATAGCAGCTGCTGATCACATGGAATGGGTAGAGAAGACAGGAGGCATCTTAAATAAATACTAGTGGTTTTTCCATGTCTTGTACATTCCTAGATGTTTTCAGAGAACTTCTGCTTCAGTCTATGTGGTAACCATCTCAGACACTTCATTTCACAGTTGCAAACAAGACTGGAAGAAAGGTAAGCACATGTGCCACTCCCGGTGCACTATATAGTCATAGAAAGGTGGCATTAAAGTGTTTAAGAGACTTTAAATATAATCAAATGCTAAAATGATTTTGAAAGTCAAGAAAACAAACAAAACCATGAAGTAATACTGAAAAGATAAGGTTAATATAAAACAAAATTAATTTGGCTGCACAATATATCTCCCCCCTGTTCTTTTGCTGAGGTGGGGGATATGTGTTGAGGGAAAAGAAGAATGGACTGAAAACAGAAGTATTTAAGTGACAGTACAGACAAAAATTTTCTCTTTTCCTGCATATCAAATGCATATGAGATGTCAAAGAATATCAAACTCCTCAATGAGAAACCCGCCCAGGTAAGAGCCTTCCTCTGTAAACTGACTATTAATCTCTACAAGTTTGTCTATTTTTTGTCAGTTTGGATGAACTCTCTCAAGGGTTTGTCTATACTTACAGACCAGTTGTGAATTTCTCTGCCCGTTTGCTATGCCCAGGTTGAGTCTCCATAATAGGAATCTTTGAAATTAAAACTTGAAATTTCCAAGGAACTGGAATCCTGGAGCTGGAACATTTTTGATTTTTCTAGATCTGATTTGAATGTCTGAATTTGGGAAATAGATGCCTTCTCTACCAGGTCCATTTCCACAAATGTTGACTAGAAGCCTAGTGTTAGACACAGGGGATGAAAGTTCCAATAACACATGAGGACTGTGTGTTATTCACAAAACCAATTCTTCATGTGAAAACATGTAAGTGACATAAATTAGTATTAAAAAAAATAAACCAAGCTGGGCGTGGTAGGGCATGCCTGTAATCCCAGCACTCAGGAGGTTGAGGCAGGGGGATCGTTGCAAGTTCAAGACCAGCCTGAGCTACAAAGCTCAGGCCAGCTTGAACTACATAGCAAGACTCTGTCTCAAAAAGACAAACATGAAATAAAAGCAAAAACAAAATAACCCATTAAAAAAAAAAAAACCCAGTAGTTTGCAGCTATGCTATGGAGAGTGCCCAGCAGAGGAATCTAGCCAACAGCAATAACCAGGGCACTTCCATGGGCTTTCTGAGAGTTCAAGGCAGTTAAGTGCTACTGTGCTACAGTTTGTTGAGATTTGGGAATTTCTTATCTCGGTCCTCTGCAGGACACTATGAACTTAAAAAAAAAAAAATTCAAATATTTACCAACCACTTAAAATATGGCTTTACTAACCTAATAACAGAGACAGTTCTAGCTGGATGTGATAGATCAGCCATCTGTCCTACATCAACACCATCTTACAAAGAATTCATATTTAGAAGTTCTATCCACAGAAATAGTTTGAGAACATAAAAGAACAGAATGATTCTTGGCATTGATAGGCATATTCAATTAGAGATTTTTTTAAAAAGCTGCTCAAAGTTTCCTAAACAATTAATTGGTATCCAAAATAAAATGGTGACACATGAAGAATTCAACGTCAAAAGTATAAATGTCACACTGTTTGGGGAAGGAGTCTTCAAATTAAGAAAAGAATTTTAGGGCAAGAGGAAATCCTAGATCTAAACAGCTGAAGTTCAAAAGGTGATTCACTGAATCTGTATTCAGCATATTGAGCTTGGAAGGAAATTTGCCAATAATATTTTATTTCCTCTAGAATAAAATGAATTCCCTCCTCCATCTTTCTCCCTGACTTCTCTTTCTACTCTCCCCTCCCTGTGGGGATTGAACCCAGCCTTTCTGTATAGGAGGCAGGTACTCTACCACCGAACCCCTTCTAAAATGGACTTTTGTATTCCAGCCAGAAAATAAACTATCTGAACAAAAATTATGCCTGTGATAGGTAACCAAGAAACCTTACTTTTAAATTACATAAAAAGGCTAGGCATGGTGGCATACACCTATAATCCCAGAACAAGAGAGGCCGAGACAAGAGGATTGTTCTAAATTTATCCCCAGCCTGGGCTACATAGTGAGTTCAAGGCCAGCCTAAACTACATAGTGAGACTCTATTTAAAAAAAAAAAAGAAATCAACCAACCAACAAAATGAACAAAAATAAATCACAGCTATTATATTAAAGACCAGAGTGAGGTATACAATTCCAGTTGAAATTAAAAAAAAAAAAAAGTTATTGAGTATTGGGCCACAAAATGGGGAAAGGTTCTCTAATTCTAAAGGCAATTTTCAAAATAAAAGAAAAATGAATGGGTTTCACTCATGTATAAAAAGAACTAAATAATTGGGGGGATCATTAAAAGGCTGGAAAAAATTATATGTAGCAAATACAACAAAACTTTGCATCTTTTATAAAGAAGTTACCCAAATCAGTGGGAAAAAAAAAATCCCAATGCAAAATGGACTATGCAGGTGAATGGACAATTTATACGAGAAACATATATTTACAATCCTAGTCGAATTGTAAACATTCAACTTTTCTGGAAAAGAAATTGGAATAAAATAGATTTCTCTTAGTCCACCCCACTCCCACTGCTATCAAACTACAACCATCCCTAGCTTCTCTTAATAAAAGTCACAATACTCAGTGAGAAGGAAGGCACTGCATAGTAAGCAAGTACTTTTGTGTATTGTTGATCTAAATAAAAACCAGCAGAAGCTTTAATGAAGAGTGGCTGGGAAAAACCATAAAAAGGATTAACCAAGTCCATACCTCTAAGTAGTAATTAGGCTGCTAGGAATTCATCCTTAAGAATATAAACTTAAGTAGAGAATTTTGTAGAGTTGGCCATGACAGATCATTTATAATAGCAAAATCTTGAAAACATATTTACCCCCCAGGTGAAAGGGTGGTTAAATAAAGTGTGTTATGAAATCATGAGGAAAACCTAATGATGCCAATATTGGGGACAGCAGGGAAGTTAAGGGGACTAGTGTTTAGTTGTCACTAACTTTTTCTTTGCTTCCTTGTAGCTTTTTATTATTTGTAAATTCTCTACAAGAAGCATGTATTACTCTTTCAGATAATAATTTTCAGATAATGGAGTAGTTTTAAACCAGAAAAACCCTGTAGCAGAAATATGCTATAAATTTCAGTAAGTTGCCTGATAACTGTTAGGGGTGATAACACCCATAAATCTCTTCCAGATGAAGCTCATTTTTTTTTCTTCCAGAAACAAATTCAGTCAATAAAACAGGCCAAGGACTATGTAAAATTTACTATTTATTTTTGAATGATATATTTTGTAGCTAGAAAATGGGGACAACATGTGACCTTCAGATATGAGATGTAACCTTCTTTAGATCTGAGATTTATGGTCTTTGCCACTTACATCCTGACCAAATAATCCCCCAGGAAGTCAAAGAGATGATGCTTAATTTAGCAAAGGCCTCACAGGAATGTGAGAACAATTTTCTGAAAGCAAATACTTTATTCAAGGGGATACTCTTTCCTCCCTGTGGAAACGCTTGCCAGCCCTCTCTTCTGTTTATCGCACTTCTTTACTGTCTGGTTTTCTTGTCCTTCTCCCTTGCTCCATGGGAGGACCTCGGCAGTTCAAACCACATCTTGCTCATTTATGTCTACTCTGTTTCATAGGATGTGAGGGTCACAGGTGCTTAGCAAATGCTTCTTTCAGTGAAAGAAGACAAGAATACATTAATCTTAGCCAGTTCTCAAAAAAAAACTTGCTCTAGGGGCCGGAGATAGAGCTCAGTGGCATAAGCACCTGCCTGGCAAATGCAAGGTCCAGAGTTTGATTCCTGTCCCTGCCTCCCCAAGCTTAAAAAAAACCTTGCTCTAGGTACAAAAAAGAAGTTGTAACAACATTAAAAATAATCTAGGTCATCAACAATATCATCCCTGTCTTGTACCTGAATGGCCACCACTGGTGGTGGCAAGCTAAATAGCTCTTTGATTTCTTCTCACAAAGATAAGACTTCATCATCTCTGGGAGCTCAAGCATGAGACTCTGAAGGAAACTGTTAATGGTGGGGAAACTAAGTGCCTACTCTGCTCCCCATAGATGCTGGCTCTTCCCTGAAGACATGGGGGCAAAAACAAGTACAGAAATCCCCACTGTCTGTGGCTCACAGCTTCTAGCTAAGGAATATTACAGTTCACTCTGGAGTGTCCATAGGTTCATACGATACAACTCTACTCTCACCAGGCTGAGATGCCTGCACCATATCATCCTGTCATTTAGAAGGAAAAGGCACCATTCCTGACTTCTTTACTAAAGACTGAAGCAATCTCAAAACTTAGCTTTGGGCTCATATGGGATATTCTTACACTACAATCTTTCCCAGTGTGTCTGAATTAGCCAGATGCAGAACATCAAAACAGAAGTCAGAGATAAGATGCAAAAATGGCAAACCACGGAGGTAGGGCTCTGCAAATGAATATAGGAACATTCGGATCTCTATTAATGAGGATTTTTCCTGGGTGTGATAAATCTTCTCAGGTCTGTCCATTTCTCTGTATTCGAAAATTATGAGTAATACTGATAGACAGGAATTTTAGATTTATTGATTTGAGACAAAAGAGATCTACCTAAAATTGAGATAAAGGTCAGATGTGCTTGCCAAATGACAACTACATGGGAATTAATAGTTCAACAAGTCATGAAAGGTTTCTGTAAATAGCCACCTGGCCTTCAAATACGTTCCTTAAAGGCAATTAAAATAAAATTGGCTTTTGCTGTTGTTGTTACATACTGAGCAATGAACCTAGAGCCTTATGTGTGATAAGTAAGAGCTTGACCACTGTGCTGCACCCCCAGTCCCAACCTGGGTTCTTTTGTTCCAATATTTCTTCTTTTAAATTTTAAGGGTTGCTTGGAGTTCTGCTTTACCCAATCCCAAACCTTCCTTTCAATATTTCATGGCTTTATTCCTTAATCTCAAATCTCCAAGTGTAAGGCAGCACCAATTTACGCCACAATGCATCCTCCTGTTTCTGCCATCTTATATCCAGTAGTTTTATGCAATTACTTCTTTAAAATTCCAGACATACACATTATTAGAGGAGACAATATTAGTTCCATGGCTTTAGTTACTCTCACTTTAACCATTTTTAGGGACACAGCTTGAGAGTTGCTTTTATGATACCAAGATAATTTTTGGCTATGTGCTACCTGGTGGAGGTTTAGTGAGAAGCACTCAATGATCCCATTTTATTTTTATAATAAAATTATTGGGGCCTTCTTTCATTTGCTAATTTTCTCATGGGGTAATTACTAATATAGTGGGGAGAAATAGTTCAGGAAAAGCATTTTATTGAAGAGCAGAGTCATTTCAATCATGTTAGCTTCAAGTTAGGGCCCTGCAAAATATCACTTAGGGAACACCAAGAGCTAAAAGCACAAAGACTGGATTACAACATCCTTTAACAAACCTAATGGACCTCCAGTAATTGTTATTTTTATTAACAATTTTTTTGCCTCTGAAAAGAGAGCCTAAAAGATATCTGCTTCATTACAAGAATACTATCAACCAAAATATGTTAACTTTTATGTTGTGATTAATGAACTTTCACAGAACTAAATGACTGTATAGTATTTACTGCCTATTTTAAAGGAAAGTATAGTTCTATTTAGCAGGTGCCAATTTATGAAAGAAATAGTTTCTTACTTAAGCCACCGCAACACCTGGGGCTAAAGCTCTTTCCATGCTTATGATTCTCAAAGGAAAACTCCTTGTTACTCAAACTAATTGTGAAAAGTTGCGGTCCCCTGATTTGTAATAATACAAGTTCACTGATCAGGTTGAATGTGATAGCATCCATGAACCATAAAATTCAGTTTGGAATTTTATCATTCACTGTACCATTTGGGGATCATTAGAATTCTTCATTCACGTGGGTATCAACATGGAGGTATTCTACTCTATAGATCCTGGCTAAGGTAAGATCATGCAAACTTCAACAAATCATCTGAATGAAGAACCATTCTTTCTTTGATGGTACAGGGCAAAAATTTTATCTTGACAAAGTCTACTCTCACTTTTACCCTTTGAGGTTGCAGGATATTATCCTGTGACTCACTGAGTTTTCCTGAACCTGCTTATAAATCCCTACCCCCAAGCCATTTCCTGCCATCTTAATTGTCTTTTTTATCACTGTTATTGTCACCTACTATGTGTTTCTTAGATCTTGAACAGCCCCTAATTCTTTATTATGACTCAGTATGGCTTAATCATACCCAGCCATTCCTGGAAACTACCCAGAGAAGACATTTGCAAAGCTAACAACTGTTGAGCCTTATTCACTTAATTACGTGCACAAATGCACAATAAATGAACATACATGCCATATATTACTTCTCCATTTTTTGATACTGGAGGAAGCATCGGCAAAGGGGGTAAACCCACAAATATTCTAGCAAACCTAAGTGCTACAGCACTGACTTGTAAATACCTCAATAATAATTGTTGCTTCAATAGTGGAATAGATGATGTTTTTTTAAAAATTAAAGGCAACTTATTTTGTTGCCATTAAGAACACCAAATAGGAACTGTATTAAGGATAATAGAGTTATTTAACATGATTTATTAGGAAAATATGTACTGTACCCTTGCCCACAGTTTGTTATGTTCTGATATTTTCAGCAATCTTCTATTTTTGTTATTTTAAAACAACATTTAGTGCTGCTGGATAGCAGATGGAATTTTTTCTTTCCACCCACTTCTTGGTGCAAAAGGAAAAAAAAGACTTTTTGCATCCTACATGGAAATCTCTTATAAATTCCTTTTCCTCATTTTTTTTATCAACTTAACTGTCTGAATCACTCAGAATTCACCAAACTTTGGCTGAATCAATTTGAGGCCAATACATAACAGATGAAGTTGTGTGAACATATCTGCCTGAACAATACTTGTTAACAAAAGGTTTTCAAGTCACGGGTATATACATGCTTAAAATTCATTTCTATTAAGCCAGGATTGAATCTGAGTCAACTTTTTAAAGAAAAATGATGAAGTATAGTGTATTTCAGGGTAAAGCTAATAAATTAGAATTGAGCTACAACTGAGTTTTTTGCCTTCACTGGAACTGACATCTCTGGACTTGTAGTGCTTCATAGCAAATCTTTAATGGGTATGTTGGTTACTGCTCCATGTGAAACAAGAGAGGTTTGTGAGGAAAGGCGGGTCAGAGAGCTCTGAAAGGACTAGGTGTGACCTGTTCTTTACATTCAGACTCATCCCCACAGTGCAGTAGAGGAATCTCAAAGTATAGTTATCTTTCTCTCACTTGCCTGGATTCTTCACAAGAGCTTGACATTGCCCTAACCACACAATGTCTGGCTAACTCACAAGGTCCTGCATCTTCTGGGTCCCATGTCTCTCCTTTCCCAGATCCTAGAGCTGCCATATCCTGTCTGCATTAGGTAACTCAAATCATCACATCTGCTCCTTCCTCTGCTGGAATGCCCAGCCCTCCTCAAGTCTCTTCACTTTTCTGAACACTTAGGTTCTCCCTTTTCCTATGGGCAATGTGCATTAATTATCTGGACTAGCTAAGGTCCTTGTTAGAAGCTTCCATAGAATCCGCTTACCACACAGGTAATAGTAGATTCAGAATTCGAATTTCTTACAGCATCAGCTCTACCAGGGAAGTGATATATCAGGGCAGTTCCTGTCGATTCAGTGCATACTATAAATTGGTACCTATGTTTCCCTGTTCCTTCACATCTTTTTTATTTCTCCAAGCCTTGGGGATCCAGGGTGATCATGGAGAGTCCACCTATCAGTGCATCTTTTCTGTAACTTTTTGCCTTCAAGTGTCCATTATAAACCCAAATGTAATTAAACTGCCATAACTTTCTGGTGTTACCTGACCAGACAACAGTCTAGGACATATTAATACTGTTGTGTTAAAACAGGCCAACCTGCACCAATGTAGGGAAGAATATATATGGTTGCCAATGAGACACACCAGTGTGTGTGTGTGTGTGTGTGAGAGAGAGAGAGAGAGAGAGAGAGAGAGAGAGAGAGAGAGAGAGAGAAATAACCAAGTTTTTACTAATTCACTTTAATCTTCCCAACTACACTGGGAGAGGATACTGCTATTTTAATTTTGTAAGAATAAGAATCTAATAAATCCAAGGAGCAGCATCTGTATTTCAGGACATAAAAGATTCTTTGACAACACAAGTTTGATAAATCAAACTAAGCCAATATCCATTTACTTAATTGAGCCTTTTAAAATAAATGTGAACATTTTCAGAAAAATAAAAAGCACAATGATAAATTCTTTTCATAAGAATCACTGAAACTAATTTAAAAAATGTTAGGACTTGCAATGGGCTTCTTTTGAGAACCTAAAAATATAGCTAATGAGCAGATGGCCCCACCGTACAGCGTGCACACATCGCTGCCTTGCACCGGCAGTATAGCTGCCATTTTTCTAAAGAAAAAAAAAAAAACCTTTAGAATTTAAAAAGCACACAGAAGGACCCAAACTTATAAACCTTGTTTCTGAATAAATGGGAAGAGCACGGATGGTTGCAGTTGTGAAAAGTATTTACTGATTTTTTATTTTTTAATTTTTTTTTTTTGGTACCAGGGATCGAACTCACGACCTTGTGCTTGCCAGGCAGGCATTTAAACCATTGAGCTAAATCCCCAGCCCAGTGTTTACTAATTTATTTCCCTCTTTTTCAACACCTGTGAAATTATATAGGTACTTTATTAAATGCTGTCTTGAATGGCTACTTGTTTTCCAACCATAAATTCTTTTCCTACCTAGACTGCAAACTACTTGAAGGCAAGGGCCAACCTCTCCTACTACATCTATGACCAGGTGAGTCTTGCTTACAAATGGACTAAAACAACTCACCAAAGGAAGCCTATTTTCTATAGTACTTTAATACCAACTCAACAGAGTCAAAAAAACTAACATGGCTCCAGTGTGATTTCTCATCTCACAGGTGAGCACCTTCATGTGTTATGAATTACTTATTACATCCAAAGTCTGGCTTTCAACAGAGTAATGACATTATAAAATTCTGTTTTGGTTTCTCAGCTAAGTCAATTTACTAGTGAACATCAAATAGTGTTGAGACTGCCTGAAATTTGACTAACCTAGATGCATTAACACAAGTTTGAACACAGAATGATAAAACATCTTTCCTTTTAGTATTTCATATAGAGAAAACTGAAGATTTTGACTTTATATTTGAGTTAAAAAATAGACAAAAGTTAAAATAAAGATAGAGACTAACTTTTAATAAAAATAAGAGTAGCCTGACTATGGTACGCCTGTAATTCTAGCTGCTTAGGAAGTGAGGGCAGGAGGAGCTGAGCCTGGACAATTCTGGGAGATCCTACCTCAAAATACAAAGGGCTGCAAACGTAGCTCAGGACAAGAGTGCTTGCCGGGCATGCTCAGATCTTGGCTCCAATCCTCAGTACTGAGGTGGGGGAAGTAAAAGCAGCCAGATCACTCCAGACCACTTTTCCCCTAATGATGCTTAAACAAGGAAGCCTTTGACATAGGCAGAATTCCAGGATGAGGCTGCAGGAAACAAGGAAAGGGAAATTCCGGGAGGGGCTGAGTGACAGGGAGCCTAAGCAGACTATGCCAAGATTCAACTTCAGAATTTACAAAATCCCCTTCCCACTCACACTTCATGAGTGAGTTAGAGAAGGGGAAGGAAGTAGGGTGGGTCCTCAGACTTAACAAAGGAACTGAAGAAAATGGGGTGGGGAGACGCAGGGACAGGGACAAGGGCAAACTACTACAGAACAAGTTTCTCACGAACATTTTACAGTTCTTCATTTCTATAAGAAGAAATTAGGAAGTGAACTTAGGATCTAAGTTTGGTATGTCTAGTCTGCAATTTAACACACTACAAAGCATAAGCTACATTTTAGGAAAAATATAGTTTCAATTTTCATATAAATGAGACATTCCACAATCTAGACAGCAGGACCCACATCTAGTCATATACTTTAATACAGCTACTTTATGGATCCTAAAATGTGAACATTTATGAGCTTTTCAAATCTAAGACTAGAGCTAAGCAAGCATGTCAGCTTCCCCTTTCCCTTCCCACATCCATCACACCATCCCGTCCTTGGCAATCATTCTGCCTCCTTCCTCCTGGGCTGCCAGCCTCGTTCTTTCTCAGGACTGTCGTGCTTTGCATCATCTTGGCTTCTCAGCAGCCTATCAGGTCCTCACTCCAATCATGATGGCTGAGGGAAGGTGCACTATGGAAGCAAGTTTGCTCTCTGCCCAGTTCTGTCCCATTACTCCTCGGCCTCAGCTTTCTAACCTGTCAGATTCAGATAATATCATGTATATCACAAAGACTGTGCCTCACACTTTTTATTTATTTATTTTTTACAAAACTAAATACTGGCTCCTCATTATTATAAAATAAAATGAAACTTCTCAGACCTCAAAACCCTGAACTGTGGGGTCTCAATCTCACTAAACCTTTCCTCTGCCTCATTATCACCATTGCCTCCCTGTTTCCCAGCTCTTGGTACAGTGCTTAGCAACACAGAATGACTTCAGATTTCCCCCAAAATGTGTTGCATCTTGACATCTCTATTCATTTTTTTTAGATGCAGTTCTTTCTGCTAAGAATATTTTCTTCAGTTTTTTCCCCATTAAAATTGTTTAAATCCAACTTAAAACCTACTTTAAAGTCTAGGTCAAATTCTATCTCTGCCATTGGAGAAACTCCTGTTTCCCCAGCTGTAAATTCTTCTTCTTGCTCCTATGTGTCTTTCCTATATTCTTACCATAGTCTCCTGGTGCCTTTGTTACTCATTTCAACTAATTTTCCCCACAACCAGACTTTATATCTTAATTAGGAGCCACTATCGTTATTCTAAATCTTCTACATCATTAACTTAAATGTTTAGTAAATGAATGAATGATGAAGAGTATTCTAGAATAACAATATCACAACAACTCAGACCACATAGTTAAGGAGTATAACCTTAAAATCACACTTACTTCTGAAGAAGGCTCACACATATTGCAGAAAATGCCAAATCTTTGGCCAAATAAGTTAGTTCATTTGGGCAAACAGAGGTCCTCTCTGTTTAAAGTATTTCAAAAGAATTGTTCTAAAAAGAAAGGTTAGGTAGCCTCCACACTGTCAGCTAGAACTTCCATTTAACAATTACTGAGATAAGTACTAAGATATCAGATCCTTGAAATATGCTATGGGACCATTAAAGGTTGATGACTCCTCTATTTTTTGGCAAAGATAAGCAACTACTCTAGTGATGAAGAGTTTTCCTACGTCTACCTTGTACCAAAGAGACTTCAATTAAAATTCAAAAGTTGTGTAATATAAAATAGCATGCACACTTGCCACTTGCCACTCATCAAAGTTACCAAACTGTGAAGGTGGTTTGTGGGTTTCAGCACAAACCACCTTCTCGGTTCCCACAGTCACTGCCCTGGTTCAGGCTAACACTTCTCATCTGGATCACTATCACAGCTTTCTAAGGTTCCCTCCAACATTTCCTTCTTCCTTACTCAAAGTTTCCTCTAATCTAATGCCAGAGAGATCTGACAGAGCCCACATCTGACTGTGCAATATCCCTTCTTTGATGGCTTTCCATAGCAGGGAAGGCAGGCCTGAACTCCTCAGAGTGGTTTACTGGATCTTTCACAACTGAATTTTAGCTTCTTCCAGCCTGCCCTTTTCCATTCCCTATGACTCACCCAGCAGCTAATTGTCTGGTTTCTCTAACTAAAATGCTCGTCCCTGCCCTGCCCTTCTCTATGACCATTAGTCATCATCCCTAAGGTCAAGAACAGAAGCCCCCAGTTGGTAGCACAAGCCCCTTCACCTACTGATATATCATGGCATTAATATTAGGACATATAATGACTACCTAAGAGTAATTTTTTTAAAGTACTAACATCTAATCCTTAATTTTCCTGTCAGAATGTTTAGAAGACAAAGCCCATTTCCACTTTTTTTCCTTAAGCCATCATATAACAATTTTCAACACTTAGGATTGAATGTTGCCTAATTTTGCCTAAAGCTAGTTAACAGAAAATAGGAAAACTAAGTGCTTCCTGAGAAACCTGTGATAATTACACATTTATCCTCTTTTTAAAAAAATTTTTTAAAAACACATTGGCACAACCACAGAGCAAAACATTTCTTTCACTGCACCCATTTATAATCATGGTAATTTCCAGTTTAAAAAATATCAGAAATTCCTATTCAGAAAAGTCTAATCTCCTTTAATTTGCCACAAGATGTAATGGTAACATAGGCTTTGTTCTATCAAACTCATGTCATTCTCAAAAACAGTGGCACTTCAATGTAACTTTCTCATTTTGGTGCATATATATAAAAAGGGATATGATATGCCGGGGATTTAGCTCAGCGGCATAAGCGTCTGCCTTGAAAGCGCACGCTCATGAGTTCGATAATTGGTACAATAAATAAATAAATAGGATATGGCATTTTAGAACTGGAGGAGCAATGTAGCATAGTAAAAAAAAAAAAACTTGGTAGGCAACTTGGATGCTAACTTAAATTTTGCCATTGTCTACTTAGCTAACTTTGCACAAGAAATAATAGATGAGGTAGATGAAACATTTTAAAATCATTTTAAAAAAATTCTGTGTATAACTCCAGGGTTTGGTCATTACTGTTAAAACAAGAAGAGGAAAGGGAAGACCAAGGTTTACACTAGCAAACTGCAGTTTCCTCTGTATATAGTATGTTACAACTGAGTTTCCAGGAGCAAGAGAAGATAACTGCTATTGAAAAGAAAAACAAAAATGCTACACCAATTTCTTGCACACCATGAACTTAATGAACAAAGGAATAGCTACTGAAAATGTCCAGGATGTGAAAGATTAAAATAGCATACAAGTCGTATTTTTAATAAACTATTGTGGAAAAATGTATTGAATAATTCATTCAGTGGAGCATCGCTGAGGATTGTTTCAAACAGTATCATCCAGCAGAAGGGAGATCACAGAACGTGAGTTTACATTTATTACAAAGAAAGTAAGATCCTTAATACTTTAAGCTTCATAGTGAAGTCTACGTGAAAAAAGTCATAACTGAAAGGGTTATCTATAGAGCATCTTCCCTCTCAGAAGGGAGGGGAACATTTCAGAACTGTTAATGTATCTATCATACAACAATCATGCAAGAAGGAAAAAACTCCTGAGTATTATATTTTACAAACCTAAAATGAAGGTTTGAATTTAACAGAGCAAATAATCATAGTCAAAATTATAAATCAACTACTAAATTTCTATCTCATTCTAAAAGCCTTTAGAGTGATCACCACCAAGTTCAGATATTTATACAGTTACATATTTGGATGGTATTATAATCTCATTGCTGTAAATGTTTATAATATTCTGGATCAAAGGATGTATAAGATGAAGGCAACACCAGTATATTGGTCATAAGCATAAAATTCTTTGTGGTCTAATGCTGATGATTAACTTTGGCAAAGTGATAAACTACTGTTTGATTTCTAAAAGTCTTGCCCTATTTTGAGTTTTCACTGATTTAGTGCTTCTACTTTACCAGCAATTTTAAGATTCATTTAAGGGATCCTATAAAAGAAAAATGCTTACAGAATCTACCATGACATTTCCATATTATCAATGTTTAAGATACATCCTGATTTCAGAGATATCATAACGTAGGGAAATGTGTATCCCAAAATCAATAAAATAAGCCACATGAAATTGTTGTCCTTCTATGTACAATACATCAAAAGGAATACTGTTCTAAGAAATTAATCTATACAGGAGGACACTTAAATATCCAAAGGTCATGACAGATTAGGAGTCAGTCTCTGATACAGTAAAACTTTAGGGTACTTTTAACAACTTACATAAGGCCCTAAACTTTCCCATAGTACCTATCAAAGCAAAAGCATCTGAGACTTCCAACTACATTTATGAAGTCAATGCTAAGCCCTTGAAATAGTTCAATCACAAAGCCTTGAAACTGCCTAATTATTCTCCCCCTTGAGACACCAACTGTTACAATTTGAGGCCACACAATTAGGCATGTGCTGTGCTACTAAACAGCCAGCAGCCTTGAGCATGTAGCCTCCCCTCCTGGTTCAGTAAAACTTTGTTGCTTGTATGGACAGACTCCGGGCAGAAAAAAAAGCAGTCACTTTTCCCCTTTGCAATGGGTTGAAAAGAAAATTCCAAGGGAAAAATAAAGTCAGAGAAAGACATGTTTACAAGCACAGAGAAATCTCCCCCTTCCTGAGCAAGCCTGGATTCTGCTGCACTGAGAGTAAACTTACAACTAACAGAATCAGCAGACTACAGTGCACAGCAGAAGAAAGTAGCTGCATTGTCTTCCCAGGGTGAGGGCAGCATTCTCAGTTCTAAGGCTCAAGCTGAATAACTGCTTTCAGGGGACCAAGCAGAACGTCCTTTCCTCCAGTTTCTACTGCATCTAGACAATGTCACTCTTGTTGGAACACAGTGTTCAAAAGATACTAAGAAATCTCGCTCTGACCCTCCTACTTGGTGAGAATATCTATAATCTGTTCTTCTGTTCTTATCTATTTCTAGTGGCTTGAGATACATTTGTGTGGCAATTAGACCCACCTCCATACCAAACATAGAAGTACATTGGACTATTCTTTTGAAACTCCATATTTTCTAAACTAGCAAAACAAAACTTCCAAAGTCGAACTTGGAGGGCATCAAATCAGGATCATAAAAGACATACATTTACATATGCTTAAATATATTCTATTTCTACCTTACTTACTTTTGAGATAAATTCTTTTATAATCCAATGTCATAAACCACTAACTTAGAGCTACAATCGTCATTTTTTTTAACTAAGGAAGATTTTTTTAGTTAATAAAGACCTAAAACCTAAAGAATTTAAAATATTCTTTCCTTCAAACATAATAACCAGAGAGAAACATTCTCTCCCTATAAACCTGCATCCCCAAGAGGAAAAGCGCTTACATGTTCAGACTTCTCCGCTTCTTTTTTGTCTGTCTGCAAAAATTGACAGTTTTCTCTTGCCAGCTTCTGAACCAGTTCAATGCGTCCAATGTCATCTCTCTCTTGAAGCTTGCACATCACCCCAGCCTTGAGAGTTGGAGAAAAGGCAAAAATATACTTAAATCCACAGTCCCAGGACATGGCACCACTGCCAAATTCACCTTTTTAGAAGATCATTTTCTCCCGTGGGCTAGATTAAATCATGGTCTTGATAAAATATTTTATATTTTGAAAGTTGAAACTGCACTGTTTTAATTGCAAGATGTTCTGCCTAAAGACTTAAAGTTGAAATCAATCTATCAGTCCACTCTAAGAGCGCGAAGGGCCAACTAAATCATTTGCTAGTATGAGTGCTCCTGATATGCCGCTATTTGTTTGTTCCTGACAGCCTGTTTCCTGTTACATAAGCAAAGCCTAGCAAAAGGTTAAAAATTCATGGGAAAGTTAGCCAGGAACCACTCTGGCAAAAAGGGTGAAGTGATACAGAGTCCTAAAAATAACAATTTAAAACTTCTCAATTCATTAACTCTACCAGATCATTCCACAGACAAATACACAGTTTTGTTTTCACAACTGGAAAATTATTATGAGGTATGGAAAAAAACTGTCCAGTGCTGCACAGAGAATGGCAAAAATTATATTAAAAGTAAGAAATTAGAAAAAGAAACCTTAGAATTTCATTTATTGGGGTTTGGAAATAATCCAAGAAGCATAATTTTTTTTAATTAGGTCAAAGAATCTAAATAATGATGATGATGAGGGAAGTGAATCTAAGACATGGCAATAAAAAAATGTTAATTCTAGCACACAAACTATAAATTGTTTCTGCTTAAATCCTTTCCAAAATGGTTCACTCTGACATACCAGGGCAAGAGCTAATAAAGAAAGCTGCAGTTACCCTTGGCAGGAATGGTAGGAACTATAGAATCCTTACTTTAACCAACACAACCTGCAGGATCAGAGCAAAGCAGGGTGAACAAATGTAGGGAAGGGGCTTGCATATGAGCCCAAGCTTCATGGACTCAACAGTGTGTGCTGGACATGCTCATGTTGCTGAGTGGGCATCAAAGAAAGGGAACCATTTACACAAAGAAATGACTAAAACTTTATTCCCAAGAGTAGTGACATCTCTTTTTCTAGTGGTTTCTCCAACTTGGAAAGAAAGAAAGAAACATAACTCTTCAAGGAATCCAAATCACAGACTCCCAGAAGACAGAAAACAGAGAACTCTACCAAGGTCAGAGATTTATTTTGACAGCATCCCTCACAAGTGGTTTTCCAGGTCCTTTCTGAAGTGTCTTTGGACAGGGATCGCAGTTTATCTTAAGACAGTCTGTACTCTGCTAGATAGCCAGACAGCTGGAGAGTCTTGTATCACACAAAGTACTACTCTGAAACTTTTTCTTTTCTTTCAGACTGTTCTTGAACTCACTTATGTAGCCCAAGCTGACATCAAACTCATGCAGATCCTTCTGCCTCAGCCTCCCAAGTTCTGGGATTACAGGCATGCAACACTATGCCCAGCTTGAAACTAATATCAACACATAAGTTCTGTGTTTAAAAGAAATTGAAACTAGACTTGTTCAAATGTGACAATCTTTCTAATATTTAAATAAAAATACATATAACTTCCTTTTAATATTCTTCAGATATATGTCCCTACTTCCTTTTTTTTTTTTAACCTTTTAGAGACAGTGTCTCACTATGCAGTTCAGGCTGGCCTTGGGCTCATTTTGTAGCCCGGGATGGTCTCAAACTTGCAACAATATACCTGCCTCTGCCTCCCAAGTGCTGGGATTACAGGAGTGCACCACCACGCCCAGCTATATCCCTACTTCTTGAAATTATTTATTCATTCAGTAGATTTTACTTGAGCAACAGCACACTATAGATGATGAAATTACAGATGAAACAAACAAACAAAGCACCAAAGTCCTTTGCATCAGGGAATTTACATTCAATAAAGAGCACGGTTAATCTGTACAAACAGAAATATAGTGTGGTAATATGTGACAGAAAGGGAGATATCAGAATGAGGAGACAGAGAAGGGATTATAGCCATTAATAACAGGAATGTCATTTAGGGAAGGATTCTTTAGTAAGATAGTATCTGAGGGGAAACCTAAAGGGACCAGTGAGGAACAGTAATGTGGACACCCAGAGAAAGTAGGGACAGGCAGGAGGACATCAAGGGCAATGGTCCTATAGTGTGTTTGGCAGGTTCCAGGAATAGTAGGGGAGACAGAGCTGGTAAGGGCAGACCCATGGGAATCTTCAGGTGGGACAGGACTGGATCACGGAAGTTCCTTATAGGCTATGTAAAGGGTTTGAAATTCTTTCCTATGCCAGCTCTAAACTCTTTGGGATGTTTTGGACAGATAATTAGCATAACCTGGTTTACGTTCTATAAGATCATTATGTATCCTGGATAGGGTGGAAAGAAGTAGACGAAGCTCAGTGATTGGTTTTCACAGTAGAGATGGTGGTAGCAGTAGAGATATAATAATAAATGGTTAGGATCTAGATACATTTCTAAGGTAAGGCCAGCAGATTTTGGCTTTAGTCTCTAAACTATTTGGTCTGAACAACTGGAAGGATGAAGTGGTTATTTACTGGGACTAAAAAAAGTGGAAGAGTATTTCTGGCACTGATGATGTCTACTGAACATCTCAAGTGGGATGCTGGTTTAGTAGGGTGAGTCTAGGACAGACACACAAATCACAGGTCATTGGTACCACTCTAGATTCATGACGCAAATCCAGGAGTGGAATTACTATTCACAATTTGGCAAGATGAGGAGTAATCAGGAGATTAAGGAGGAGAAGCTCCCAAGGAGAATGTGGAAAGCAGTGAGGAAAAAGTGGAAAACTTACTAAATACTGCTGAAGTATCAAATGAGGCAGCTCAAAATAACTGATATTAAATTTAACAGAAATAACCTATTGAAAAGAGCCACACTATTCTGGGCCGGTAGGAACAAAAGCTTCATTAGCATGTGTTCAACAGACAGGCCCTGGCTGTAGGGCAGTGGTGAGGAGAGGTTAGCTGGCTTGCTTGGGGCACTGAGATGAGGAACATTCTAGAATATTTATCTGCAGTAAAAAGGGAAATTTGATGATGCAGGAGAAAGCACATTTTCAAGAGTAATTTTCTTGAGTAGGAAAGAGATGATAAAGATCTATCCTCAGAGAAATATAAATGTAAATATCTTATCCACAGGAGGAAAGGTGTGAAGGGAAAAATTCTCTTTTGAAGGCTTCTGTTTCCCAGGAGAATAAATAAGTCCAGTTACTGGCAGAGAGTAAAGATGGAGAGGAGAAGAAGTGGGAGATATGAGAGAAGAAATGATAGCGTGGTCCCTGAAGTTCTAAATGTTGGCAAACCTTTTCTGTAAAGGGCCACATAGTAAATAGTCTAGGTTTTGTGAGCCTAGGGTCTCTGCCACAAAGCTTCATTTTCTGGCAGCTGGAGCCCGAGAGCAGCAAGAGGCCACAGGCAAATGAATGAGCCTGGCGATTTGGAGCACTCACCCCAAAGACAGGCAGGAGGCTGTGGTTTCAGCTCCCAGCCTAAGAGAAGAGCAAAGTGGGGTGAGGTTTCTGAGCAGAGGTGTGGCTCAGTGGTAGATGACTTGTCTAATGTGCATGTATGAAGTCCTGGGTTTGATCCCTAGCACCAACAAAACAAAAACAGATTATTAGGCATCATTTTGGGTCCACTTGATTTTTATTTTTGAATCCTTTTAACATCTTGATCTTCCTTCTATGGGATTTTAATGGATGCCATAACTTGAGACAAGATTAAATATATGAAGATGTTCTTTTAATCCATATGAGGCGCTAAAAGAGAGTCAATGATGTTAAGTATCCTTCTTTATACTAGAAAGACAAAAAAAAAACCTGGGGTTATCTGAATGTTCTTTAAACATTATATAGTGTATGATAAAAAATAAGGTGAATATTTAAATTTCAAAAATTTATTACAATAAATGACATATTGCCATTAATCCCCACCCTGTACTTCTCAATTTAAACACACTTATCCCATCATTCCTGACACTATCTAAAGTATTTCTAAAAGTTCTCTTTTGTGTCATTAGCTCCACTGTTGTAGGGCTTTGATATCCTAAATCATTTGAAAACATTTACCTTTCGTGGTCATTTTGACTTTGGGGAAGAGGCAGAAGTCACACAGTGCCAGCTCTGGTGACTAAGGTGGATAGGACACAAGGCAGTGTTTTTATGAGCCTGCCTTTGCCTAGGATGGTGGTTGGCAGCAGCATTCACAGTATTTTATTACCACACCTCATAACAATACCCATGAAAGAGGACTCCCAGAAGTGCTTCAGACACAATGATGGGATAAGTCTGTTTGAAGCAAGAGGGAGTATATTGAGCTGAACTAAGGGCAATGTAACTTTTACTGTAATAAAGTTTTCAAATTTAATTATTCATCATGTATGTAGTCACATCTTACATTAAAGGGATCCGTTTCTGTTATCTGGAGAATTCATTATGTCTAAGATTTCCTTCCTTTCCTTCCATGTTATCCCTGATCCTGGAGAGAGGATGCAAAGATCACTTTGGACACTGCTGGTTTACTCAGCACTATGCCAAACTAGCCCACTAGAGTCTCTCTCTCTCTCTCTCTCTCTCCTCTCTCCTCCCTTCTCTCTACTGCTTCTTCTTCTTCCTCTTCTTCTTCTCCTCCTCCTCCTCCTCCTTCTTCTTCTTTTCTCTCTCTCTCTCCAATCCAGTGTGGCCACCCAATGACAGAGCAATGACAGAGGGTGAGGAAAGGGGGAGGCCCAGGCAGGGCCTGTTTCTAGGTGAGCACTGTGAGGCTAGCAGCTTGGCAAGGAGTGGAGCCTGCAGCTCCCTCCCACCACACAGCCTCCAGAGCAATGAGGCTGAGTTTGCTAGGACTCTCACATGGAGACAGTTTTTCCAACCAGCCATAGGTCCCACATATAGTTTTAAACAATTGATAAAAGCATCAGCAATAAAAGGCTGGGACTGAGAAGAGGAAATTTAAAGAAACTATTATTTTGTTTCTGCACAAATGCAAGTTTGTAAAGAACTGTAAATATTCTTCCCCTCACAACTAGGATCCTGAGTAAGTATCATGTGCTAACTAATTTGTGCCATTGGAGCACTTACAATTAGCATTCTAAATAAAGACTTTTCTTGCAGGAGGAAAGACATTTATTCAGCCAGATACTTGGGTGCACAAACTGAATATATGTTTTAAACACAAAATGCTACTGTCTTTAACAATGGGTTTTAGGTCAATTATTTCATATTTATATCACATCTTGCTTCTACTTAAAGAAGAAATACTGCTGTCTTGACTTTCTGATTTCTGCATGATTTGCAGGGGTTTTTTTGTTTTTTGTTTTTTGTTTTTTTTAGTTCTTTTCCGGAAGACAATCAGTCTTACCACCCTTCTTATAAAACTACCACCAAAACAGATTTGCAAGAGGGGTATGGATGCTGCTTTATTTCCTGCAGAATTTTCAGCCTGGAGAGGCCCACACATCCTAGGTTGTTTATAGGGCAATATTCTTTGGAAATATTACGCCAAACTAATGTTCTCTGGAGTCCCTTTCACAGCTCCATAATTTAGTCATTTAATTCAAGAAATCCATGAATTTAATAACATACTTTGGGAGCTTTGTTATGTCAGGAGAAGCAAGATAACTATTGGCCCTTGATCTAGGCTTTCGCATTCTTAGTCTACTTTATCTATGGGAAATTAATTATACAGTTTTGCTAACACAGCAAAGTCAGAAAAAAAATAAAAGATGAATGTGTAGCTGTCAGAAGAATTATTTAAGAGCCTTATTTTAAGATGTTTTGGAAAAAAAATCTCTGTAATGTATAATTAAAGCTATTCACGTGATTTTCAGTATCTGAGAAGAGAAACGCTGTGAAGGCCAATGGAAAAGTCCGTTTCCTTTATAAAGGGAGTCATGAGATGCTGCGTCCATTCCCTCAGCTGTGGAGGTGAAATGTGGACAAGATTCCCGTAGGAAGGAACACGGGTGTGACAAATGGGCAATTTTTCTGTGACACAGGTGAAACAGCACAGTTACAAGTTGGAAAACATTGTATGCATTTTCTTAACTTTAAGAATCGCTTTTTCTAAAACATCTCAGCAAAATATGCAAAAACTGCTATTAGGAAAGGAAAATGAGGAAGAGAGAATCCATCTTCTATGAGATTACATTTGCAGTGACAGAATGCTACTCAAATAACATGAACGCTGATCAACACAAATTCAGGGTACTGAAATAAATTCTTACTGATTAAAAATTAAGCCCTGAAAAAAAACTCACTAAATAAAATTTTAGCTTTTGCTACTGAAAATAAAAGAGATGAAATAAAATACTGGGTTAGGATATATATAAATATATGCAACTATGCTGTAATTAAGAAGATGGGTCAGAGTTTTATTTTACTTTTTATATTTCTATGACTGCATGTGTATATAGTACATAATAGTTTTTTTCCTTGTGTGGAAGCAGTATATGCATTACCGCCTTTTTTTTTTTTTTTAAACCTTTTTGAGACAGGGTTTCACTATATAGTTCAGGCTATGCTGTTCGGGCTGGCCTTGAGCTAATTTTGTAGCCCAGGTTCTCCCTCAAACTTGCAGCAATCTTCCGGCCTCAGAGTCCTGAATGCTGGGATCACAGGTGTGCACCACCATCCCTGGCCATAATGCATCTTAATTCATCTCCTTGGCCCTCCTCTCTCTCTCTCCCTCCCTCTACTTCATGATCCTTTCCTGTTTTTTGGTACATCTTTGCAGCACATAATGTTTACATTCCTCATCATGTTTTTTGTTTCTTTTTTAAAGATAATTTTAGGGCAGCAAACATTTATTTTCTCAAATTCCTTCAGGGAAAAAAAAGAAAATTACGAAAAACTGCTCTGTAGTTAGGATAGAAAACTATACCTTTTTGTTGGGGGAAGGGACTACAAAACACCACTGTGAGACGTGCACATGACAGCAAGTGTGATGGTCAGGGCATCTGGTTAACAGGGTCACTGCTACAGGCCTCGGACAGTGGGCATCGGGCAGCCTTAAACATCACTCAGTGATTCCTTATCTCACTGGTCAGGGAGGCAGGGGAAGCCTGACCAGCCTCGCTCCTCTGTGGAATCACTTGTGCTAACACACAGTCTGAATTCACAGACCCGTCCAGTACAATCCTCAAGCAGCTTCATCCTACCTGAGCACGTGGAGAACACAGGAGGAGGCAGAAACCAGTTCCATGGAGCACACAGATACTTTCCTAATCTACTGTCCTTATAAAATTACAGCACACATGGAGAATAAGCAAACTAATACATTCCAAAATCAAGGATTTTAAAAGATCGTCTGTTTGCTGTAACAGTCTCAGATTAGAGCTTTCTTTGGGAGTAAAAAAAAAAATTACATGCTAGTCCAGGTGTGGTGTCCACATCGTGGGAGCTTGTTGGCACTTGGGGAGGCTGAGGCCAGAGGACTGCAAGTTTGAGTCCTACCTGGACAACTCAATGAGATCAAATCTCAAAATAAAAAATTAACACAGATATGACAATGTAATAGAGAACACATACTTGTGGTAGAAAACACACTCATGTACACACAAACACATACATGTGTACTTTGGCTGCTGATTAATTTTCAAATATTTGGCAATGATTTGGCATAATTTTATCATTATTATCACCTAGTATTAAAATAATTGATATGAATGAGGGTTATGATGCTGGGCATGGTAGCACATAACTCTAATCCCAGCATTTGGGTGACTGAGGCAGGAGGATCACTGTTAGTTAGAGACTGACCTGGATTACATTAATGAGTTCAAGGCAGCCTGTGCTACACAGTGAGACCCTGTCTTAAAACAAAACAAACATACAAAAAAAAAAAAAAAACTCACCAACAAAACAAAACAAAAATTTCAACAAAACCAAATGAAAGTCTGGGCGTGGTGGCTCACACCTGTAATCCCAGCATTCGGGAGGCTTAGGCAGGAGAATCATTGCGAATTCGAGACCAGCCTGGGCTACAAAGTTAACTCAAGGTCAGCCTGAACTGTATAGTGAGACCCTGTCTCAAAAAAAAAAAAAAAAAAAAAAAGGATAGGCGACATCACCAACTGAATCAAAGAATTTTTAAGTTCAAAAACTTTGGAGATACTTATTGAAGATCTCATTAAAAACTGGGGAAATTGAGCTACTTTTTGACAAAGATTCTATAACCTGTTAGTCTCATATAAAGAAAGGAGAGTCTGGACTGTTTCACTTGTGTGATAATAGTGTGGCAGCATAAAGCAGCAACTCATCCCTTCTGTGTTAGAGATCATGATGACAGTGATGATAACAGACAGAGGATAACCATGCTTACTATGTACTGGGCAGCATCCTGATTGCTTCAAGGCAGTCATTTATAACAACCTAACAATTATCCTCATTTCATAGACGTTATTTAGAAAAGGAGTTTGTAGAGTGGTTAACCGAAAGCATGCAGGAACCAGGTGCCTTGGTGTGAAATTCAGCCCTTTTTCCCTTCCAGCTCCTCTGTAAAATGGGGTAACTGTGCAATCCACTTTGCAGGGTTTGTTGTGAAGTTTAGGTACAGGAATAAAAACAAAGAGTTCAGAAGAGAGGCCAGTGTGTCTGAAATGTTAAGTGTTCGTGCCCAGTGTTACTACAGGAAAAAGAATATGGGGTGCAGGAGAGTTACTTGTCCCAGGCTGTGACAGAGCCCAGAAAGAACCCAGGCATGTGGTCCTCTTAACCTCATGTCACAATTCCTTCTAAGTGCCAGGAATGTGCATGTGTGTGCATATGTGTGTGTTATCTGGTGTTGAGGATCAAGCCCAGGGTCCCCTGTATGCTAAGCAAGTATCTAGCATGAGCTACGCTGTCAGTCTTTGTAGGTGTTTATTTATATTGTTGTATTTCGGCCTCTGGACAAACTCATCTCTCCATTTTATAGAGATAAATACAATGTATGCCAGTTCCTAGCACAGTGGGGACACTGTGGTGACAAAGAACTCACAGGAATTCACAGGTTCACAGACCTTAAGAGACTTGCTCAAAGGCACCAGCTGTAAGGAAGAAGCGTGGGGATGTGGATTCACGTCTGAACACTCACTTCACTCTGTCCACCCACATGTCACAGCATAAATCAGAGAGAAAAGGAAGCAAGAAGCCAATGGATGAGGAGAGATTAAGGCTCTCTGGAAGGTGGAAAACCTGTGTACAACAAGGCCCCCCTGGAGTCAGTGCTATCCTAACCCTCTTTATATCCAAAGTTTTCAACAGCTCACAAGCAGTTCTTCCCCCAGTAATGTATTTTATCATGCACCGAGTAGAAGGAACGAGATGAGTGTCACTTAAATTGCTTACAATAACATTCAAGTGAACAATGCAGTGATTTGAAATATGATAGAGTCTGGTATATAGGTGCTCAATAAATCATATACATGAAACATCAAATATATAAATTGTACGTGTAAATTACACACATATGGACATGTCCATGAGCAGACACATTTTTCATTCTGTTCAATAATCCGGTGCAAAGTTCTGAAAGTTTTCTTTAAATTTATCTCTCATGACTTGAACTAGTGATTATGCCTCTGGCATTCAGATAGGTAGAACTGCAGACTGAACTGGTGATTCTAGGGGGTAGTAAATGGAGCTTTCTCATACACAGCAGAGGAGGAGACAGTTGCCTTCCTTCCTCCACAGCCTTGGCCTTCACCGCTAATAATAACACCTCCCCATGACCTTGACTCGACTCCCAACCCTAAACCGAAACTGTTCCTGATATAATTACTGACTGACTAGTTTCATGGTTTCGTTCTTTTATACATCCTATAGATAGGTGGTCATATTATTGTTGCTGAATAAAATCTCCAAATCTTGAAGAATAAGCTTTGTGGATCCTTTTCAGAGATAAAGCTGTATTCAAACAGGTTTTAGCTCATAAAGAAAATAGTTTAAGTTTAGAAATACACCACCAAGAGGCTAATAATTTAAGAAATCTTTGAGAAAGCAGCAAATACACTGAGTTGAGGAATCTCTGTGCAAGGCTAAAGTGCAATTTCAAGAGAACACACAGGCTGTGGCATCTTTAGTGTTATACCAGCAAAACAACATGTATTTATTAAAACATTACAAGCCTCCCCTCTCCCACTTCCCTCTCCTTTCCCTCTCCCTCTTTTTCTCTCTCATGGTACATCAGGATTTAACCCAAGTCTTTTGTGCTGAGCTACATCCCTAACCCTTTGAAAAATTTTTATTTTATTTTGAGACAAGATCTTGCTAAGACTCTAAGTTGCTGGGCTCCAAATTCCTCTGCCTTAGCCTCTCACTAAAGTATGAGCCACCATGCCTAGCTAACATGTGCAATCTTGACTGAGAAAGTTAATGTGATTATTTTGACCAGAACTAAGAG
Source organism: Hydrochoerus hydrochaeris (assembly GCA_004027455.1). Lineage (NCBI taxonomy): Eukaryota > Metazoa > Chordata > Mammalia > Rodentia > Hydrochaeridae > Hydrochoerus > Hydrochoerus hydrochaeris. Next base: position 126,172 of record PVLA01000608.1, read on the forward strand.
GTTTAGAACCTTCATCATAAAGTACAATGGGTCAACCAGGCTAAAAGTCTTCAAATGCTCCATTTTCATATGTAGTTAATAGGCGAGAGAATGAGAGCATCCAAAGTATTTATGTCACAATAGTATTTGGAGGTTACATTGCTACTAAAAGCTCATCCATGCCACAATTTAGCTATCAGGAGACAACACAGAATATTTGGCAGCTAAGCTATCAAACTACTTGTCTGGTCAACCCCAGCTGCTGGTACTGCCAGCTCTTATTCTCCTCTGCCTTCTCTAAGAGAAGGTCTGCCCTGAGTGTGGCCTCTCCTTACAGTTCTTCACTTTCTGCCCTTATTTTCTCAAAGAAGTGGATTCTTTCTCACTGTGCCTTCCCCGGGAATCAAACTACACAGCAATCTTTATGTACAAGGGACACATGCCAAGACTGCCAGTGGATGCCTGAAACCATGGATGGCACTGAATACTCCTCATGCTTTGTTTTTCCTGTACAAATGTACACATATCTGTGATAAACTATACTTTATAAGTAGACACAGTAAGAAATTAACAATAACTAAAAATAAAAAAGAATAATTACAAAGACATATTAAAAGTTATATGAATGTGGTCTTTCTCAAAATTTCTTGTTGTACTATATTCAACTCATTTTCTTATGACAATATGAGAGGTATAATGCCTGTAATAAAATGAAGGAAGGGAGGCATTAAGATGCAGTAGCAACTTCTACATTACTAGAACACAGCACTGTATCACCCTGACAGTTGATCTGATTACTGAGAAAAATCACTAAGTGACTAAGGGGTGGGTAGTACATACAGCATGGATACAGTAAGGTGAAAGAATGAGTGGAATCCTGGGTAGGAAAGGACCAGATAGCTCAAGGTTTTTTGTTTGTTTGTTTGTTTGTTTTGGTTTTGGGGTTTTTTTTTGTGTGTGTGTGCTTTTCAGAATGGCACAAGATGCTTTTTTGTTGTTGTTGTTTTTGTTTGTTTGTTTGTTTTTGTACTGGGGATCGAACTCATGACCTTGCACTTGCCAGGCAGGCACTTGTGATGCTGAGCTAAATCCCTGGCTCTGGCACATGATTTAAACCTTATGAATTACTTATTTCAGGACTTTTCAATTTATTTATTTATTTATTTATTTATTTATTTATTTATTTATTTATTTATCGGTACCAGGGATCAAACTCACGACCACGCGCTTACAAGGCAGGCGCTTATACCGCTGAGCTAAATCCCCGGCTGCTGGACTTTTCGATTTAATATCTTCAGACAGTGAGTAACTGAAACTACAGAAAGCAAGACCTCAGAAAAAGTGGTCTTCTATTAAGATTATTAGCAATTTAGGACCCTTCTTGTGATTTACCTTGATATCGAAACTTAACACTTTATTCCCACTGACATGACTTATTACAGAGCACAAAAGATAAATGCTGCATCATCTGCAAACAGCTGGATTATCTACAGCTCTCAACACAAAAAGAAGTAACAAATGATCATACCTGAGAATCCGGAACACCTTCAGCTTCTGTTACAGGTACATGTTTGTTGTTGTCTTCATCATTTTGTTCAAGGGCTTAAAAAAGAAAAAGTAAAATGCAGCATCATAAGAAAAATGTTTCACACAGTTTTGTTTCAGTTGGCAATTTGTCAGAAAAAAAATGTTAGATTTGTAAAAAAAAAAATATTTTTCAATATTTGAATGAAAAGTTAACAGTTTCCATAGCACTAGGTATTTTTCATGTACATTATTTTATCCAATAAATTGATGGCAGTGGGAAAATTTAATCTCAATTTTCTTCTTTACCTATATCCTCCCTGTATCAGTATTGTAGGTTATCAAGGGAAATCTGGAGGTTATAGATAGCCTTCTATTCCCTTCAATTGAGGAAGTACTTTTTAAAAGTATGGCTTGCCTGCTGGCAGTATTAAATGTCATATAGTAAAGGAAGCACAATATTTTAAACTTCAGTTGTTTGCTATGTTGTTACCATGAAAATATCCAAACTGTGGAATCCTGAATCTACCTCTCCCTTCCCCAGCATCTCCCTATCCAAATTCTTATCACCTTTTTTTCACTGTTGCAATAACCTCTACACAAAGCCCTTGACTCAGCATTCTTCCTTATCTAATCCAGCCTGGGCACAACTGCTAAAACAGTCTCAAAAAGTATGAAAATGAGTGCCAGGATTTGGCTTCTGTTTTGCTTATCTTAATGACTGAATTTTTGCTCATCACTGAAGGACTTACTCTAACTCTCTGGCTTCTGCAATCTCCACCTTCATACTGACACACACTGCAAAATTTTAAGCAACTGATTCTGGCATGATGACTGAATGGCTATTCTCTCTATATAACTTGCTGTTTAATTTCAATGTGTATTCAGAAGCTACAGTATTATAAGCCTTATACTGAAGTTATTTCTGTCAGTTAGAGGGGTATGCTCCAAAAAGTACACCTATTATCTGGGGAAAGAATCAATAACAGCTACTATTACAACTAATATTTTTTTAAAATAAAAAAAATTAAAAATCACCATTAAGACTTTAAAAGATTAAACAGAGAAATGGCAGGGGACCAACTAGGGAAAGTCACTGTAGAGATGGCTATGCTGGTACTTCTCTAAAGAAGTGGTATTTGGGCTCAGACCTGAAGGCAGAGACAGAGCTGCCAATGGCAGGAGACAGGGACACATGACAAGCCAGGTATAAACCACATTCAGTTCAAGTTTGAGCTTAAGAACATAGGGAAATCACAAAAGAATTTTAAGTTAGTAATTGGATGATCTGATGTATCTGTGCTAAAGCTCTCTTTTGCTTTTTTGTGAAGAATAGACTATGATTAAGCAAGTAGAAGCAGGGTGACCAGTCAGGGCAATACTGATACTGCCTTGCCTAGAGATGACAGCATGCAGAGCAAGGAGGTGGCAATGAGCAGAAGCAAGATGGGGACTGGCGCTGTATTTGATGGTGTGGTGGTGAGGTCACTGGAGATTGAACTCAGAGCTTTCACACTTTAACTTTAAAACATTTTTGAGACAAGTCTCACCAAGTTGTTAAATTGCCCAGGTTGGCCTCAAACTTGTAATCCTCCTTCCTCAGTCTCTGAGAGTACTGGGATTATTGGCATGCACCACCACATCTAGCTTGAACTGTGTATTTTTTAGACAAAATGCACACAACTTGTCAATGAACTGAACATAGGGTGAGAGGAAAAGGAAAATGAAGGAGAAGCAGCAATCAATGATGACTCCTAAGCAGAGTAAGTTATTCCTCATCTCCATGTTATGGTTTATGTCTAGATGTCCCCCTAAAGCCTCATGCACACATAGATGGGGCTTTGGGGAGATGAATGATCAGGAGTTTGTGATACACCATGATTAGTTCACTGATGAGGCTTATAGATAAATGTGACGTGGAAAGGTGAAGCCTGGTTGGAGGAGGTGGGTCACTGGGGACAAAGGCTGAAGTGTCTCTCTCTCTCTCTCTCTCTCTCTCTCTCTCTCTCTCTCTCTCTCTCTCCTTTTTCCTTGATCCCTTTCTCTGCTTCTGCTTGCCACACAATGAACAATTCTCTCCTGGCAGGCCTTTCTGCCTGCTGCCCTGCCATGGAACCAGCTGACTATAGACTGAAACCTCTGCAAACTGTGAGCTAAATAAACCTCTTCTCCTTTAAGTATGGGTCTCAAGTATGGTGTCCCAGCAACAAATAAAGTAGCTAAGATGTTCTACCACAGCATTTATCCTTTTTGTTCTTTTCATCAAACACAAGCCCTTGCACACCCACCTGGCTAATGGTTACTTTACCAGCTGCTCACATGGACTCAGTTTGCATTATTTTGTGTCCTTTTAAATATTATGCTTTCTGTTGTGTATTTTTTTAAGAATATCATTCCATGTGCCTTTTGCTTTTGTATGGCTTTTATGCCTGCTGTGCAGTACTTACCATGGAGGCCACCTACAGTGCTATGCACACAGTACAACTGCAAATGTTAACTGGGACAAACAATTCATCCTCAAGAGACCACAATGGTACCACTTGACTACACCCACTTAAATAATAAGCTGCTTCTTTTCTAACTATTTATGAAAGGAGGAGGGAAATTTTTCTGTTAAACTCCCCAGATAAGTAGGATAACCCCTACTGACTGAACATCTATAGGCAAGGTAAGAACTGTGGAAGTGGGCAGAAGCTTTTGTTGTTTTCAGCAAAAAGTTCTATTCATGCTTGTTCAAAGGGGGTCCCCTGTTGTCACAGCTGCCCTCAGGAGGAAACTTAAGAATAAAGAAAAACACTTATGTTTTCTCTGAAAAACCAGAGGCAAGGATATAAAGCAAAAAATAAAACCTAGAATAACATCCCAAACTCCACTTAAAAATGCAGTCGGCTGCAGAAACAAGGAATTACATTGAACCAAAGGAAATAATACAAGAAGTTCTATCCAGGAGGATAAGTTATTAATGTAGCAATGCAGATTGCTTCACATGAGAATACTTTGGCACTTAATTTTTGCTTTGAGTTTCTACTGTTTAAAATTTCAATGTCAATGAAGAATGAAAAACTAAATTTTGGAATATTATAACCTACTAAATTCACACTTTCATTTTGAAATGAGAATGTTCTAGGTTTGTAATGTGAAGTTTAATGTGAAGGTTAACTGTTAACTTGACTGGCTTGGGAGCCACAGAGGACAGTGGTGATGAACTCATAGCAGGTGTATTATTTGTTTTTCTTTTAGGACAAAAGATGTTAACATATGACTTATTTTTTCTAAACCAAAACCTCAATAATCAGGTTTAATTGCAATGTTGGCACTTTGTGATATATATATATATGTGGGTTCTGTGTTACAGTGCACGCACTGGTCTCTAAAAGGTTCACCATCACTGACCCAGGGAACTGGGAAGGCACACTTCCAAGTATGTCTGGGTGGGTCACGGAGGTGTGACCTTGGGTACTATATAGGGTCCTCTCTGGCATGGTTTCTTTTTTCCTCTGCTGCCCAGTGGCCATGAATTGAGCAGCTTTTCCCCACTATACTCCTGCTCCACGATATTCCTACCCTGGAGCCAGCCTACCACTGTGAGCCAAATAAGCCTCTTGCTTATGTTGTGATTGTGGGTTCTGTGTCCCAACAATGGGAAAACTTACTAACAGGGACATTGGAATTTCTTTTTCTTACCTTACTTAACTAGGACAGAGAACATTCAGGACAATGAATAATTGTTTCAGGACTGAGAGGTGATACTACTTTTTAAGATATACTCAATTTTTAATATACAGAAATAGAATTAAAGGAGGAATAAATGAGCATATGAAATGATTTCTCTAGCTAATCCATATCAGCAGTGCTTCACTCATTCATTGATTCATTCTGCAGTGCTGGGGATTGGACCTCACACCTACTAGGCAAGAGCTCTATCACTGAACTATAGCACTAACCAGGAAATGCTACTTTTATTGTCACTTCTTGATGACTTCAAAATATTTGGTCTAGAATTATACTTCACCGAGCAAGAATTAGAAACACAAGTTCAGGGACTTGGCAAAGATACCTCACAGCCTCTCCCAAGCTACACAATACAGACTCTCAATCTCTTGACCTCAACACCCTGATGACAAAGAAAAGAGAAGTCTTCTTCCAACACATAAATAATATTATTTTCTTGGAAATACTGAAAAAAATCTTAACTCCAAGGATACATTCTACTAGTGTTTGGAAACAAAAACTTACTTCTACTAGACTTCCCAGGATTTATGATGACCTCATGAAGTCACATGTATGAAATACATAGTTGGAATCATTTAAAAAGGAGCAGTCTTCTGACCTTTAATACACAGATTAATGCCAAGGAATAAATTAGAAAACAGTTTTTCTCTTCATGCATCCTCATAGTGGGTCATGTTGTAAGAGGAGGAAGGAGAAGTTATCTAGATTTGTGACTTTAATTTTTCTTTTATCTGATCAAGTAAGGGTAGGATAGGGGAATTTTCCTATACAAATATTGACTCTGGGACAGTTTCCTCCAGTAGAACACGTACAAAGGAATGGCAACTTCTGGGACCACAGATGCTAAGAGCTTCTCTGCCAACACAAACCATCCCCTTATCTCTCCACATACAGGATTTAAAAGCAAGAATTGCCCTTTGAAAATAACTTACCATAACAAAAACACAAGTATATGATCTGGATCTCTGAATAGTGAACATAAGAGCCCACACGAGAACCAAGTATATGGATTAATTAGCACCAAGTCACAGAAGAGCATTTAGTTTAAATGCATCTATTTGTAAATTAGCTAAGAGAGATTCAATAGGACCTGCTGACGATAACCTCCTTAGGGCTTGACCTGCTGTCACTTTCTTGTTGCCTTGGAACAAGAAAGTTCTCTCTTGTTTTCTCTCTCCCCACTTACTAGGAAGAGTACTAAAAAAACTCTCCCTTTAAAAAGGGAACTGATATTCTTTTAAAGTGATGCTTATTTAATTTCCACTGATCAATTTTGTAAAGAAGGACAATAATAGAAAACATTAAACATATAATGAGTATAATGCACAACAGTTGGGACCATTCTTTAAAAATCAACCTTTTATCCAGGTGTGGTGGTGCAGGCCTATAATTCCAGCACTCAGATGGATGAGGCAGGAGAATCACTGTGAGTTCAAGGCCAGCCTGAACTGCATAGCAAAACCATGTCTCGGAAAGACCCCTTCATCAACATTTTAAAAAAGAAAGCTTACAAACCAATGAAAATTTTTACTAAACACAGAAGTTTAGTGTTTCAAGTTTCACTAGTGAGAAATCACAAAATATAATTAAGCAAAATACTTTTTTGGATACTGGCCAGGAACTTAAGTTCTGGCAATAATATATAATCTTTTTACCTGTGCAATATTTTTTCAGTAGGGATTAAACCCAGGATTTCTGCACTGAGCTATTGCAAATATCCAGTGTTTGAGATAAATATTATTATTTTTGAAACAGAGCCTCACTTCACTAAGTAGCCTAGGCTGGACTCAAACTTATGATCCTCCTGCCTCAGCCTCCCAGCGTGCTGAGATTATAGGCATGTACCACTGTGCTAGGCTTGAGAGTCCTTTTACAAAGGGTCACCTGACATTTAACCTGAAGAATTGAGTAAAATTGTCCCCATTTCACAGATGAGTAAACTGAGACTAGGAAGGTGAAGTACCCTATCCTCCTCTTCAGGTATGAGTGTGTAGTATTTGAGGCAGCTCTTCTTTCCCTCAGTTGAGGAAGAAGCCAAATAACAATGGTCAAACTGCATATGATCAAATCCTCATACAAATCTTGGCTAGGATTTCATTTTTTGTTAATGAAATAGAATTTAAATGGAAAGAATAGGAAAAATTAACAATAAAATAGATCACAACTAGAATTTTTCACAAATGCAGATGAGATGTGTACCAGCTCAGGCTCTTTTATGTGTTCTGTGGGTTTTGGACATAAAAATGTTAGGAAAACACAGCATGTTTCCAGGCCACAGGAGGCAGAACACAGCCCTTCTCTATGTAAATAATCAGCTGTTTTTTGTGCCATCCTGGAGGGAGAAGGGTCATAATATTTATTTCAGGAGGCCGCTCTACAGCATGTCCTGCATGATCGGCAGGGAGGACATTCCCTGGGAGATGGCAGCAGCACAGCGTGTGGAGAAGCAGCTCGGAGAGGACTCACTTTTGTTACCCACATAGAATCACATGTGATGCCAAATGCTCAGTTCTCCATTAGAGTCTGTCCAGAGCCAAAGGAAGGCCTCTGGGAATTCCACCAATCAGGGACCTCCGAGTCCCTGCCACCAGTGGTTCTCTGTGCGCCAACCTAACTAATATCCCTATCAATTGAACCTGAGACTGGTGATCTAAAATGCATCCTATCATCTTCAAACTTCCTGAAAATGCAAACTTTCCTGGGGCTGTTTTTTTTCTCTTTGCCTCTTTCCTTGGTAATCTTATCAGTTTCTACAGTTTCAACTTTCACAGTTGGGTGGTTATCCCCAGATCTGTGTCTAGATCCCCACCCTCTTTCCTGAGCCCATGTTTCCCATCACATTTGAAATACCTTCATTTCACACACTGATGCATCAGCTATGTGCAGGCTGCTGTGGTGGGTGCTGGCTGGCAGAGTCCCTGAGCTTTATAAAGAGTAATACATTTCACAGGGTGTGATGACTCCAAAATTGGGATCACATACATCACCTTCACCCCATTTCAGTCTTTCTGCTTCTGGGTTCACTACCATACATTAGATCATCACCAAGCATGACAGCTGGAAATTTAGGCATCTTTAGGCCTTCCTTCTGCTCATCCCTCATGTCAATCTTGTGTAAAATCTGTCACTTCTGCTTCTAGAGTCTCTGCCCTTCTGTCACTGTCAGAGTTCATGGGCTCACTAACCCCCAAATAGGTTACTGTCACAACCTCTCTCCCTCAGTCCATTCTCTGTGCATCTGCCAGAGCTGCATTTCCAAAGAGCATGATTGTGCCACCTCCCATCCTGCCTATGCCCTCTGAGAGAACCAGAGACTGATGCCAACCAGGTTCCACAGCCCTGTGGCCAGGGTTCCTGATGCTCTAGAGCTTAGCCCAGCAATGAGTGGGTGTAACAACTTTGATACCTGCATTCTGCTCTCTTTGACACCAGTCAGGGCACAGGTAGAAGCCCTCAGCTTGGCCCTGAAAGTGGAAGGCAGGCCACCACTTGGCACATCTTCTGTTTTCTTATTCCTGGCCTATGACATCTTTGTCCCACTTTCACCATGGGACACTGTTCTTGTCCACTGGATTTCCCAACTCAGACAGTAATTATTAGAAGAGAAAAAAGTAGGAAAAAATGCCAGATCCAGTTTGGGTGGATGGGGTTAAGACGATGAAGGAGGCTTCAAGGAAGTACAGATTCTGACAAATAGGAAGGGGCGGGAGGAGAGGAAGGGCAGTCAAAGTGGTACACTGACATAAACTGAGATGAGCTGGAGGAAGGCTTGGAAGCAGTGGTAGTTCAGTGTTGGTCAATAACAAAAACAAAGGTGGAAAAGAACCTTTTCTTTTCTTAAGTTAACTAACTCAGGTATTTGTTACAGTGACAGAACACTGACTAACACAAGCATGGGTAATGGGCCGAAGGGCTTAGAGACCATTTAGTAGCGCATGAGGCAACATAAGGAATGGAAAACACCACCATCATTACAATGACTCTGCACTGCTCTGGAATACCTGCCATCTCGGCACATGATGAATTCTCTGAAAGGTTCACCCCATTCACTCGTCCACACATCGCTCTCCTCAAGGCACTGCTAAGACTGGACTGAGGTGTGCGGCCACCAGGGTAACTTAATAATTCGTTACCTCTCTATGTGAACATTGTTAAATATCTGTTCCACATGTTTAGCTGGGTTAGTGAAAAAGTGGGTTTCTATTATTAAAAGATAAATACCATTTTGAGAATTCTGCAATTTACCTTTCTTTAACTACCTCATTTGGTTATTTTTTCTGATTCTTTAAAAATCGCCTATTTGTAAGTTTTAAATTGACAAAATACAATATATTGTGAGGCCTACCACTGCCTCACAATATATATATTTAAATACAAAATACAATTATATTTTTTGAATATTTAATTTTTTAAATTTAATTTTAAATTTAATTTTTCTGACATAATTTTTCCGACAAACTTGCCAAGGAAAGCGGTAAATTGCTTGCATGGATAAAAGTATGCTTTCTAGGCTGAACAATACCACTTGCATGATTTAGTTTAAGAATTATCACTACTTAAAAACCAGCAAGTCCATGGGTTGGTGGTAGGCCTTGAGATGTGCTTATTCCTTGGTGATATGGACATACCACAACAGGCACTTACACATTTCCAGTAGATGAGACAAACTTCCATGGTCAAAGGATCCATTTATACTTTGATAGTTATAATTCTTCATATGGAAATGGGAGTTAAATAACTATATATATATATATTCTCAGTGGGTTTCAGGGTGGGTGTAGGCTTTGTCCTCTCCTTTCCTGATCCTAAGAGCTATTAATGTTATCATTTTACAGAAGAAAACATAGTCTGAAAGAAGATAACTGGCTTACCTACAATTACACAGGAAGTCAATGTCTCCACAGTTAGGTACCCAAGACTGACACTTTCTCTGTATAAAGATTAAATTGTCTAAAATTAATGGAACAGGAGCAACGCTGAAAACAGAAAGCAGGAGGTTTATTGCTAACAATCTAAGCAAGAACCAACTTGAATTTCCTACTAGGATTGCAGGCTGATAATTAGAGCTGTAATGACTTACTCATTTTAAGTGCTTTTACCAGCTCCTTCATCCCAGTCTTCCCCATGCCTCCTAAATCATGGATTCCTGTAACATGGATAACAAATGTTGCTGCGTGAAAGAAATGTTTTACTAACATTTGGGTGTAGGTGTGCTGGAAATGTACCACACTCAGACAACATGGTAACAAGAGATTATAGTTGGATGAGCTGAAAAGCCCCCATGTCCCCCAACAGATGCCTCATGCTCTTCACACTCCACACACTTAATGGAGAGGCTTTAACAGTGAGAGAAGGGGGTGCCCACCACTGCCTTACTCTGCATGATTTATCACTGCCCTAAGGCACAGAGGATTCCATTTCAATTCTTATGTCTTTGTCTCACTGCCAAGTACCTCCAAACCTCCTTTGCTGCCATGTCATAATAGATTTTCAATGTTTTCTTTTAAGTAAGATTTGACACAAGTTCAGTTAATGGAAAGGATATTCAACAGAGAAAAATGATAATGTCACAAGAGCAGAAGGTATCCTGTTTCTGGCATTTTAGAGCATAAATATTCACCCTATTGGCCAGGATTTTAAGAAAGTAATCACTATTCAGTAACCTGATTCTATTCCTGGGCTTCACCAGAAATGGACCAGAAAAAAATGTTTTACTTTAATACAAATATGTTTTTTTACATTATCCAACTAAAATAAAATCTTAATGAATAAAAATCAAGTTATCCTTACCTATGCTTTTTCTGGAGAGGTATAATGCTTTTAGTTGTTTTTTCAAGACTATGTTCTGGTGATGGGACAGATTTAGGCCAATCTGCTATAATCACATGGTAAAAGTTTTGAGTAGCTCTGATTCTCAGAGATTGCAAAGTGTTCATTCATTTGAAAAGCACCTAGTGCCCTCCACTACTTTACACAATTTCTTTCAGGAATCAAATTGTGAAAGACTTATCTTAGCCAGCAAAAAAAAAAAAAAAGACTTTTGAGCCCATCTGTGCCATGGCAAAGCTATGTGCTCCATGCCCTGTCATTTAACTCCTCCAACAAGCCCCAGAGGTAAGTGCCATTAGCTCCATTTCACAGAGTAAGAAAATGAACCTGTGGAAGCCACTGCCTCATAGCAAGTGGCTGAGTTAGGACCAAATCTGTCTTTTGATTTTCTTTTCATAGCTACACAATTCACAACTGTAAACCAGAAAACAAGCAAAGTCCTATCTGTGTGGAACATTCCTGTTAAGTAAGGCTTTATAGGACACAACCTACACTTTAAAAACCGTATTTGTTACAACTTTTTTGCCACTCCTACCATGCTCTTCAGTTTTTGTTTTTAAATTGTCAGCAGTTCCACTGCTACATCTTCCCACTGACAGGAGAGTGGAAGTCTTTCACTTAAAAAGGAATCACAAGAATTCCCTGAAAGTCCTTGTGCTTATAAATACAAGCATCAATACCACATAGGCAAACGAATGAATGAATGAATGGAACTTTAAAAATGTCCAATAAATGAGATACGAAATTTTTCCTTAACCCTCATCAAAATCCAGCTTGCTGCAATTTAAGGAGATTTCCTTTTTGTTTTACATTTGGGAAAAAATATAGCATTATTCCTACAGTAGTTGTAGTATATGACCTTTGTCAAGTTACATCAACTTACCAAGCTTCAATGTCATTACAGGACTTGTAAAAAAAAAAAAAAACGGTGTAGGTGATAATAGGTACCACCCAAGGTTGGAATGTGAACAGAAGGATTCATGTGAAGTACTTGATCAGTGACAGTGATTACACTGCAGAGTAAGGTAACCGTTATGGGTTATATTTGGATGTCTCCCCAAATTCTCATACAGTCATGAGGAAGCAGGCTTTTCAGAAGTAGTTGAATCTAGAGTTTGTGTTTGGTTCATTGTCTAGTGCTGGGATTGAGACTGTGAATGCTACACCCATCCTAGGGCAGGAAGCCTGCATATAAGTGAGGAAAAGAGACTTACTCTCCCATTAGGCTCTTGTTGCTTGTGCTGTGTTCCACTGCCATGAACTGTTGCTCCTTTGCCCCACCACCTTGCCTTGGAGTCAGCTGATTATGAACTGAAACCTCCACTGTGAGCTTAACAAACCTTTCCTCTCTTAATATTGAGTGTCAGGTATTTTGTTTCAGCAGTGAGAAAGGTAACCAACTCAGTAATGTTTCCTCTTTTGCATTTTCATCTGTGGATGGGAGTTTTTTCCTAATCAGATCATCTGTAGTTGGCACACAGTAGAAGATACATCATGATAAAGTCATTAATACTCACATGCCAACTTCCAAGGTAGAAATTTATAACAAGACAACAAGCTTGAAAGAGCAGATCTATTGAGAAATGTTCTCTTCCTTCACAAATCAAAGCCAACTCTGAGCCAGGAATGGTGGCACCTATCTGTAACCCCAGCATTCCAGAGGCTGAGACAGGAGGATTCCCATGAGTTTAAGGCCAGCATGAGCTACATGAGTTCAAGGCTAGTTTGCACTATGTATTGAGACCCTGTCTCAAAATAAACAAAACAAAAGCCAACTCTGCAAGCCCAAAATTCAGACTCTTCTCTCCTGTAATGAACAAGCCACAAGTTTATTCCCCTTAGGAGGTTAGAAATAAAAGGCTGGAAAAGCTCGGGGCTGTTTCTATGTTGCTTCCAATAAATTGTCAGGAGAAGAAACGTAAAAAGGTGGCAGAGATGAAAAGTAAGAATTGTGGCTACATTTCCTTTGTCTGGGCTTGGGCTTGAGAGGTGAGGCCAGAGAGACAGATGAGGCAACACTGAGGGTAAGATGATGGTTTGCACAAAGAGTCAGGCTTGGGCACACACTGGAGACTGCCTCGAAGTCTGCCTTCAATGCAGACTCAAAGTAAATCAGCAGTGAGCACAGTAAGGAGCAAAAGGGTGCAATTTAGTTTTTCCCCAAGTTGCTCTTCTGCATGGCTTCTATACATTGTTCCCCCAAAGCCTCATGTATTGTCCTAGCAGTCTGTAGTCTCCATCGGACCAGGTAAGAAACACAGTGCCTCCCAATCTACTGCCAGTCAGTAAGAAAGGTGCTCAGCCAGGGATTTCTGACCATCTCCATTTTCCCTTTATCCTCTATCCATGTCATAACAGCGTAGGGAAGTTTGCTCTTTTACTCAAATGTGATGAATCTGTGGTTGCTATGTAGCTCTTCCTCAGTTAACAACCTACCTGTTTAATGACTGTTTGGACTAACAACAGAGGCATGCTATTTACCACCTGCTGCTCAGACTTTCAGTCTTTTTTTTTTTTTTGTAACCCTTGTTTTGGCTTAATATCCAAAAAATATTATGGTTTGCTGTTTTGAAACAGAGGGAGTGATCTGGAGTATGGTCCTATGAGACCTGTTGATCACGTATAATGTAGGCAAAACTGTGGTGGCATACAGCCAGAAAAATTAATCCGAGCTCTTTTGATTAGGCTCACTTCTAAGAACTATTTGGTTCCAATAGTTCCTCATGAATTGTAAAGTGAGTCATTTACAGGTACATTCTCAGATATAAACAAACTCTTTAGAATTGACATTGTCTTTGAAACTTCTCGATATGTAGAAATGTCTCACAGCATATGGTCACACACATTTTCTCAAGGGTTATATACACACTTCCAAACCACAGGAAACAATTAATTATCACTGTTATTCCTGTCTCTGTGATTGCTTCGTGTGTTTAATTTTTGTCTTGCACTCCTGGTTCATAAGCTCCTTTCCTACATATTTTACCCATCTTTCTTTCTACCCTCCAAGGTATTTACTGCAGAGGTGGACAGAGCAGTGACTCCATTAACGCCAGTGTCCCTGTCAAGGATACTTGGCATTGCCAGTGATTTTTAGACAGTCAAGCACTGGTTCCTTGCAATGACATGCAGAAGCTCCTTCATTAATGAGCCAAAGCTGCACATTCAAAACACAGCTTCCAGGAATATCAGTCGTGATCAGTGTAACCTTGAAGAATTCACAGAAGCTGTTAAGTCAGAAAAGAGCATGTGAGGAAATATAGGAATAGATATTTTATTGATTTGTTAAAGATCATATCTGGATTGCATCTGTTTTGCAATCATGATTCCTGATTAGCACTTTCTATATCACTGTTAGGTCATAAAATATTCTAGATTTTCTGAGTAATTTTTATCTCTGCCTTGTCTGACATGTGAGACATGTGACATAGTGCCTAAACCCCCTTGATGTGATGATGTGTTGGTGGCTGCTGTATTTTATTTTAAACGTTACTGGGGAGCATGTAAAGGAAAAAAATCATTATTAGTGAACTAATATGATATCTAGTAGGTAGTCCTCCTTTAAATATCTAGCTGTTTAATAACTGGGCTTGAGGACTTTTTTTTTTGGTATAGTTCTGCACATCCTGTTGATAGAGCCTACATGTCTTATTTTTGTACAATATACCTTGTTTATACTTTAATTTTTCCTGACCTCACTACTATACAGTACTACAATTTTATATTTACTAAATATTACAGTACTGCAGGTAAGAGTTGCATGAATAAAAGCAGTCAGTAAATTGGAGTTTTCTTTCACCATTTCTTTGTTTTGAATACTATAATTTACATACTATATACAACACTTCCTTCAGTGACCAATTCACTTAAGGAAGTAACGGTTAGTAAACAAGGAGGGTCTGTACAAGGCTCCCTTGGACAGAGGGGAAGAGCCTACTTTTAGCTCCGCCTCCAGAACTAGGACACAGGAAACGAGCCATTAGATTGCTCTAAGACAAAACTAAAACTCAAAAGGAAGAAAATGAGCACCCATGCAGTTAGGAGGGCAAATAGTATCTATTATATTTTGCTCCCTCCAGTAGTCAGAATGGAGAAAAAAGACACAGAACTAGCATTTCATAAGATTATAAAAATAACCTCAATTTGAAATACCTCGTGGTCCTTCTACCAGAAACAATAACAGAAGGAGGTATCTGAATAGGGCTTAAAGCAAATGCTTCATTTTTATTGAATGTCTGCATTCTCAAAAAATGGAAGTTAACCACTTGGCAAAAGGGGAACCAGACACTGGCATGATGGCACAAGCCTGTAATCCCAGCTACTTGGAGGCAGAAACAGAGGGTCACAAGTTTGAGGCCAGACTGGGCAGCTCAATGAGACCCTGTCTCAAAATTAAAAAGGGTTGAGAATGCAGTTTAGTAGTATTTAGAGCCTCCCTAATTTCAATCCCAAGTACCACAACTCCTTCCTAAAAGCACCCCTCTACCCCAAACAGATAGGCAAGTCCTTTAACTCTATTGATGTAGGATCTGCTATGGTATTTGGTTCAGGGCTTTCCACTGGAGTTAGGCTCAAATTCACCTTCTCTTACACCAGTCAAGTCAGCTCCAAAAAATAACTTCCTGACATGTTTCTTATGGAACCTTCAGTCAGAATATTTCTTATTCCTGACTCTGCCCATCAAATAAAGCTTGGAAATACTTCACTCTTGTTTATAAAGCTTTGATTACCAATGTGATGAAATCCTCACAATTCTGTTAACATTTTCGTGAGAAAGTATCCACTCAGTGAGAGACACTGAAAAGTCAGACAATTCTTTAGTAAATAAGCTTGCAGCAGAAATATAAAGTGTATTGTTAATTCTATTTACCATGCTTGGTTCACTAGATCAACAAATGTTCTTTATAAAATACCAGCTCATTTCCTAAGCCTGCAGATCATACAGACTTTGATACATGTCTGTCAAAGTCTGGCATCTAAACTGCGTGGATTGAATAAGGACTGGTTAAAATTCACATGCTGGGTCCTCTGCCACACTTAAATGAAAGCCCAAGAGACCAGACCCAGGAATTAGCACTATTAATGGGTGCTGCAGATAATTGCTATGCAAATTAAAATTAAGAACTATTGCTTTGGAAAAATAAAATCTTACTTAGTCAAAAGGGAATTTTGATGCAGCTGTTCAGAAAAAGATCTCATATTATTTTATAATATGCTTCCACATCTCTAAACAAAAACACAATGTCAAAAGGTACCAAAAATTACATAATAAATGCTTTCATTGGCTTCAGAGTGAAAATATCACCAGTCTCATCCCCAAACACATATCAATCGCTGCATGACAATACTGAATATAATATTTTATTACCTTTCTGAAAAAAAATGCAAACAGCTAGAACCAGTTTATCCAATTAAAAAAATCTGATTTATAAATTCTCAAATGTTAAGTTTGTGTTATATAAGTGTTGTGTAAGTGTTTCCCTAGAACAGATCCATTTGCTTGGCTATTTATGCAAACTGACTGGTAATGTGGTGAATGATGGACAATACATGGGTCACATGGTGAGGACAAAGATTTCCCTTGATAACTCTAACTCATCAATGCAAATGAGAGCAATAAATGCCCCTGCTAGGGGTTGTCTATAGATTCTCATGGAGAAAAATTCAATTAAATGAAAAAACTTTGGAATGGAAATGAAAGTATCTGCAATTATTGTTCATATACTCTTAAGAAATAAAGAGCAATGTACAATTGAGAAATGTGAACATCTTAGCACTTGGTGACTAGGACATGACCTTCAAGTCTATTATGACAGTTTAGTCATCAATCATGCCCACAACTCTTCTATTTAAAAAAGGAAACAGAGGCTGAGATGATTTAACATAGGTAACAGAGTTAGAGTAGTCAAATTTCTGAGTACAACCCCAGAATGGCTAGATGTCAATAGGTGACTGTTTATTAGACCATAGAATTTCATAATGTCCTAAAAAAAAAAAAAAGTATATGATGAGGATTCTTCTTCTTAAGGAATATTTTAGTACCTAAGAGAGGTGATTTTCATCATTAATAGTTTTTTAAAATTATGTGATCATCCCTAATACTTCCTTAAATATTTTCATATATAATATTTTAAAGCACATACAGATTGCTTTTACTTTGTACCTCAGGACACACAGAGAAATGATCATAGAATTATAAATTCTAAAAGTAAATTATGGACAATCTCCCTTCCCACCCATGTGTTCCTTCCCCACCATGTGACTTTATATAGAATGGGGGAGACACAGCGTGCTAAGAGGACGTGCGCCCTGTGTAGGGCACCCGGTAACTAGCATAATGGCCTCTCAGGCCCTGCCTCCCATCTGGGTGGCATGTATTGGTGTTCAGTTGGGAAGCAGCTCCCACTCCCTGGAGTACCAGGAACAAAGGAGCTGGCAGCCTTGGGGGTGTGGCTGCCCAGTTGACAGTATATTAAAAGACACCCATTAGTTGCCTCAATCAGCTAATTAGCTCCACAAATGCAAAACCTAAATCATTAAATAAAGTGGCCTTGATTGCGTTGCTGGCATCTGAGATGCTGTCACAAACCCAGTAAGGAGGAGAACAGAGTAGTACTACAGAAAACAAAAAGCTATCCATACTGGGGAACTAGAAAGGGACTGGACTAATTTTTTTATGGAAGTTGAGCCCTGCTGGTAAGTTTCACTAAAACAAAACAAAACCCCCAAAACAGGGAGACCTCTGTTATTTATGCTTTGAAATTTAAATCAATTTAAATATAAATTGCACTTTCTTTTTGTCTTTATGAGAAAGAAATAAACTGTGGATTTCAGGTCTCTGATGTACAAATGGTCATTAACTTTCATTTGACCCTGGAAGTAGAACTACTATCAAATTTAGGCACTGGGCACTCTGATTATACACAACTAGTTGCCTTATAGAAAACATGTTCCCTGTAGCTGGAATGCTAAAGCTGTTTCTTAGCTTTTCACTAGAAAACCTGATTTTCCTTTTAATGCCTCCTACTCACCCTACACTCACCTCTCTACGCTTAACCTTGGTAAACTGTCTTTCACCGTTTGCCTATGTGTACGAAACATGGAATAACAAGCAGGAATCTGAATAGCACAAACTCATTGCCCTGGGCCACACAAGGAGAGAAGAAGCTCTGTAAGCCACCACCTCATAGGGACAGGGACCATCAGTGTCCAGTTCTCCTTTCCCAGTATCTAATTCTCTATAATAAAAATGAGCTCCTATTTAAGGTACTTTAATAACATTTATCAATTGAGCATTATAAACAATGCTTACTAAATGATAAATAATAATAAATGCTTGTTGCATAACCTTACGTACCCAGTAGTACATTTTTAAAAACCAAAGCTTCAAAAATCTGGCATTCTGGAGTACACTCTGTAGGGGTTTTAATTATTCACCTCCTTGGCAAATCAGTTTCACTTTGTATCTTAATGGACTTGACCCCATTGAAGGATGGAAAGAAAGTCATCTTGCCTTGCTTTCTAATTAACTTAATTCTAAACAATCCACGGGGTTAAAGGAGTCCAACTTCCTATACTCCGTGTGTTCAGATCTCTTGCTATTCAAAAGAAATCAGTGAAAAGGGCTGCAGTATGCCACTGAATGGTTATTTATCATTTCAGCTTAATAGCTCTAATTACACAAGACAGTGTCACGGGATTTTTTTAAAAGGCAATTTTCTTTGTATCCCAGTGGGAGAGTTAGGAAAAATTTACAAAGCATCTGCTGCATGCATTTTCAATTATTCCTGGATTTTACCAGTGCTATTATTTTCTTGATTGTGAGAGTTTTAATTTTCAAATATCCTTTAACTTTAAAAGGCACTGAGATTACTGTTTCAAGATTTTTATTATGGTTTTAGGGCATTAAAAGAAAAAAAGAAGATACGACCTGTCAGCCTTTGAAACGGTCACTGCTCAAATAAGAACGTGCACTAGTACAGGATGTGGTGTGAATGTATGAATTTGTCAAGAAGCAGAAAACTTTGCTATTAAGATACAGACACAACTACAAACGTACTCAGCCACCTGATCTTTGAAAAAGGGACCAAACATGTTCACTGTATGAAACACATTCTCTTTAATAAATGATGCTAGAAAAACTGGATTTCTACATGCCAAAGACTTAAACTAGATCCATACCTATCACCATGCACTAAACTAAAGTCAAAATGGATCAAAGATCTAAATATTTAAAAAAGCACTAAATCTACTGGAAGAGAAAGTAGGCAAAAATCTTGAAGACATAGGGGTAAGCAGAGAGTTCATGAACAAAACCCAAACTGCACAGGAAATAATACTCCAAAGAATCAACATCTGGGATCTCATCTTATTAAAAAGTTTTTGCACCTCAACAGAAATCACCAGTGGTGTGAAAAGAAAACTCATGAATGGGGGAAACATTCTAGCCAACTGTCCCTCAGAAAAAGGATTTCTACCTAGAATATATAAAGAAGTAATAAAAATCAGGCCCCTCCAAATTCAAACACCCAATTTAAAAATGGGCATCTGAGATGAATACACAAATATCAGATGAAGAAATAGAAATGGCAAATAAATAGATGAAAAAATGTTCAACATCACTGGTCATTCGAGAAATAGAAATTAAGACTACACTGAGATTCCATCTTACTCCAGAAAGAATGATTATCATCAAGAAATCAACCAATAACAAATGCTAGTGGGGCTTCAGAGGAAAAGGGTTCCTTCTCTACTATTGGTGGGAATGTGAGAAATCACTGTGGAAATCAGTGTGGCCATTCCTCAAAAAACTGGGATTGGAGGTCTCATTTCACACAGCTATTCCCCTTCTGGGTATTTTCCAAAAAGCATTAAAAACCTTATACCACAGCAATATATTTGCACCTAAGTTTATAGCAGCACAATTTGCAATAGCTAAATCTTGGAAACAACACAAATGCCCATCAAGTGAGGAATGGATAAGAAAGATGTGGCCTCTTCATACAATGGAGCACAACCCAGCTATAAAGAAGGATAAACTTGAGGCTTTTCGAGGTAAATGGCGGCAACTAGAGACCATACTCATAAGTGAAATAAATCAGACTTGTATGTGTAAACATCATACTGCCTCCCTAGTGTAAGAAACTGAAAGAGTAAATAAGATCCAAAAGGCACAACAGATGTTGTGAAAGGGAAAGAAACTGCTCAAAAGGAAAGAATAACTGGGATGGGGGAAAGGAGAAAAGAAGGGATAACAAAAATATCTGTATCTGTATCTGTATATCTATCTATCTATCTATCTATCTATCTATCTATCTATGAATATATATCTGCCCATATATAGATATAGATACACACATAAAATAGCTAAGATAATAGTACTATTCATTCTATTAGTTCATTGATTTTTTTTTTGTACCAGAGATTGAACTCTTGACCTCACATTTGCCAAGTAGGCGCTTGTACCACTGAGCTAAATCCTCAGTCCTTCTATTCATTGAAAGGAACACTTAGTGCTTATATTGTTTGATTGATTTTGCATACCTATATCTGGTAATCTGAACAACTATTTTGAAGACAACAATATGCACTATAACCACCACTGTTAATTTCCTATTATCTTGTTTGTAATTTGGTATTGTTTTATTGTTCTTTTCTTTATTCTCTTAAAAAAAAAACTCAACAAAAAGAAGAGAGGGTAGGGGGAAAGAAGCCGGGATGGACGAACCATCTCTGGAAATGTTAGAACAAGGAGTTATTATAGCACCCGAGAAGGACAGAGATCTTTCAAGCTTCAGCAATCAGTACGGTGTTAGGCAAAGCTCTCTCTTCCAGGGAACACATCCCAGCTCATCCATCACTCAGGAAGACAAGAATGTTGTGTCGATTATTTCAGGGGAAAACACATGCTACTTCTCTTCTCATGGCTGACTAATGCTGAGGAACAGTGTCCGTGGGATTATAAGACAATCGGTGAAGACCCGTGCCGGCCACAGATGAGCATGATGGATGCTGGCAGGGACAGCATCCGGGCGGTGGTAAAGGAAGGGAAAAGCACAAAACAAACCATGTGGAAAAACCAATTCTGAGAAAACACAGGTGCATCCTTCTGAGGACAGGCTGGGAAAGTCTTGGGAAAAATACATATGGTTGAAAATACCACTAAAAACTAAGCATAATCTGTTGATTATCTGAAATGCAGCTAACAGGCTTGTGTTATTATAGCTCACACATTCATTATTAGAACACTAATAGATGAGAAAGGAAAACTAATTCAAGAAAAGATCATTATAGCTTTTTGTTTTAAGAGCACTTACATTTTTCAATAAAAAATTATCACAAAGTATCATAAAGACACAAGGCGTCTCAGACAGCAATAATTACACTAGCAGGTAAGTCTGTCTTTACTGGCTCTTCATTTAATTAACATTTACTCTAAAATCCTGTTTTGTCATGCATTTTTCTTAATCTGAGATATGTGTCTACAAAAGAATCAAAGTCAAATATGTGCTATACTAGAATATAACAATTAAAAACTGAAAGAATTTAGAGAATCATATAATTCTAAAGGCTTAAAAGTTTTTTTTTTATTTTAAAAATCCAAGAGGAAACACCTTATTGTCTACCATTAAAATCTATCAATTTCATTTCTCATGACGAACCATGACACTTTGTTTTGGAATTTGTCTCTTGAGTTACACAATTCTTTCCTTCCTTCCTTCCTTCCTTCCTTCCTTCCTTCCTTCCTTCCTCCCTCCCTCCCTCCCTCCCTCCCTCCCTCCCTCCCTCCCTCCCTTCCTTCCTTCCATATTTCTTTCCAATACTAGGGATGAACCCAGAGCCCTTGCCCCCTTAAAATTCTGACACAGGAATTTTGCTAAATTGCCCAGGCTGGGGTCAAACCTTTGCTCATCTTGCTGCCGTCTCCTAGAATGCTGGGATGACGGGCATGCGCCACTAGACCTGGCTATGGCTTTTCAGTTGTGAAGGACCTCAAACCTCACAGAGGAGTGGTATAGCTGGGGAGGCTGGGGTCTGCTTGCTACCTGTGATTCCTCTGACTGTAAGTCCTGAGCCCTGGCACTGCCTCTCTAAACATGATCCTGGAACAGTGCAAACAATGCCTTTTGCAGCAGGAGCCTGCTGCTCCAGCTGCCCAGCACCCCTCTCCCGCTGCTGGTGTTCTCTGCGGGGCCACAGCTGCCCTGGCCTCAATCCATGGATCTCGGTGAGTTCAATGTGCCCTCTCCACCCTGCCATTTTCCCACTGCTGCAGCGCAGAACATTTTATCCTTCCAACCAGAATCCCATCTCTACACTTCTGCTGGTGCTCTCCTCACAGAGAGCCTCCCTTTTAACTAGCATTTTTACACTCCACAGATTCTCTAAGCCAGTAAGTTCCCTTTCTGGTTTTTAGTTTTTCTTTCTTTTTTTTTTTTTTCCTTATCTTGTTTTTCACAGTTCTGAGTATTGAATACAAGGCCTCGTGCATACTAGGCAATTACTCTGCCACTTGAGATCCTCCTGCTTCAGCCTCCTGTGCTGAGATTACAGGTGTGTACTACCATACTTGACTCAACTTGTTTTTTAATCATGTATACCCTAAAGAATTCTCAAATAGAATAGTCCCAAGGTTGTGCTTTGAGAAGATGAAAGGGTGAAAATATTTTTGTGACTCAATATTAGGCCTGGAGGAAACCAAGTTTACCAGATTCTCAATCATTCTTCACATGATGCAGACTGAAAAAATTCTTAATGAAGGTCTCAATGCCAATGAGCAAAAAACAGCATAGAAATCCTTCTTTCTTTTTCAAACTTTAATATTCTAGATATGCAAGTTTTAAAACACTCAACTATTTATGGATTATGCAGGCAGAGTGAAATTTCAATATTGTCAAGAAAATGTATTCAGTATGAGACTTCTGGCTCTAGGAATGGACCAAGAGCACAAATTCCATAGCTCTAAAGCTAATGAGAGCTAATGCGCCCTGGTTGTAGCATCCCTAGTAAATGGAGGAAACACAACTTTCAAGCCACTAATGAGCCAATATTATCAGTAGAATAAGCCATCTAAAGAAGAGAGTACAAGAATATTTTGCAAATTTTTGTAAATCTTTCAAAGCCTTAAAATGCCCTTCAAATCCACTAAGGTTAGCACTTAGACAATTATAAAGGCATATCCTAATGACCTCTGAGAAAATTGCAACAAAATGTATTTTTCTTTCTTTTGTTTTTTTTTACTAAGCTAGAGCCTTGAGTCATTTATAGACACTATGTTGATTGGCAGTTACTTTTACTTCTGTTTGTATGCTGGACTGAAATTATAACTTTTCCTCTATACTAATGCTCATTTTAATAACCTTCTGCAGATAAGACATAAATCTGGCATAACCACCTGAGCCCTAATTAGCAGTTTTATTGCAAGACATAAGCTAGGAGAATAATCAATTCCTTCTGTCAAGCTCCAGATGTGCCAACTATCACTTTAATACTTTTCTATTCTATGTGAACCAGCTTCTTTTTATTTTGCCTTTAAAAAACTCAACCTGATTTTCAAAAAGCAAGAAACTAATACAGAAAGCACCCTTCTGCAGCTGGAACTCTAACTAAGGCTGTACTTAATGGTCCTGCATTTTATCACCTCCTAAGTATACCATAAGTTTTCCTTTTTCAGACAGCCATTGACTCATTAATGTACTTGATTTATGAAACTATGTCACAATTTAAAAATGGCAGAGGCCAGATTTGTCCTTGGTCACTACTGTATCCTCTGGGTCCTATGGCTCAGTTACTTATAGCAGGTGCCCACTGAAATCTTGGTAAAGGAAGAATGAATGCAACACCCAGGATTCAGGCTCTCTTGGACCTTGCCATTGTTAGTTTCATCCACTTTCAATGTCAACTCAAGTTCTGAAGATAAAGGGGAAAATATTTGGATATTTCTATATTTGGATTCTTGAACAGAGTAATACCTACTTGGTTGATTATTTTTACTCCTATACCCCTCCCCAAATTTGCTGTGGTTAGGGGTTGTGAAAAAGAATTGTTGTTTGTCTCTAAAATAATCTTCATCGCAGCTTACTAATCAGAAAATATTTAATTAAAATGAAGGACAAAATAATAATATCAACTCTCCTTGATATTATTCACCTTTATTTTACAGGGCCCTAAGTAATGAAATGACATGAAAAAACATTATATGGAGTTATAATAGATTGGATGGTAAGAGACAAACCAGTTATCACTGATAGGTAATGTGTCTGTCATGTAGAAAATCCAAGATAATTTTAAAGCAAAACACTTAACATGAGACACAAAAATCAAGGATTCTTAAACAGAAAAAAAATCAGCTAGAAGAGATAATTGATATTGAAACTAATTTTAAAGTTTACATGGAGAAGGAAAAGACACGGAGAGGGAAAATTTTAAAGTTTGCATGGAGAGAGCCAACACAGTAACAAAGAAGAACAAAGCAAGAAGGCTGACACTACAAGATTTTAAGACTGACTATAAAGCTCCATATGAATCTGTGGAGCAGAACAGAGAGGCCAGAAATAAACACACACAAAAACAGTTACCTGATTTTTGGCAAAGGAGTAAAGGCAGCTGGGAATATAGCTTAGTGGCACAGAGCCTGCCTGGCAAACGTGAGGTCCTGAGTTTGATTCCCAGTACCAAAACCAAAAAAGAGTAAAAGGCAGTACAATGAAAAACACATTTATCTTGCCAGGTATGGTGGTACACACCTACAACCTCAGCATTCTGGGAGCCTGACACAGGAGGATGGAAAATTTGAGCCCATCTTGTGTAACTTAGCACCTTAAAACCCTGAATCAAAATTTTAAAAAGAGGTGCTGAAAATGTAGCTTAGTGTCAAAGCCCTAGGTTCAATCCCCAGTACAGAAGCAGGAGACAGACAGACAGAGAGAGAATATATCATCAATTGTCCTTGAAACCACTAGACATTCACTTCCAAAAATAACCAAACCTAGATACAGACCTTATGCCCTTCATGCAAATGAATTCAAATAAACCACAAATCTAAATGCAAAACACAAAACTATAAAAGTCTTAGATAACAACATTGGAGTAAATCTACATGATCTTGGTTTGGCAGTAGCTTTTTAAATGAATCAACAAAGACATGATTCTTTAACGAAATAATTGGTAAGTTTTTTTTTTAAACTTCCATTTTAAAAAGACACAGAGAAGAGAATAAAACAAGCCACCAACTTGGAGAAAATATTTCTAGAATGCATACCTAATAAAGGTATTACTATTATCATTACCTAAAATATGCAAAGAACTTTAAAAACCCAACAGTAAGAAAATGTACAAGCTAATTAAAAATTGGGCAAAAGATCTGCACAGACACCTTATTGAAGAAGATACAGAGATAGCAAAAAAGCACTGGAAAAGAGGCTCAATATCATCTGTCATTACAGAATAGGAAATTAAAACTACAATGAAAAACAAACAAGCAATGAAATATCACCACACATTAATTAGAATAGTACAAATCTTAAATATGACATCAAATGCAGCAAAAATGCAGAGCAACAGGACTCTCATCCATTCCTTGTGCAGTCACTATAGAAAACAGTTTGATAGTTTCTAACAAAATTTAACATACTTTGATGAAGGAATATTACCTGAAGGAGCTGAAAACTTATATCCACACAAAATATGCTTGAAGATGTTTATAATGGCTGTATTCATGACTGCCAAAATTTAAAGCAACCAAGACATTTTTTAGTAGGCGAACAGATTAACTGTGGTGCAGCAAAGCAGAAAAAGGAATTGAGTTTTCAAGCCATGAAAAGACAGACGACACTTAAATGTATATTACTAGGTGAAGGAAGCTAGTCTATTATGTTTTAAATCTAAAATGGCCCGAAAGCCTCATGTGATTGGAAGGCGACTGATTTAGGGGAGCACTATAGCTGATTTGCTGGCCACTGTGGTGCGGTTTGAGAAGGGTTGCTGAGGGTGCATCTCCTTTCCTTCACTCTCTGAATCCTGGATGCCATGAGGTGAGCAGCTTTCCTTTGCCAGACCCTCTGCCTGGAGCCAACAGATCATGCAAGGACTGAAACTTCTAAAAGGTGAGCCAATATAAACTTTTCCTCCTTTGAATGGCAGGGGCTGAGTATTTTGTCCCACTGATGAGGAAGGTGACTAACACAGTCTAAAAAGATCACACATGGTATAATTCCAACTATACGACATTATGGAAAAGGTAACATTACATAGACAGTTTAAAAAGTCAGTCGTGGTGTGGTGCTGAATCCAGAGCCATACTCATGCTAGGCAAGTGTTCTACCACTCAGCTATACTCAGCTATGCAACCTACAGAGAGGATCTGCAGGGGAGCAAAGCTACTTTCTATATCTATGATGCTACAACACTGTGGATACACACCATTATACATTTTTCCAAACCCACAACATGTACAAAACCAAGATAAGCCCTAATGTAAACTATGGACTCTAAAAGACATCCATGTGTCAACTGATGTAGGCTTATCAATTCTAAGGCATGTTCCATGTTGGCCCAGGATGTCCACAGTGAGAGACACGACATATGCAGGGAAGGGAGCATTTGAGCAATCCCTGTACTTTGCACTCAATTTTGCTGTGAACCTAAATCAGCTCTAAAAAAAAATAAAATGTATGAAGAAAGGAATTTTCATAAAAACAGAGACCAAGAAACCATTACAAAATGAAAAGATGAGAAAAAAATTTTAATGAAAATAATAAATAGTTCACTTATAACAGCAACTAAAACCACAAGGTACCTAAAAATATGTCAAACAAAACACATGTGAGATGTTCATGGGGAAAAGTGTATTAATGATCTGAAAGATAGACTAGGTTCCTCCCTCCCTTCCCCCCTTCTCCTGCCTCGCTCCTTCCTCCTCTTTCCTTCCCCTTCCCTCCTCCTCCTCCTCCTCCTCCTCCTCCTTAATGGTACTGGAGATTAATTCAGCACCTTCACACTGAGCTACATCCTTAACTATGTTGAAACGAGGTCTCACTACCTTGTTGAGTGGTCCACTCAACAAGTTGAGTTGCTACTTTCCTACCCCACCTCCCAGAGATTTGCAATTACAAGCATCCAGCACCATGCCCAGCAGCCTAGGTTTGTCCGATACAAACATTTATTATCTCGACAGTGTCAATTTAGCCAGTGATCTACAAGTTGAACACATTTTCTTTTTCTTTTGTGGTACGTATTAGGGACCCAACCCAGAGCTTCACCACTCTACGCAAGCACGCTATTACCGAGCTATACTCCTAGCCCAAGTTGAACACACTCTTAAAAAACCCCTATAAACCTTTCCACAGAATGTGACAAATTAGACCTATGATGAGGACAAGAAAAGTAAAAAGAGATTAACCTTATTCATCCCTTTGCTCATCCCAAAGTCTTATTATAAAGCTTTGGTAATTAAAACATGACACCATAGATACAGGTAAATATATCAACAGAATACAGAGACCACAGATAACCCCAAGCCCTTTTTTCCCCCTTTCTCTCTCTCTCTCTCTCTCTTTTCCCTCCCACTCTCTCCCTTCTTCTCATATATGATTGAGTTATGAGTACAGGTGACAGCTACGCAGGTAGAGAATCCAAAGAACACTCCCGGAATAACAGGCATAACACAAAGAAAACATAAAACTTGATTTCCACCTCATTCCACATATATAAGGAAATTGCAAAGGACTTCAAGTCCTAAATGTGAAAAGCAACTTCAAGAGACCATAATGCTAAGTGAAACAGGATAACATAGACACAGAAGGACAGTATATCATAGGGTTTCTCATATAAGAGAAACCCAAAGTAAAAATAAAAGCAAAATGAAAGAGAGATGATAAGAAACAGGAGATAGACTATATGGACATGGGAAGTGGATGTGGGAGCGTGGTAAACAGGAGAAAAGAGAGCAAACTGGATCAAGATCCAATACATATATGCACCAATTCCCCAAGATGAATGTATGTATTATGTACACAAATATATACTAACAAAAATAGGAAAAAATAACCCAACTGAGTCACTCTGCTTCGAGTAGGTTACTATATGAAATTGGAAATGAGCAAAAAGATCTATGTGTAGCAATATATGTTCAGGTAATTATTTTGTAATACAAAAAAACCTTAAAAACAAATATAAAATCAATAATTATTGGAATAAATTTTTACAGTATATACAGCTAATAAAATGATGGAAGTCAATATCACTGACAAAGATTAATTCTATAAGGATTATACATAGTTACAGTAATCAAAACTGTACTGGTTAAAACCAGTGGAATCTGTCCAAAAGAAGAAAATACCTAGTCAGATATCCATACAAATATACTCACGGGAGTTTTGACAAAGGTACAAGAGTCACTTAATTTGTAGAAAGATGATCTTTATGATACTTGTTGTTAGAGTAACTTTATAGGTCAAAATAAAACAAAATACCTTGTACATAAGTCTCATACTTTATATTAGAACTGATAGAAAATGGGCTGTGTTCTTTTATTTTTAATTTTTTTTTTTTTTGAGACAGGGTCTTGTTACATAGTTCAGGCTATCCTTGAGTTCACTATGTGGCCCAAGCTGGCCTGGAACCTGTGGTAATCCTCCTACCACTAGTTCAAAGCCAGCCTGAACTGCAGAGCGAGTAGACCCTGTCTTAAAAAAAAAAAAAAAGGCACTTGGCATCTGTTTGTGTTTCTTATTACAAGTGTATAAATCTAAAATTATATTAAATTCCATTTATTAATATACATAAGCAGTAATAGCTGCATAGTAATAGAATAATATCTGGAAATACAAACTACAAAAGTACTAGTAGTTATCTATTTTGGTAAAATGTGATTTTTCAATTTCTTCTTCATACATTAATGTATTACAAATTCTTTTTCAATGAGCATACACCACTATACTAATAAAAAATTAAGATATTTTATTATAAAAAGAAAAGTATATATGCTAGTGTATATAATTTCACTATTTTACTATATTAATTATTAAAAATTTTAAAAAGCTGCTTAATGTTCCATCACACTGGTCACTGATACAGGACAGGAAATTTTTCTACTCTTATTAGTTTTAAAAAAAAAAAAACTCAAGAGATTTTTTTTTTTTTTTTGGCAGGGTTTGGGGGAGGTTTGAGTCAGGGTCTTACTGTGTAGTTCAGGTTGGCCTTAGGCTGATCTCGAACTCATGGTGATCCTCTGTCCCAGCCTCCCAAGTGCTGGGATTACAGGTGTGCGCCATTTTGCCCAGCCAGCAAGAGACATCTTTCTACCTTAACATTTGCATGCATCCCTGACTATGGCCTGTGACGGACCTCTAGCCATGCAGGCACTGGATCATAGTGTTAGGGACACTGAAATCAAACAGCTGCTATCAATTATGCCCCCATCATTAGTATATGTGAGTGAGATCGCTATATTCTCTTCTCGAGAAGTTTCCAAAGTTGTATTCCTATTCCAAGCCTCACAGATCAATGAAGTAGGAAAACCAGACATGCTAGCCTCACCTGGTGACAATGTTAATAAAATTGACTTTGTACCCATTTTTTTTTTTTGCAACTGTAACATATATGGCTCTTGCTTACACATCTTTATTTCCCTTCACATCCTGAAAGTTCAACTGTTTTAGCCCAACACCCACAGCCTACCTTTTCCTGCCTCATTCACCTGCCCTGGCCACTCTTGCCTCTTTGCTGCCCTGCACACATCATGAGGATAATGCCTCTGCTCCAAGGCTCTTGTATGGATATCTGCAGGGCTCACCCCCATCACAGGCCTTCCCATCCCAATCTGGATAAATCCGCCACCACTTCCTCCAACTTCCTCTACATTTCTTGTTCTGTTTCTGGCAATGATACACTCAGTGACCTTTTTAAAAAAAAAAAAACTACTTCTTTACTTATTGTGAAACTAAAAAAAATCCAAATCCTATCCTCTAATACACTGCCATCCCAAATCACAGAGCTTTCAAGTTTTGTCTCTTTATCATTATAAGAAACAAGACCAGCTCTGGTGTCGTTAAGTGGAAGCCCTCCCTCTGTACAATCTGAAAACACTCACGATGTTTACTGTTTAATACCCAGGATGGATATTCTTTGCATCTGCCTACGGCTCTGCATTTACACCACCCAGTCTCCATGTCTTCCAACTCAGTCAAATCAACAAAGAAAGTAACATGAATACAATAACCAGGTGTCTTTGATTAAAAAGTAACAGATGTTTAAAAAAATCTTGCTAATTGGAAAAAGAAAAACACAGAAAGTATGGCTTGTGTTAAGATATTTCTATTTCATATTTCTTCAGGTTTTGTCACTACTTTGACATAAGTATGGTCTTTCTGCCTGAAAAGTCTTATTCCAATTTAACATTATCCAAGGACTTTCTTTCTGACTTTCATTCCATTCCATGCAGTCCTCCTCCCTCTGAGCAGAGAGGAACAGCACAAGATGCCTCTTTCTGACATTTCTTCTGTCTAAGCAAGCATTTTTCTGCTTCAGTGAGTCACCATTTCATATTGGATTTCAGCAAAGCATGTTTTCTTCTTCTTCAAAATGTATTTGAAAGTTCTATTTTTGTTCTATCTATTAATCCTGTAGATTATATCTTACAGGTATGAGGTGTCTGATCCATGTAATCAATCCAATGAAAACTGCTTGCTCTGAAATGTCATTAAACAAATTACTTGTAGGGAAAAATACATTGAAGTAAACAAAAATATGGATAGCCTTACAAAACAGCACCACTATAATATTCTTTGTTCTCTGTCATTATGATATGTAATACAATGTGACTTGACAGATCATTTTCAAGGCTGCAGTGAACTACGAGTACATATTTAACTTTTCCTTGAAATCTTAAATAAATTAATGCAAAACAGTGAAATTCTACTTTAAAAATTATAGCATCTTATGTTACTTTGATGGTAGGATAATGGCTTTCAAGAACAGAGACACTTGTCTAATTCTACACCAAAGCATCCTGAGATATTCAACTGCATGTTCCCAAGCAGTATGTGACACATTCCCCAGAGAATTATAATCTTTCTCCCACTCCATAAGAGACTACTCACCAGACTTCCTTGCTTTCAAAGCAATAACAGCTGCTAGCTCTCTCTGCACCTAATAAAATATTAGAAGAAAAATCAAATTAGAAGAAGAAAAAGGTAGCCACCGAAGTAGTACTTTGGTTTTAGATATGCAACCCTATTAGGAGCTGTTGCTAAATTTACTGGCATCCTTATTTTGTTTTGCAGTAGAAAAACTTTTGCATAGGAATTTTCAGGCCAAAAATTCAGAAAAATCATAGTGACTTAATTTTTAAAAGGTAGTCGGCTGAATGTGTATATTGTGAAATACTGGGATATATGCCAGGATGAGCACTTCAAAAACATTACTATGTAATATGGAAATACTAATTAAATTACTAAAATATATATGGTACTCTAACAATGGCACTAAACAGTATTTGTCACTCAAAGGTACCAGCTTATATAGAAATTCTAGAAACACTGACATAGGTGCTTCTGTTTTAACTGGTTCTTTGTTCAAACTCAGCATCACACTTACAAAAGTCACTTTAGATATTATGCCATCTAAAAGTAACTGTGACTTATAAGGCAAGTGAAATGTGAATTGCTATGCTTGAGGTGGAGAACATCCCCCAAGAGCCTCCTAAGCTTTGGGGCTCTGTGCTGGATTTGAGGGGTGATGTAGCTGACTTGCTGGCAAGGGGTGGGGTCTGGTGGGAAGAAGCCGGTGGCTGGGGGTGTGACCTGGAAGGGTGTATCTCCTTCCCTGCTCCTCCCTTCTCTGTTTCCTGACCACAATGATATGAGCAGTTTTTCTTCACCTATGCCCTTCTGCTATGCTGTGCTGTCTTAGAGCCAGCTCATTGTGGGCCAAATTGTGAGCCAAAATAAACCTCTCCTCCTTGAAGTTGTGGGTGTCAGATATATTGTGTATGTAAGAGAGAGTGACTAAGACAGGAATAGGCAAGATGACCTTTAGAATCCTAAGTGTCTTAGAACCTATTTATCTTCCAAAATTTTTTAGCACTTCTATGTTCTCTTGTCCTCCCCACTGTGAATGTTCAAAATCCTTCCTTAAAAGCAGTCTGAAGAACAGTAAAGGGGCAAAAATTTAAACCACAGTCACTTTCAAAGATAACAGTAAAGTAATCTTTGGGTAATCTATGCTTGTACCAAATAAAAATTCCTTTACGCCCAATCGCTTTCCCTTTGGGACACTGTTAGAAACGTCCGTCCGTCCGTCCGTCCGTGTGTGTGTGTGTGTGTGTGTGTGTGTGTGTGTGTGTGTGTGTGTGTTTGGGTGTTTGGAGGTGGTAATGGTGGAGATTGGGATCAGCTGAATATATTACAGTAATGACACTTTAAAGGGAGGACATGGGAGTTCAAGGTTAAGTTGCAAATTTGCTATTCAAATTAATTTAATTTATATTCATTTACTAGAAGGCAGGAGCAGCAATGTGCTAGCCCCCCGGAGACTGCACTCCGGAAGCCTTCCCAGGCCCAGCACCCTACCCTAAGGAAGGCGGCCTGCCTGAGGCCGTTATCATTGCCCTGCTTTCCCTGCAGGCTGGTGCAAATGCCACTCAAAAGCATAGACTCTGGATTTAGCTGATGCTTTGATGCCTGAGGACTCTCTCAGGACAGTCAAAACAATAGCAAGAAGGCAATCATTCCGTCTCCCCAACCTTGAGAGCGCGACTCTAAAAATGCTCCTGACTAGTAGGTGGGGAAAGCGACTGGCAGGCACAAAAGAGAGGCTGGAGCATGCAAACCTTTATAAACATGTGGAGGTATACAGATTTTTAAAAAGCAACAAAATTAAAATATCAGTCATTGCCTACTTTATATTTTGAGCTGCCTATAGGTTTATTGTAACATCATCATCTATTTTGGAGTTTTTGTCCTTCACAGTATCATAGATCCCTGGATGTAAAATGGAGATGAAGATTCTGAACATTCACTGGGACCCTGCCAATGGCTTCCCATTCTTTGACCTCCCAGGGAGGACTCCAATGTGACAACAGAGATGGAAAATGATGCATGAGGTGGATCACTTATTTGTTCACAGAGAATCAGACACAAGCCTTCTCCTATAATCCTAGCACTTGGGAGGCGGAGGCAGGAGGATCGTTGCAGGTTCACCACCAGCCTGAGCCACAAAGTGAGCTCAAGGCCAGCCTGAATTGCATAGTGAGACCCTGTCTCAAAAAGACAAAAATAAAAACAACAACAACAAAAGGCCTTCTTCATCCTCCTATATCAGTTTTCCACATCTGAATTCCTTTCACAGGATCTAAGTGTTTCCTTCACTATTAGAAGTAAGGCTCAAAATATAGAGTTCACAAAAAAGAATGAATGGCCTTAACACTATATACCACTATATCTTTTTTGACAATTTGGTGCAGAAAGAAAGGAGGAGGGGCTAGGGATTTAGCTCAGCAGCATAAGCACCTACCTTGTAAGTGCATGGTTGTGAGTTCAATCCCTGGTAGAGGTACCACAAAAATGAGAGTTGTGCAGTGAGAAAGGCAAGAACAATTCCACATTTAGTTTTGAAAGAACCTAAACTTTTTTTTCATATAAAATAAATGAGACTCCTTACACAGTGCCTCTTCTTAACCTCTAGAGTGGGAGGATATGTTTTATGCTGGGTGGAATGTAGTCATAGTGATGAAGTTTGGTTAACAGAAGCTTAACTAAATCAGCTCAGCAATTTACACCCTAGGATGCAGAAGACCCACTCTAGGGCAGTTTGTCATCTGGATGGTACAAAGGGGAAACCAGAAAGGATAAATCTGTTTCCCTTTCTTTGGAGGAGCTCCGGTCTTCACTTTCACCTTAGACATCATCTTCTGTCTTCCATGACAGACTCTCAGCCTTCCATCACAGACTCATCTGCCTCCTGACACAGACTTGCGTGGGATAACGCCGCGAGCTCCAGGCTCCTGCAGGCCTGGATCCCTCGTCCTCCAGTGTGCAGGCAGCCTCTGTGCGCCCCCTCGTCTGGCTCTGTGGGTGGCCATCGTAAGCCCCTCTTGTAAATTCTAACACATTTGTATATGTTGGATTATACCTTTTTCTCTAATAAAACACTGACACACATAGCTTCCATATTTCTTCTCCAGGATGGAAAAGATTTTTAACAAGAAAACCCAAAAGGACCTGGGGCTGTAGCTTTGTGTAGAGCACTTGCTAGCATGGGTGAAGCCCTGGGTTGATTCCCAGCAGTGTACAAACAACAATAACAAAGGTAAACTGCTCTTCCTATAAAACACAAAAGGGAAAGCACTGATCGAGCACGCCTTAGTGTGTGTACACACCTCTTATATGCTCACAGAGCATCTTCTCGGATCTTTAACATACGGCAACCACATAATCATTTTAGATTTTGTGGCTGATGTCTGTTTCTCAGGCTGGAAGGCCACTGAGTCACATTTCCCATAGCAATGGACACTTGTTCAGTGACCCACATCACATAGATACACAGATAATGCTTAAGAAAATATAGAAAGACCTAAGGAAGTGAAATGGCTCAAAGTAAAGAGGACCAGGAACTTGTAAAGAGCAGACAATCTCCTGCCCTAAGCTACTCCCATCAGAAATCTTCAAAAGATGTTAGAAGGACTCAAAGTCCCCTTTACAAAAATCATGAGGTTTACATTGAAAAAAACAAACAAAGTCTTTGAGCCACTGCCTAAATAGAAGCTAGAATTTTCTGTCCAAGGACCTGCTGGCACTGGGAGAGGAATGCTGCCCTCCAACTGTCAAACCTTTATGTGGAGGATGAGGAGCTGGCTAAGTTCCAAACTCCACTTTCTAAGAGACCTTGAGCAAGAACCTCACAGCAAGACACTCCCAGACTGCTGCAGGCTGTAAGGACAGCAGTCACTTTCTTCTACACCTACTTCAATTGTGAGTCAAACTTAGATCCTCTCACCTTGCAGACAACAGGACTCTCTTCTTGGGGGTTGGGGGGAGGGTTGAGAAGTTGTATGAGAGCCACAAACCACATTCTGACATGGGATACTGTTTTTTTATATAATGTGGAAGCTGAACCACTGCCTCGGTAATTAGAAGGCCCCTAAATTATTACCTTGGTCTTTCCTTTCGTAATCTTCTACTATGATCCATAACTCTTTTCTTAACCCTATTAGCTCCCTATGAGCTAATGGCATTTCAGAACTCAACACTGTATACATTTCACAAAGTTATCCTCTCTGCATCATACCCTCAGTGAAATCTGGAGCAGCTATTTGTCAGACACATTAATATTTCTGTAATGAAATACATGATTATTTGCACCAAATGGGACAAAGGAAAACTACAAAATGTCTCAGGGTTTAATACCAAATATGTTCAGTTTCAGTTAGATTTTGCCACCAAGTAAGTTATGAAAATCTTGTTTTTCAGAGCCTTTTTATTTCAGAATTGGAAATAGGGACTATAAACCTCTGCTGCCAGATTAGGTAGCACACACTTGAAATCGCAGCACGCAAGAGGCTGACGCAGGAGGCTTGCCATTTGTTCAAAGCCAGCCTGGGCTACATAATGAGTTTAAGTTCAGCCTGATTACAGAGCGAGACCTTGTCTCAAAATGAAAACAAAAACAAAAACCCTCTGATAAGTTTACACAAAAAATTTCTCTCCTTTATTTTTCTCATGTCTCCTGTTGTCCAAAGGCTATTTAGAAAAGTACTTTTGTCTATTAGGAGAAATTCTCTGCAAATAGCTTGAATTTTCATCTATTTCAGTAGTTCAAACCTGACTGCCACATTAAGATCACTTGGGAGACTTTAAAGAATACTGATCCATCCTGATGAAGGATGAAATCGGAATCTCAGGAGCTAGAAGCTGCAATCTGTTCTTTCCTGGCACCCATGGGCTCCAGGTTGCATTCAGGGCTGGGAAAGGACATATTAGTTTTTCTGAGGCTCCACATTTCAATCTTAAGCTCACCCTGTCTGACAATCAATCTTTAATTTTTATTTTGCTCTCCTCTAATTTAATTCATTCGTAAAGGAACACGGCCTTCCCTGTGTCTTAGAGATAAAATTATGCCATAATCCAATCAAATGATTAGATTTACCTATTGTGTCAGCAGGTTGACAGACTCAAGTACATGGAAAACGGCAAGGAAGCTTTTTACAAAGCTTCAATTTTAATTTAAATGCAGTTTCCTCAATACAGGAAAAATCTGCATAATTCAAACCACATGCATCTAAGGGCTTCTTTGCCCTTGTGAGTATCTAAATAGAAGATGATCGAGGGACTAATAAGACATAGCCCCAATTTTTCCCTCTCCCTGATTACCAATCAGAAACAGAGTCAGAAACATGTTGACATGTTTTGGCTTTCTATCTTAATAGAACTGATCACCAAAAATGCCCTGAAATTCAGTAAGAATCAGAGCCAGTCTTATTTCTAGCAGTCTGTCTTGTTTTTCCCTGGCACTTTAATAATGCCTTCAGCTTGAAAACCCAAATGCTCACAAAGCTGTTTTGCATCAAAAGCTAAGAATCAAGAGGCAACAATAAGTGTAAAATGAAAACTGAATGCCAGGAGCCTCTAGTGGGAGAGATGAACTGAGAAGACATGAGCAGGCTTCCTGGACTAAGGGAAATAAAGCAGGGGACCAGAGAGAAACTCAAAGAAGATCATTCTGGAAGACAGACTAAGCCTGGCAAAGGTCAGAGCTAAGCAAAGAGTTCTCATTACACTCTAATTTTAAGAAAAAACACGTGATTCACAAGCCCTTAAAGGTTTTTAATAAATCTAGACACATTTAAATTTTGATACCATAGTAGCAATGTTTTGCAAACACAGAGCCCATTTTCTTAATATCTTAAATATAATAAGAAACATAATCTGGTACTTGTCCATGCTTTATTTTCAAACATACTAAACTTTTAAACCATGATAATGCCTTAAGCTACTGTGAATTTTAAGAATTCTAGGAAGACAATGTGTGTATAATCAATGTCCTTTTATACAGGACACAAATTGAGCAACAATGGTGGCTAGACTTTCTCCTATGAAGTATGCTTCAAATGGCTAACAATTTTCTTTGTTTTTCAGAGCTCTGTTTTCCTACTAGCAAGTTCATTATTTTATTCTGAAGAGTTCACACTGCCACAATTCTGACACATGGGCAACCTTGTGATTACCTTTTAATGTCAACCACCACTTTCTTCCACCTAACAATTTATTTAATAAATAGTTGTTCCCCCAATATTTGCTATCACATCAAAGAGGTGTTTGTTAAAGATACTGGGAAGATAAAATACACTTATGCTTACTCATCTGTTTCAAAGCAATTAGGGATATGTAAGAGTCTCTTACACAGACTATTTTGTTGAATGTGGACAGATATGGTTACTAATTGTATTATCACTAAGAAAGGCCATTCTTAGACTTAGTTGGCCTTCAACTTCAGCTTATATCTTTATAGCCTGAATCTAACAAAAGGAACTGGAGAAAAGTCCGACCTTTAGATTTGGCGGGGGGGGGGCGGGTACTGGGGATCGAACTCATGACCTTGCACTTGCCAGGCAGGCGCTTATGCCACGGAGCTAGATCTCCAGCCCTACCTTTAGATTTTAAAGGGTTTGTTATTTAAGACTTATCCACATATTATCTCATTTGACAGAGGCTCACATTAAACGGACTTAATACTAGTTGATCATAAGCACAGAATGACTTTACAATGGGGATCGGATTACCTTGAATGGATAACAATGTTTTTAGGAATAATATTAAAGGATATTCAGATTACAAAACAATTTAATGGACTCCAATACTTAGTCTACTTGTTTTGTGTGCATTTCATTTAAGTTCAAGAGACGCACGGAGTATCTATATGAAGATAACAAGGAGATAGTCACTTCCTGGTAGTTAAACTTGATAGACAAAGAGATCTATGTGTACCTGGTCCTCCTTGCACAATTCAACACTGTTAACCCTTTTTTTCTTTTTAACAGTGGGATTTCATGATATTCATATGATCCAGGTTTTTATCTTACTTCTTTTTCTCAAGTCTCCTCTTTTTCTCCACCCATTTTTCAAGATGTGGTGTTCCTTAGTGGTCTATTGTCAGATCTCAGTACTGGGTGTTGAACCCAGGGTCTTTGCAATGAGCTGCATCCCTAGTGCATTTTTATTTTGAGACAGGGTCTTTATAAGTTGATAAGATGTCCAGGCTTGTTTTGAACTTCAGATCCTCCTGCATCAGCCTCCCAGCATGTTAAGAATATAGGAGTGCTCCACCCCTGACTTGCTTGGCATTTCTGACTTTCTTTTTCCTTTCACTCAATTATATCTCCATATCTAGACTTCCTGGCCAGTAGAGTCCTGTATCCACCCACTTTCTGGAACTGAAAGTCTGACTATTTGCTCAAAAACTCTAAACTTTCAAAGGCCAAAGTCATTTTCATACCATTTGGCACCACCTTAAAACTCTGCTCAGAAGAGAATCCAAGATGGCCAACTGAGTGGTAGCACGATAAGAGAGCCTCTCTGAAAAGAAAACAACTCAGATGCTAGACTCTAACAACATGGAGAAAGCTGGACAAAAGGAGAGGAATTCTCATGACCCAGGAAGAAACTGAGGAAAAAGAAAGAAAGAAAGAAAGAAAGAAAGAAAGAAAGAAAGAAAGAGGAGGAGGAGGAAGAGAAAGAGGAGAAGGAGGAGGAGGAGAAGGAGAAGAAGGAGAAGAGGGAGAAGAAGGAGATGAAGGAGAAGAAGCAGAAGAAGGAGAAGGAGAAGAAGGAGAAAAAGCAGAAGCAGCAGAAGCAGAAGCAGCAGCAGCAGCAGAAGCAGAAGCAGAAGTGTGGATGGAGGGCTGGAGCTGGGCAAGCTCCAGTGGCTATACTGGGTGCGTCTTAGAGTCAGGCAACTCTCCATCAAGCTGAGGTCGCAGCCCTGCTGAGAGCATGGGTTGGTGAGCTCCAGACCCTCGGCTGGAGGAGGCCCTGCAGCAGGGAGTGGAAACAGCGAGTCGAGCAGCAAGAACTTTGGTAAGTGACGGGAACTGGATTCCCCAGAGTGGGAGGACCAACTAGACAACATTTTGGAGTTGGGCAGGGCCGGCTTGAATTAAAACCTGAGGTGGAGTCAGTCGAAGGCTCTTGGTCCAAAGCAGATTGGTGGAATCTGCTTGGGCTGGGCCAGGCCCCTGGTTGTAGCCCAATAGCTGGGGACGAGGCTGTCCTGAGCCAGTGGCATCCCCAGAGAACACACAAATGTGCTGAAGCATCCACTGGGTGACTGACATAGGGGGAGGGGCCA
Source organism: Hydrochoerus hydrochaeris (assembly GCA_004027455.1). Classification (NCBI taxonomy): domain Eukaryota; kingdom Metazoa; phylum Chordata; class Mammalia; order Rodentia; family Hydrochaeridae; genus Hydrochoerus; species Hydrochoerus hydrochaeris. Next base: position 165,577 of record PVLA01000608.1, read on the forward strand.
GCTCACAGTGTGCACCTTGCAGATCAGCAGCAGACTGAGGGGGCTGCATTTCCCTAGCCAGTGTGCAGAAAAACTGTGGGCAGTGCGAGGGGCCCAGAGACCTCCACCACCTACCCATCTGAAGGGGGCCAAAGACATGACAAGACAGAGAAACAGCAAAAGGCCTCCAACCGCTGAACCAAGGAAAGTGAGTCCAGTAGAGATAAATGCAGAGGAGGTTGAGCACAGCAAACATGTAATATCAGATAAGGCCTCGTCAGAAATAAAGAAATACTTCCATGACCTCATCGACAAATTTAAATCTGATATTCTAACTCAGGTGAAGCAAGATATAAGAAGATTAATAAAAGAAACACTGGGTAATCCTCAAGTAGACACAAATAGAAGAATGGAGGAACCCAGAGAAAGGAGAGAAGCCTTTGATGAATATAAACAAAATCTAGAATACATGAAACAGATCCAAAGAGAATATCAGGAAATTAAAAACTCCATTGAAAGCTGGCAAAAACTTCTTGACAGAAACTAAAGACAAACTTTCAGAACTTGAAGATAGATTTGCAATGTATGATCACAAAAGGAAGGATTTCCTAAAAATAACAAGGAACCAGGAAGCAATGATACAAAGGCTAGAAGGCAACAAGAGGATTTATAACCTAAGGGGAAAAAAAAGTGAATGAAGATGCAGCAACAAATACAAATGAAATAAAAAGGTTATTCACAGAAATAATTAAGAAAAACTTCCCAAGCATAGGAAGTGATGTTCAGATATATGAGGCATATAGAATTCCAGCCAGCTACAACCAAAACAGATCTACACCCAGACATATAATAGTCAGGATCCCAGAAATCCATCACAAGAACAGAATATTAAAAGTGGTCAGAGAAAAGAAACAGATTACCTATAAAGGAAAACTCATCAAAATCACAGCGGACCATCAAATCAAGTAGAACTTGGAGTGAAATATTCCAAGCCCTGAAAGAAAATAACCTCGAACCCAGAATGAGGTACGCTGCAAAACTGTCTCTCAAAATTAATGGAGAGACAAGATACTTCCACGACAAAGAGGAACTGGAGGAACTCATGACCACCAATCCAACCCTGCAAAGAATACTAGGGGACATTCTAGAAAGAGAAAAGAAAATCACCAGGATTCCAGGAACAATGGCAGAAAGGCCTCAGTGAAAGGGGCAGACAGTGGAATGAAGGAGAAAAGTAAACAACAATGACAGAAAAATAGCATAGCAGAGATGAGGCAGAGAGGATTGGCTATATCGCTGTTTTGTCTTGACTGATTTTATTCAAATCTGGTATGCTTGAGGATATCAAGTCTGGGAGTACAGGTAACTACTCTGGGGATGGCAGGATTCAATAGGATACCCATTAACTGCCTTTGAAGTCCTATAATGTCTCCAATGTTCGGTTTTTATTAATAGTTCTATGTACCACTAAGTTTAATTATACTATGCCTGACCATATAGACAATTTTATTGAAAATAACAGGAGACATCATGAACTTTATGATACTTAAAAACACGAGAAGCTACAGAAATTTGAAAGCAATAAAAAAGTGCAAGTTAATAATACTAACATCTTATCAAAAGAGCAGATATAAATATGTACTCCTTTGGTTTTCAAAGCTGCTCTCATCTTCGAGCTATGATTTCACTAAAGCTCTACTGGTGACCAACATGGATTTCCTAATACAAAAAACTTTTAGTTAGTTAGTTAGTTAGTTAGTTAGTTAGTTAGTAGATAGATAGATAGATAGATAGATAGATAGATTTTTTTTAGACAAGGTCTTGCTATGCAGTTTAGGCTGGCCTTGAATTCACTATGTAGCCCAAACTCATAGCAATCCTGCCCGAGTCTCCCAAATTCTGGGATTACATGTATGTGCCACCACATCTGGCTTAAAAAACATATTTTAAGGAAGCAAGTATACACTGGTCATTAATTATGCTTTCATCATTAAATCTCCAAGTTTTATGTCTCAAGTTATTTTTTCCTATTTTCTGGCAAGATCAAATTATTCTAAAATCTGTACAACATTGTAAATAATTCTTCAATGGACTTATGTGATAGAGTTTATCTAAGCATCTTCAAAGATACAATTTAATTCTTGCCTTACTATGCCTTTTAAACTGTATTATACATCATTCCTTATATGGAGAATGCCTTTTTCTCAATCACTGTGCTTTTAGAGATAACACTATAACTACAGAAATAGTAGAACTATACCAGGAGTCAAATCCCAGGCACTCCAGGGATCCTCTATGGAGGGAAGTCTCCCACCTGTAGGGAGAGGTTCCTGTAGAGCCTTGTAGGGATGTTGCATAAGAAACGTTCATGTTGGAATAAACTAAGACTCTCTCCAATTATAAAGTCTATCTACAAAAACTGCAGAACTTAAGTTCCAAAAGTCTACCATGGGAATAGGAAAGCTTAAGAGCAGGTGGAGGATTCCAGATGGTAGGGTGGAGTCACAGCCCTGTTTCACAGGACTGTTGTAAGATTAAATGAGCTAAAATGTGCAAAGCACCAAGAACAGTGCCTGATGATGAGTAAGAGTTGTGTGAGTGTTAAGTATCAGTGTCATCATTACAACATAATTTGTATCACCGAGTTGAACAGCAGAGGAAAGGAAACACCCTGTTATAGTTTAGAGCTAAAATGTCTCCCCAGAATCTTGAGTGTTGAGAGGTGAGGATTTGGGGAGGTGATTAAACCATGGGGGCACAATACTCATCCACAGATTAAGCCACAGACAACTTGATAGCTGAATGTGTTGCCAGATGGTGGGCACTACTTCAAGGCCAGTACTGGGGCGGGGTCTAAAGGCTATATTCTTGTCCCTGGCTCCTCTTTCGGCTCTCTGCTTCCTGGATGACATGAGGTAAGTAGCTTTCTTCTGGCAGGCCCTTCCACCATGTCATTGTGCCTGGGAACCAGACAACCACAGACTGAACACTTTGAAGCCATGAACCAAAATAAACTTCTCTTTAAGTGGCAGGTGTTGGGTATTTTGTTCCAGTGACAGGAAAGTAACTAATTCACATCCAGTCCTTGTTTTAATATTTGAAATCTTAAGCTCTTTCTTCCCACCTAAATTGTAAACTTCTGACAATAAGCATTGCTTCCACTCAGTACATGTCACCTATCAAGCCCACTCCTGTGGCAACTAGCACTAAAGTGTCTAAAATGTTTCACTGAGAAATCACAAACAGGACTGAGGATGTGGTTTGGTGGCAAAGTGTTTGTGTAGAATGCAAAGGCCCCAGCATGTGTGTGTGTGTGCGCACACACACACGTGCACACACACCACATGCCAAAGTCAAAAGCAGGCATCAATAGTGCTTCAAGTGCTTATATTTTCAGACTTCAAAAATAAACTTAGATTTTCACAGAACTTTGGAAGCTTTCATAAATGTATGAAGACAGACTTTAGTTGAAGAAATTCACTTTGAAACATCAGAGGTATCCACTGACATAACTAGCTTTGACCTGGCGATTTCTGACATTCAAGAAAGAACTGCTATATTATGAATCAAGGGATTATGGGCATACATTCAACAAGGAGTGTATATTAATTTATATCTCTGCCATAGCACATTAGTACCTGTGAACTGCTTAAAATGATAGCCTCTAGTTGTCTCATTTTGCTATGGGTTAGAAATCCTGGTACAGTAAGGCTCAACTGGGTCTTCTGCTCAGCATCTTAGGAAGCCAAACTCAAGGTAGACAAAGGGCTGAACTCCTTACTGGAGTCCCTAAGGGAAAATCCGCTTCCCAGCTCATTCAGGATGTTGACAACTCCGTTTCTTCACAGGAGTATCTGTTTCTTGCCTACTTCTCATTTGCAAGCTTCCCTTAGCTCCTAGAGGCCTCTCTATGATCCTGCACACAGGCTTCTGCATTTCATGGCCAGCAATGACCTGGATCCTTCTCAGGCTTGGAATTTTTCTCTCCCTCTCTCTGCCACTTCTTGGACTCCTTCAAGGGCAAGGTCTCTGCATCTAAAGGCTCGTGATTGGACTGGCTCCACACAGATTATCCATGTTGACAATTTTATTTATAAGTATCTTTTGTCATGTCATGTAATGCTTATAGATCCCAAGAAGGGTATCTTTGCAGGACCACTGTACACATAGATCTTCATTGTTTTGAAAAATTACTTCTCATGCCTTTTTAGGGCCTTAGACTAACTTGAGAGTAGAGTCTAGCTCTAGAATATGACTTGCCTGCTATAAAATCATTAGCAGATCTAAACATTCTCTTGCCTCCTATCACTTTCTCTTACTCTATCTCAAGTCCAAGCCAGCAACACTAAGTTCACTTAAATTAATCCATTCATTTGCACCCCCTCATTTCCCTTTGGATGTCTCAAACCCTTCATAAAACTATGTAAAATGTTCTAACAAATAACAAGTGTATAAGGTTAACAATCAGTTATTTCTGGATTCACTTCAGGCATATTTTTGATTTTGCAATGAAAAAAATCATGACATCTTTATGTTCAAGTTGAATGATCCAAATGTCAGATAAAGGAAAAGGAAATTGCAAAGCATGATCTACATACTGAAAACTGTCAGATTCACCATAATTTTGACATTCACAAATGCAGGAAAGAATTCAGGCTATTTCTACCCAGTTATCCACATGAAAATGTCATTTTTTTGATTTGCACAATATGAGATAACAGAAAATAATTTAAAATTTATGTTATTTCATCATTGCCAAAAATGTAAGTAATTGTCACTGTTTTATGTGTTCTAGTCCTTCTCCATATATGGACATACTATGCAATGCTATGAAACTGACTCACCTATGGAAAATTCCATTTCATGTAAAGCAACTATAAGAAGTACTATTATAAACAAATGCAAGAGAAGCAGCCCAGTATAAAATGTTTGCAGTCATCCTGTTACAGGACCTTCCTAGAGGATCAATGTAACACTATACAAACCTAGGACTGTCATTTCCAGAACTCCATAATATGTTTCTGTTCTTTTCTCAATTTAAAAAGTCTATTATTTTCTATGTGCTTTTTTTAAATCAGAGAGGTCTTTTCCATTTTGAGAATATATACCCAAATATATAATATTATATATGCACAAACATAACCATAGCCCTCTTGCTCTGTTTGCAAGGAATTCACTGAAACATATTTTACTTGTGAACGGGCTCTGCTCACACTCATCCATCTGTATGTATGTTTAAATGTATGTATTTGGTGCTAGGGATTGACATCAGAGCCTCACCCATGCTGAACACTTACTATACCACTGGGATATATCCCAGCCTCTGAAATAGGGCATTTCAGTAGGCAAAACAGTGTGCATTATACTGTTCACCAAAACAAAATTCTCAGAGCTGGGGCTGTGATTAAATTAGCACACAATCTGGGTAGGCTGAGAGAAGTTCTTTGGAATTATTGATAATTGCTAACTAATTTTTTAAAAGTGGTTTTTGTGTATTTTATGATATTTGGGATCTATTCCCAAAAGGGAGAAAACAATCCTGGTGGAAAACAGATACAGAATTGTAGCATTTTTCACCAACAAGGGATAGGAGCAGGCGACTGAGCAATCTGTTGAGGTACTGACAGCTAGAGGTGCATGAAGTGTTACAGTGAGACTCCACCTAAGGAATCCAAATGAGCTGGAGACCTACAGCCCACGGGAGAAGCCCTTCAAGCACTTGCCAGATGAGGGCAGCACTGAAGCACAAGCAGGGAAGGTATAATAAGCCGGGCAGCTCCTCACACAAAACAGAAATATGACACTAGCAATGTACTAGGGCTCCACTGATGCTTTTTAAATACTTTTGGAAACCAGAGCTGACTCCTCGGGTTCTCTTAACTTTGGTCAAAACAATCTACCTGGCTCGGCCCAAAATCACACAGCAGCTACTAAACCACTGGGAGGAATGGAGCCAGCCTAAAGGTTCCACGTAGGAATTTCATGTTCCCAACAGGTAAGAAATACAAAGTAAGAAGATGTTCATGATCCTGAGGCAGCCAGACAGAGGTTAGTCATTCCCAGGGAAGTATCTTCCTTCTATTGTCTGAACAGACAAGCCTGCTCAGGTCTGTGGCAAGCCGAGGGGAGGAGATTAACTACGCTCCATTTCTCCACTCCCCATAAAGAAAGGGGCAGATAGCCAAGAAAGCGGATAAGTCGATTCAATTTAAAAATCATTTCTAAATGTGATTTTTAAAAGCATCATTTGATTGTGCTTATCATGTACTTTCACTGCTGCTTACCTAAAACTCCTCTTAGACCTTGCTAAATTGGCATATGGCCTCTTAAACATGTCTCTAATATTCTGTTTTGAAAGATTCATCAAAATCCAATCTCATGTTATTCCTGCTTTTGGAACCAACACTAATCTGAAAGTTTCCAACTTAAAAAGCTATCATTACTCTCTTTAGATACTACTGCTCACAAAGGAATTACTCCAGAGTTTCAAATATAACTGAGTCAGCAAGGACTAAAGGAACCCTAGCCACTTTACACTCTCCCTGCTCCAAGAAAGGATGTAAGCAGAGTCCTGTAAAAGAGCCACTGTAAAGAAAATGAAATTTTAGGTGAGAAATGAAACACAGCAAAAGGAGGAGGAGCTTTACATGCATGAAAGGAAAACATGAAAGAAAAGAATCAAGAAGACAGAGGAATGAGACGTTGGCAACTGTGGGTCTTTGAATTCCACAGGGTCAGACTTTCAAGGACAGGACAATCAGTTCTCAAGAAGACCTGGCTTCTGGTAGCTCTGTAACAAGTACTGTTCAAGAGAATTCTAAAGAAAAGAACAAAACAAAGACACATCTTGTGCAAAATGGGGAAGGGCCCAAGAGCTGGAAGGAGAGGAGAGGAAGGGAATGATGAGGAAGCTAAAAAGAATTAAGATGTGCTATGTACATGTACCAACCCATTCCAAGTGAATATAATCATTATGTACTGTAAACATGTACTAATAAAATAAAAATTTTAAAAATTTAAATTTAAAAAATTTAAAAAAGAAGGCATGGGAGAAAAATCAGACAAGTTTCACACAGGCCTTAGTTAATGAGAATACAATTGATACGCTTATCTATAAAGTGCTATTCCAGATGGGGCAAAAATGAAAACAAGACACAAGAAAGGATGTTAAAAAGCCTAAGAGAACAAGTTCACAGTCGATGTGAAACAGGTAGAGTTGCACCACAACCTCTAGACACTAAGCAAAGAAGACACTTCTGTGAAGTTGACATGGTATACCTGGTAGTTATAATCACTTTTTTTTTTCTAGAGAAAAGCAAAGAATAAATTTCATAGCAGATATGTTGGTCTCTAATCTTTTCACCAAAAGTTATGCATTCTGACATAGTTCTTTGCTTCTTGGAGTATTAGCTCCTTCTAAAATTTCCAAGACTAATAGTAATCATCTTCTTATATAATTAGTGTTTAATGGGTAGGTAAGATTTTGGCTCAGTGGTATTTGTCATAGGAATGATGAATTGTACCTGAAAACCCACAAGAATGAATTAGAAAATATCACTGAAAACCTCAAAGACAAAAATTCTACATAAATGTTGCATGAACTGAAGGCATGGGAATGGAACAGAATCCCACAGATGGAGGATGCTAAGTGGATGAACATGATGAATGGACTCAGACTTACGAGGAATACAAGGATGTAAGAATGAGTGCCTAGTTACATGGCATTAGAGTATAAGATGTTCTAATCCTCACTGCTTGCTCTTCATGAATTCTGAACACGTCTCTGCCATTTTTAAAATTTTTATTTTAAAGAAGAAAAAAAACACAGAAAAATAAAGCAATCAAACCAAAAACAACAACAAAAGCTAACAATATCAGCAACAACATTAACATTCTTTGCTATTTTCTCTCTGAATTTATGGTTATGAATTCCCTACCAGCACCACATGAGGATCTTGTTCTAGATTCTCAAGACTGTCTTCTCTATCACTTGCCAAGTCATGGTGGACTTTGCTGGACCAAGCACCTCATGGACCTGTCCCTTTGTAAATGCCCCTCATGTCCATCCATCCAAACGAGCATCCAATGTATACTATTCACAACACAGCCTGATATACATCATTTCAGGAACTTGACAATTAGGCTGTGAATAAAAATCACGAATTTCACTCACATCCAGAGATAATGTTCTATTCTCATGTGAAAACTCAGCCTTAAGAAATACCCACAAGATGGAAGCACAGAATCAGTTTCTAACTGGTATGTAAGGAAGTCTGTGTTTCCATTTGCCATCTTTGGATATCTGCCAAACATGCCTCAGTTTTTTTAATGCTTCAAAGTCCAACTTACTTCCTTAATTTATACCCTTAATAACTATGGTATTGAAAGCAATATATAATGTACCAAAAAATGCCCTTACATTTGCTTTAACTTTGAGCAAGCATATTCCTAGACTGTAACATGAACATACAAGAGTTACCTCACTGCTTATTGATACTCCATTTGTCATGACCACTAGAATTTATGTTTAAAAATAAGATAATGCTTCAAGGTTGGAAAGAACTGATAAGCTGGAACATTCAAAAGCCCTTCTTAGTGGAGCAGTTTTACTGAACCTGGATTTTATCACCAGAGACCCAGAGGAAAAGGTTGGAGACATTAAAAAAGAGGCTACAGTGGCAAGGTAGAATCCATATGTATCTCAGGGGAGGTCAAACAGTTTTCAGATAGTAATTCCCAGAGTGACTGTAGAGACTTTACCTGGGGGAGAGCCTATTGCGGCTTCCTCGGGGTGAAAATGTTCTCAGTACCTAGTATTTTATACGTCAGGTACTCCGGAGGGTCACTGTTTCCTGAGAATCACTAGAAGCATGGCTGGAACATTTTAATCATTCAATTTAATAACTCTAAGTCTGTCCAAACCATAAAGACATCTTCTCAGGGACTGTATTCCCATGTTCCTTTAGCATGAAAACTCATTTGAATTTTCCTACAGAATAGAATTTCAGGTACTATTGTTTTAGGGGGCAGGACTTTGCTCCCTTGAACCTGATAAGGAGGGAAAGGACTAGGAAATAAACTTCTTGGGATAAGGAAATGCAGACTTCTTTAAAAATAGCCATACACAAACATCAAGTTTGGCACATACAAGAGGGCAGAGTGAACTTTACTGCTGGAAAGTCCTGCCCCTGGGCCAATACTCCCCAAAATGTACAAACCCTCAGAAAGGACATTAGTTAACCCTCCAAGATAGTGCATTATGGCTGTCACTTTTGATTTCCTTTATCATCTTTAGGGTTCTGGAAGTGAGAAGTGTTACTGGAGTGATGAATGTGCCTTTCTTCCTGCATGGGTAACCATTAGCACCTACCTGACTTAATCTACTACTGCCAATAGCAACAAGCACATTCTGAAGATATATTCTAGCACAATAGTTTCTTAACCAATACTTGTGGAATGAACAATGGAATTTTAGAACCTGGAGGGACCTAACAGATGGTCTGATTCAACCTCATTTGGCCAAGATCACATTGCTAGAAAAAATAAGAATCAAAGTCCTCAATCTTAGATAAAATATATATATACATACATATACATATGTTTATACTTATATATATATATTTATATACATATATACTTATATTGCTATTTTAGATTAAGTATCAATTTTTAAAAAATGAAAATTTGTCTTCTGTCCTTTATTTTCAGGTATAAGTACCATTCCAGCAACTTAACTTGATTTATTTGGTCTCTTAGCTGAGGAATTTTCCCAGTAAGATTACTTCAACTAGATCTATTGTGTATGATTCTTGAATTTGACTTTCACAGCGAAAACCATTTGGTTGTTTCCTCTTCCTCTCTCTTCTCATCTCTTTATAGCTCACTTACTATGGGCTCTACCATCTACTCTGCACTTCCATCTGCAGTGTCTCTGTAGCCCTAAACTTGCTGAGCTCCAGACTTTTGTTTCCAGGTCTTTCCTGAATACTTGTATGTTCTTATTGCCTCAAACTCAGTATGCTCCCTCATCATCTCTTTTTCCACATATTTTACTCAATTTTTAGAGTATTATCATGTGACTATGCATTTTCACTTGGAATTTAGTCATCTGATTCCCTGTCTACCTTTACCCAGGCCTGTTGATTTTTAAAAACTTATTGTGCTCCTTTGTGACCTTATCTTTCTTTTGGCTCCCTTAAAACCCAGGATACCCTAGATTTTCATCAGTCAGTTTCCCTATCTCTAACTCTTCAAGTTTCTTAAATATCTATTTCATCACATTAACCTGTAGTTCAAAAAAATCCTTCACATTCTTCTCTAGGACCTTTACTTCTAGTCAGATGGGTCTATTTGCTATTTTCCCACTGTACCTTCTCATTCTTATATCTGCATGCAATAAATTCCACAACTAGAACACACTTCCAATAATCAACCACTTGCTCAAGATGTCACTGCCTTCAGTAGTGGCTCAAGTACAGCCTCCTCCATGAACCTTTCTGCTACTTTTTTATGCATTTACTACCTAGATGACACCTTTTTTAGTGTTCAGCTTTCAAACACTTATGTTAACTTTGTAAATATATGTTCTTGTCTTCTCAATGCAACTGCATCAATTAAATCTTACATGTCTTTTGCCATTTCTGAAACTATATTACACTGTGAAAAAATGATGCATAGTAGTTAAGAAAACATGATTAGGACTTTTAAAAATTCTGAGTTCAAATTCTATCTTTATTCATTTCTATCTGGTTGAAGTTATTTAACCTCTACAACCTCACCATTGTGTGTGTGCATGTGTGGAAAGTATGTGGGCTAGTTACTTCCCAGTTGTCTGGATAGTTTAACAGAACATGTGTGTATAAATACATGGTATTTAACACAGCACCTGGCTCACACAAAGTGGTTTCTTTAATTTGGAATTATTTTGAATTTAATTTTGTATATAATAGAGAACTCCTCTTTAATCACTATTTTAAACTACAAGGTCATCCTAAACATTTTTCCATAACATACTGTTAAGATTTCATTTCCCATTAAGTTTTACACCACTGATCACCATATTTAGTCAACAATTACTTCTCTAAGTTGCATTAAGCAAAAAGCTTTCATCCTTCAAGCTGTGCCCAGGTGACAAGACCTGGTATGTAACACTCTGCAGATAGTTTCACATACAGCCCAATCAAGCATAATTTTCTGTAATTACCACTTTATTAATGGAGCTGAAGTAGAACTAAGGACTTCTTGGGAATGCTAGAAAAGCTTCCAAACAGTCAAGCCAATGGATAAACACTTTTGGGGGCACAGGTTTTCTAAATAAGGTCTGTCAAAATAAGCTCAGTGACTAGTGAGCAAAGCCAGCTTTTGAATGCCAAGGCTAGTCCCAAATCTAATCTGTGGCTTTAAAAAAACACAATGAAAATGATGTATTATTGTACATTAAAAAAGCAAAGTCCTGGCCTTTTGCTGGATGAAGTGATCCTTTTTTTCTAATAAAACAGAATGTCTTTAATCCTTTGTGCAGCAGGCCATAATTCTTCCTAGGTTAAATCATACTAGATTTTTTTAAAAAATCAGATAGTACATCTCCAATGAAGGCTTCAGGAACTTTCTACCAGGAATATCTACGATCACGCATGTGAGGCCACAGCAGGGCACAAAGAGTCAAAGCTATTGTCTCCTGCCCCTCATCTCAGGCCTCCTACAATGATGAGCAGCCAGAGGGCAAATCTCTTTTTACACCACTATAGAAACTGCCTCCCTTCGAAGACCCAGTCTCATTATTTCTGCACCTCTAGGCAGGGAAATTACATGGCCTTACCGCAGATGTTAGACGAGCAAGGATTTCATCACTGCTTTCTTCGGAATCTTCAATTTTCTGATGAGACCTTTCAAAAACAAAAACAAATTACTCTTTGCCTTTGGTTGCTGTGATTTACCTGCCATGTTATGGGGAATAAAAGGCAAAAAAAGACACTGTCATTCTAAGTAAAAGGATGCAAGTAATGAACACCAGTAAAGTCACAGAAACACAATCCTGTTGCAACACAACTTAACTGTTCCTTCAAAATAAGTAGCAAGAACCTCTGCAGTGCACCAGTGGAATCCAGAGGGCTAAGTGAGTCTCCAAATGCTGTCCCACAAGAGGCCCCACATTCCTCATCTACAGATATGCGCATGTTCAAAGGCAGAGGAGCACATAAGGTAGTTACCTATTGAAATTCCTTCTCATCTAAATGAAATCTAAGTTTTGAAAATACAAAATGTGAATTGGCACTACATTCACGTTTCATCTAGCCCAAACCAATTTACTGTGAAATTGTCTATTTGAGACCTACCAACATGATAGGAATTATAAAGGATACAAAAACCAGAGGAACCTCCTTCATGAAAAAAAAAAAAAAAATCACAGCCCATGAACCATAACAGTGAAAAAGTTCTTTGTTTAGGAAAATGTGTATCTTTAATTCAAGAAAAAGATTCACCACATAAATGTTTATACTAACATATAAAGTTTTCTATTTAAAAAAATCTTTTTAAGTTTCGTTATTTTCCCTGGTTTGGTCAAAAGAAAAAACTGACTAATGCCGAACTGAAAGTATCATCTCTCTTCTAGATCTATTTCCGCAAACAGCCACTTTCAGCATACTTGGTAGATGGGGAAGGACTCGTGGGAACTGCCCCACAGAGCCCTGTTACCAGAACCGCAGTCCAGGGACTGGACCCCTGGCCTCCCAGGGCCAGAGGGCTTCTCCCTGCTCAGAAGTCAGTTGGGCAACAACAGTTTAAGATAGGAAAAGCTAGCTGGATCAATTCTGGCATTCACTCCTTGCTTCTATCAATATGACTAAACCCTCTTTCAGGAAAAAAAAAAAAAAAGTCACACCTTTAATTAAATCACAGCAATGACAAGCCATTGCCTTTACAAGAATTGCAAGGTGCAGGCAGAGCAGTGCTCCGGCTGCCAAATACCTCATTTACTCATGCAGCAGCCAAATCAAATGCCTGCTACTGAGCTGCCCGATACAAACAGCAGCAACTGAGGGTTACACAGCATATTCTTTAAAAAGCTAGCTCAATATAATGAACGTTTTAAGATTCTCTACACAGAAAGTTTCCTTACAAACTGAGAATACATTTAAAACCCTTTATAACCTAAGCTACCAAACCAGGCTTCTGTGACTCAGCTGAGGTGCCTGCGCAGATCTCAGGAAATTAAGGGCTGAGCATGCTAGAGACGAGAGCACCAAGCCAGGGCTTCTGCCGCCTGTCTGTCTCTGGAGCGAAGCATGGGCTGATCATGTCTTTTCATGTTTCTGACCCCAACAGACACCTGCAGGATTAGTTAATGGGCATGAGGTATTTTGTGCTAGCACAGATTTTTATCATGAATCTGTTTTCAATAAGCTGTAGAAAGGAACTCGAAATTTCAAGGGAAGCCCACGTGTCTAGGACTGGTAATGGTTATTTCATGAGCAGCGGCTAAGCTGTTACTGCTTTAGTGACAAATAATTCAGTCCCTGTTCAGAAACAAAACTGCCTTTCATCATTCTTGCAGAATGAAACAGGAGCTGGCAAAAATGTTTCTGAAGGAAACATGTGCAAAGGAGACAGAGTGATGATCCTTCGGGAGCTGTCCGCCGCCTACATCCCATGTTTATCACTTCAGTCACCATGATTTATGGCATGACGCCCAGAACTCCCAAGTCTTTCTCCAGCTTCTGAATCCAACTAAGCTTGCCTTGTTTGTCCACCTGGTTTCTAAGTGGCCGAACCTGGAAATTCTAGGAGCTTCATTTTCACCCATATGGGAATATCGCAGGCTCCTTGAACTGAACTGAACTCACACTAACACTTCTGGCCTCACCAGCTCAGCTTTGCCTCCACATCTCATGGTGTCCCTCCTGTGCCCCCACCCTGTTTAGCCACCGGATCCTCTTTCTTCTCTCCCTTGAGCTTTGCAGTCCTTCAGTCCCTCCTTGCTACCCCTCTCTGACAGTCTAGGACCCGAACTTCTCTCCAAGTTCATCTCACCTGGAGTGGGGAAGCTCAGAGGTCCAGGACTGGTGATCACAGGCAAACAGGCCAAGAGCTTGACCAGGAAGAAGAGAGGAAAGAAGGAGAACATTTGGCCACTCTCCTGCTCTCATTACCACAGCCATTTTGCACCTTCTCCTCCTCCCCAGATCTTTGTCAAAATGCCCCAAAATAACAGATTCATCTTCTATTCAATGTATTTTTATAAAACATACCTGAACTCTGATTGTTATATATGCAGATACACATCAGTGCAGCTGAGGAAAGACAAAGTCCTCACTACCAGATCAAAGTAGGTAATGAAACAGATGCAGCAGAAAAGAAAAAAAAAAAATCAAGGGTAAAATTTGCATATTTTCCATTCTTAATGAAGGGAATTATGCTGTTCAGTGACTACACAAGAAGAGAGAAGGCATGCTGCTTCTAAGCCCATGGTTAGAGATGAGAAACAAGGAAACCCAGGCTGGAATCACCAGACAGTAGGAGTGACAGTGACAGAAAAGAGCTTCCCCAAGGAGGAGCTCCTATCCCCAAGTGTTTGTGCCAGCAGATGTCACATTAGGAACTCTAGGGGTGCTTCTCAAAGCCTCTGTTGACTGACAGTCCAAGGCAGATCTGGTAATTCTTCAAGGGAAAGTACTGAGACCCAGCACTAGAGACTGACGTCTTACAAGGTCTAAGGATGCTATCATAAGGATACAGGGATGGCAAAAACCTAACAGCCTCTGTTCTTACCCTTCTAACCAGTAAACTAGACACATCATTACTCTATTCACCCCCCACAAAAAATATCAAAACAAAAGCCCTTGCCCTTCCTAAAGTCTTTCCCCTCTCAATCGAGGGCAACTCCCTCCAGGTAAAAGTCATCATTGACCCCTGTCTCAACCCCTTCCATATATGCCCTGCATTATATCCATCTTGAAATCCTTCTAATTCTCCCTTCAAGGCCTTACAGTCTCTCCCATAAGACCATAACCCTCCACCCCAAACATTCCTACTTCGGTCCCAGCCGCAACATCTCAAACCTGGGCCCAGAAGCCAGAGTGATCTTGCTAAAATTTAAGTTAAAGTATGTCCTACTTCTGCTCAAAAATTTTGAATGACTCTATCACATTCAGTGTAAGTTTTCCTTCATTCATACTTAACATTATATATGGTCAAGATGCACTATGTGATGATTTGATTTCCATACACAATGTGGAGTGATTAGCACCACCACCCCTGCCATGCATTGGATCCCTGGGACATGCTCAACTTAGAGGTAAAAGTTTGGACCCTTTGATCAACATCTTTCCATTTTCCTGCCCATAACACCAATATTCTGGCGGGGGCTATTTTATATAACAAAGCAATTTTCCATGAAAAAAGAAAAAGTAAGATGGTAGCATGAGAACTGTACTTTGTTTTGAGATCTTGATATCATAAATATGAACATCTATTCACCTTTTTTATTTTTTCATAATATGAGGCCACTGTTATTCTGACAGTAAATTTACCCAACAGTAGTAAACTGCAAATGTGACAGATCTCATCAAGGATCCAGGGTAACCAGGGATATACTAACCTAAACTTATATAAAACCAGTTATTGTTGATATCTTTTTTTATCTTTATTTTTAGGATGTGAAGATGAATGCTCAGTATTTAATTAAACAGCTGCATTTCAAATGCTAATACAACAAAACCTAAAAGTTCAACTTTTGCTACAAATCCTACGCTACTCTTAAATACAGATTTACCCTGCTAAGCAATGTGTTCCGACACCTGGAATAAGCCTTGCCTATAAACAATGGAAATTTTAGAAATTTTTGAGGACTCAGTGCTTCCTTGGGAGAGGGGATAATGAGTAACAAACAAAGATTAAGAACAGTTGATTTTGTAACATTTTTTTATAAAAACATTTTAGAGAGAAATGGAAAATTTCTTCCCCTACGATCCTAACACAAAACTTGTGCCAAATTCCACTGTGAAAAAATTTTTTGATGAATACTCAAAAAATATTTTGTTTACCCAGCTAGTATTTCTTCTTCTCTTGAATGTCAATAGGAGAAGTCAGAAGCACAAAGGGTAGGTTTGGGACAGAGGGATGGCAACTCTGAACTTGACCTGAATGTGGTCCCTTCCCAAAGCTGAGGATTTCAATGAATTTCTCATGTTGCTTCCACATGTCAGGTAGAAAAGGAAAAGTGAGGCAGGTTAAGCAGAAGAAAGGGCACAGAGGTGAGAAAGTACTGGGGTAGCAGTGAGGTTATGTAGGATACTAAGGGGATACAGGGACCTAATTCTGGAAGCTGTCACTGTAGAGTTGATAATAAATGCATCAGTCACTGGATATATCCAGAGGGCATAGCCAGAGTAGAGAAAGCAGAGTAACCCAAACACTGAGCTTAGGACACATCATATTTAGAAGGCAATGTTTTAAATTATATGTTTTATTATTAGTTAGGAATGGCCAGTTTGACTATTCAGAGATCAACAGAGCCAGAGAAAACTGCCATTAAAAGGCAGCTCACAGTTCCCCAGAGGAAAGGACATGGCACCCCATGAGAGGCACAGGGCAAACATCAGGGTCAGCCAGGAGGCAGAGGACACAAGGAGAAAATGTGAACACTTCTGCTGTGCATGTGGTTCCTATAGTAACAAGTGAAACAGGACAAACAGGCTGAGGACTGGGTAGTTTGAGTAATTTCACCAACCCTGGAGCAGAGGGGCTGCCTGAGTTGTGGGGTACTGGATGAATAGGGTCAGTGACAAGAGGTCCAGGGAGTGAAAGCCCAGGGAGGTTGGGATGTGGGCTCTGTCTGGATTGGTTGGGTCACATGAGATATGATAGAAAAAAAACATCTGTGCTTACATTTAAAAATCGTAGTAAGTAAAAGCTACATTTCCATTAATCAGCCTCAAAACACTATTCCTCACTTTAAACACACTTATCCCATCATTCTGGCCACCTTCTGAAGCTGTTCTGGAAGTTGTCTTTTGTGTCTTGGTTGAGACACTGTAACTGCTTTGATGTCCTGGATGGATTCAAAATGTTTACCCTTTGTAGTCATTCTGAGTTTGAGGAAGAGGCAGAAATTAAGTGATGCCAGATCCACTAAATAAGGTGGTGAAAACACACTGAATGTTTTTCATTTTGGTATTGTGGATTGAATTCACAACCTCATACTTACCAGGCAGGTGCCTGAGCTGCTGAGATAAATCCTTGCTCACCATGATAAATGGTTTTTGTTGCTGCTTTTGTTTTGTTTTTTGAGATAAGGTTTCACTATGTAGTTGAGGCTGGCCTTGAACTCACGGCAATCCTCCCCAGTGCTGGGATTACAGGTATGTGCCAGCATGTCAGGCTAACACTGAACGGTTTTTACAAGCCTGCCTTACCGTTGCATGACACTGGGTAGCAGCATTCACTTCATTTTTTATCATGCTTCATAGAGACAGAAAGGAAGACTTCCAGAACTGCCTCAGTGGCAAGAACAATGGCATTAAGTGTGTTAGAAGGAAGGGGAAGTGTCTGGAGCAGGATTAATGACAATGTGTCTTTTACTGCATACGTTTTTGAACTTAAATATTCACTGTACATTTTGATCACCCTGTGTATATAAAAGGTGTGCTCACAGATAAATTCTTTCCCACTTCTTTGAATTGGCTGGTTCTGTGAAGTGCAGTCTCTCCGGAGACAGCAAGGCCCCAAATGTCAAAGCATTGGAACATGTGGTTAACACAGCTCAAGACGAGGAAAAATAAGCAAAGGAGCCTGAAAAAGACAACAGACATTATTCCAAGAACCAAGTGAACAACTGTTTCCACAAGGGCAAGATCAGCTGTGCCGAATAATGTTAAGGTGTCAGGTGAGACCAGGGCTCTTAGTTAACTTTCTCATGACTGAGGCACAATACCCAACCTGACAACCTATCAAAGGAGAGCTTGGTTTTGGCTTATGTTTTCATCCATGGTCAGCTGGCTCCAAAGCATGGCAAAGAGACAAAGATGAAAAAAGCTGCTCATGTTACAGCGACCAGGAATGAGGGGCTGGGAAGGGAAGTATACTCTTCTAGGTCATTCCCCCAGTGACCTCCACTTCCAACCATGTCACCTACCCCCTCCTCACAGCAAGCCAACGGTAGCACCCCATGACTCAACCACCTATTGAAAGTACCACCTGGGAGCAAGTAAGCCTTTGCAGGCACTCTCCATTTAAACCGTAATAAGGACTTGAGCTCGACCACTGCCTTTGGCCACGGTCATCATGACAAGGGTGCTCCCACTATAGAAAGGGTCCACACTGACACAAGAGATCCCACGCCTTCTTCTGTCACGGCCAAGGAGCCGAAACATTCATCAGGTACCAGGAGGTTGCACAGTCAGGGTGCAGAAAGAAATCCAGAGGAACTGAGCTCAAAAACACGCTAAGCAGCTTAAAGAGGGCTTTAAAGATTACTAGATTATAAAATTTTTACTGCATCAGACTAAGACTGTGAGATTTCTTTTCTTTTTCTCTGGCTGCCCAATAGGATGGTGACTCATCTAGATAACTAACACCAGATCCTTTAGTGAAAGACAAAGAAGCTACATTTTTCTTTATGTATCTGAGTTGTTGCCTTGACTTAAATTTTAGCAGTTTTCTGTAAGTCTTTTAATAATGACAGAAGTGTCAATTGCTCAGTGACTGAAGGGTAGAGGTTCATGTACCCAGACTCACAGACTGTTATCAGAGCCCATCTCGACCACTTGACAAACTGTGGTAATGACAGCTGAGTTCCAAGAGTCAAGCTTCCTCACAGACAAAATTCTCAAGCCAGTTACTGATAGAGAGAAGAATCCTGTGGGAATTATTAGGCTCCTTTTCTCTGTGTTGTTACCTCTATGCTGTTACTTCATTATTCTTCATCAATTCTCTCCCTTCTCCCACCCAACGCAAAAAAAAATCAGTAGCTTTAAAAATTCCTTTTACAAAGAATAAATCTTCATTGTTTCTCTTTTTAGAAATGCATTTGTACAGAACAGAATTCTCTTTACAGAGATATTAAGTGGTTTTCTTCCATTATTTTAAAGACACTTACAGAGATGATGGAAAATTAGAAGGATCTAATGTGGAACTACATTGGTAGACTGTAATGGCTTTTGAATACCAAAAAGGTTGTTAAAAGGTCCACAAGATAGAGGCTTTCACCTCATAAACAGAGAAGAGGAGAATCAAGAGGACAACAGAGGGCATTTCACTAGAATGAATAAAACTGAAACAACACAGAGATAGCTAAAAAGGACAGAATGATGGATTTAAAAAATATGAAGAGCAGCATGTTATCAAAAGCAAGATCAATGCAGAACAGACATTAGGTAGGATTTGGGCTCCCTGTTGAGAGTTGGGTAGAACTCAACTAGCAAGATTTAAAAAAAAAGGAGGAGATGGAGGAGAAGAGGGAAAAGGAGACAGAGTAGAGGACAGGAATATCCCACAGGCAGGAGAAAATATTTGGCAAGGCTTGGAGGCTAAAAGCAGAGACTGCCAGGTCAGAGCAGGAGCACATGTATGCAACTCTGGATATGGCTGTGACCGTGCAACCGAAAGGGGCCTGTGTCTCTGGGCGTCTCTTCTCTGAGCACAGTTGTCAGTCTGAATAACTCCGCTTTCCAAAGTTTGGCCAAGAACATTCTATAATAGCATAGAAGTTGGCTTATAACTCTAGTGTAGGAAAAACAAAAAGACATTCCCCCATCTCCAGAAGAGACTTGTGATGGGTCAGTAATTTTTCCTTTTATATTTAGTGCCACCCGAAGACACAGACAGGTCCACTGGTCCCCAGTGACAGCTTATCTGTAGGAGTCAGTGATTACTCACAAAAGCACATGTTCACACCAAGAAGAAAAAAAAGTTGCTGGTAAATACAGCATGCTACAGTAAGTCTCAACTCCAGAGCTTGATACTTGTATTATAGTGGCTGGTGTGACAAAGCAAGTAATGTGTAATTAATATTAGGGCTTGGATTTTAAAACTGTTTGCATTTCCAGAAATTAAAATAGTTGAGGGTTTGCCTTACAGGAGGGTCATCTCTCCCACTGGCATCCCAGTTTTCTCTGGGTGGGGAGGGACAGTTAAATCATGATTGTCTGCATGGTTATTTCCACTGCTCTCTTGCCCCTGTTGACCTGGAGGTGTGTGTGGGATGCACACACCTTCATCTGTGTGCAAGACAGGAAACGAGTGAGAAGAGCTGCTGGAGAACACCAATCCCTTAGAGTCTCAACCAGTCACGGCCACTATAGTTTAAGGCATACCACTCCTTTGTAGAAAGCTCATGAGAGTTTACTGAAATGCTCCTTGACATTTCTTAGGGCATTTGTGACTGTTATAAGCACGTATTACAATAAAGAACATCTCCCATACTCAGCCTAATTGAATAACATTTGGATTTTGTTTCACCACTGGGAGTCCCTCTGCAAATAGTGGTTGTGGGAAATCCATAACAATTTCACAGCTCAGTCTAATGCTTTTACAGCTTTTGTTTATAGTTTCTCAGAAGGAGATGTAAAAATGACCCCGGAACTTGTGAGGACACACCACAGCAATGATAAGAGCAGAGGTGTCACCACTAGACAGAAATGGATTCAAACAGTAACACTCTGCTTGCTACTACCCCTGGCTTCTGTCCCTCACTTCCCTCACTTATAAAATAGAGGTAATAAGAGTTCCTGTCTTATAGAATTCTGAAAGTGAAATAAAGCATTTTCTGAGCATAGTCTCTCACATAAAATATGTTCTAGGAAATCAATCTTTCTATTAATACAGCATCTCATAAATATTCTAAAACTTCTCTTTTGCTAAGAATAGATAATATAGTCAACTGTATTAACTATTCGATATTATCACTTTAAGAGTAACTTTAAGCAGCGATTGTGGCTCTTCCAGGGGGAGAACCACCCAGTGTTTCCTGAGATCTGTGCCATGTTGAAACTTAGGGCGTTGTGAAACCAAGCAACCAGCCCAGCCCACCTCCCTGGTAAGCAGCCGTGAGCCTACTGGGGCGCAAGCTGAGAATCAAACATCCCACCCCCACCCCCGCCCCCTTAGCAAATGAGAGCCAGAGGCCTGAGCATCTCTTGGGAGGTTGACCATATGCAATATAGCAAATAGGGGGTATTTCCTTCTACCAACTATTTGAAGGCAAATATTGTAATCACTGTTTTGCTTTGTTCTGATTAATTGTATTGCTCTATTCAATATTCGGTTTGATAAGTTCTATAATGTTCTGTATTTGGTTTGATTTTGCTATATCTGATTGAAAGAACAACTATTGTGAAGATAACGAGATATACTTTGGCACCTATTACTGTTATCCCAGTAACCTGTTGTGACATTCTATACCAATTTCACTGTACTGTCTCAATTGGCTATGTTCTGTCTTGTTCTGTTGTATTTCATTACTTTCAAAATAAAATTTTTTAAAAAGCCAAAAAAAAAAAAAAGAGTAAGTTGTCTCTGTTATGTTTGCCAGAGTGTTTCTCTATGAACTTACTTTCTTACCTAAGAAATGAGGATAATTCTACTTGACCTACTAATTTCACACAACTGAAAGTCAACAACCAGGGAAAGTTTCCTGAAACCTGAAATGTTCTACCTATGGAAAAGTTTTCAACTTTTGATTTTTAACTCATATATCAGAAATGCCACTATCAATATCAATAAATAAAAGCATGTCAGAATCTCTTTATGATGACTAAAGACCTCTTCCCAAGTCTCCTATAATTAATTTTAATCTTATAGTGATTCAATATCTTCATGTAATCATGAGTCACATGTTTAATTTGCCAAATATTGCTTCTAGATTATTTTCAGAAAGGTCTGTCGTATCTTCCTTAGCACAGTCATGATTTGGTTAGTGGATAAGATGTGAGTTATTATTTCATTCCAACTTAAGCCCAATCATATGTTTATCTCTATTTAGATCATCTACTTTTGCAGCTATGGAATATTAGAAGCAGTGTGATACAGATACTGAGACATGAGTATTTGAGATTTGTGTACCAGTTCAGCCATTTAGGAGCTAAATTTAATTTTCACACATTTATTTTACCTTTCTGAACATGCATGTGAAAACTGGGAACAGCCCATCTACCTCTTGAACAAGGTAGTAGAACAATGGTTGCCTGACACAGGACATCTTCTCTAAGTCAGAATAATCTACCAACACCCAGACAGCAACTACTTACAGCTCACAGATGCCAGCTCTGGCAGGAATGAGAGGCACAAGCTGCAGCAGAAGTTTGACACCATTTTGCCATTCTTCTTCTCTTTCAAATTCACAGTACAAGTAGCTACATTCATCAGATGAAAACTGATAGAAAACATAATTATCTTGAAAGTAGAGATGCTGGTCCACTGTTTAAAAGAAACAACAAAAAAGGTGTGAGTTATTATTAAACATATTATTTATAGAGTCATCAAACAACCAAATAATATATTGGAAGTACTAATAATTATAAAGGAGCCGCCAAAAGTAAAGCTATAATTACACATTCTAACTTCACTTACATTCACAATCTCACTGAATTTAAAAGGATTTACTGGCCAGTCTATTCTTATTACTTGAAGCTCTGGCTAGCATGTTCATACACATTTTATAATTTTCTTGCTGCACAGATACATGCCAATGAAATCAGTGCCAATTCAAAGAAGAAGCAAAAAGTGTTTTTTAGTGTCTCAAAGCAAACTAATATATTTAATTTGTTTGGTAATATACAACTATAACATGATAGCAAGTTTAGCAAGTAGTGGTCTTCAACTGAGATGGCTATGTGCACAGCTGGTGACACTGAGAGGCTAACTGGTATGTGTGTGTGCACATGCACGGGTGTGCATGTGTGTAGACACACTGACATCCACAAGGTAGAAAAAAGAGTTGCCACTAAAAAGCCTGTAATGTACAGGACAGACCCTGCAACAAGTTATCCCACCCAAAATGTCAATGCTGCCAAGGTTTGAAAACACTATTTCAAAGGAATCAATAGCTGAAGATTTTTCCAAAAACCATTAGCATAAAACACTGCTAACCAAAAGCCTGAACCTAGCAAATAAGCTAATAATATCTCCGTTCCTCAAAAGTTGCTAACTGAATTTCTGAATAAGAGTATTATAAGTTAGGTATTACTGTCTAAGAAGATTTACAACCACATTCTCATCTGTATCATTCTTTCACCATGGCACCAGGTTATGTCCTCAATATTCATCAATGATAGGAAGGGGGGCTTCTCCATAAGCAACCAGCACCTGCAAGATCGTGCTAAATAAAGAAACCAGATTGCTCGACTTCTAATCCTTCAATTCCCTGGGCACAGCTAAGGAAAGAGATATTGCCATCTATTTTAGTTTCCAGTTAACATATATTTTCTGTCCTATTTAAACAGCTAACCTTCATAGGTCACATCTCTAAGTGTTCATGATTACTCGTTCAATTAAAATGGCATACACATCCCACTCATAAAAGCAGTTTCCAAAGATTACTCTAAGTGCAGGAAGATAAATACACATGTAGAGCAGCTAAAGATGTCACTGATTAAAAAAAAAGTTTACGAGCATATTTTAAGGAGAAAAGGGAGGGAGAGTAAGGGAAAGACTTTTATAGGTCTTAATCTATAAATCAACAAGTACCTAATTATTTTTTCAAAACATGTAAGAAACACGTGACTCCAAAGAAGACCTGTTGTTTTTTACTTAGAACATAAGAAAGAATGCAAACATTTACCCTCAAAAAGCGATCTTCACCCAGTTTATAATACCTCCTAGAAAACCAAGCATATTTTGGCATAATAGCTTTACAAAATAATGATACTGTATCTTTACAACACACAATACTAACCCGAAGACATAATCCCCATATCCAAAAGGAGCTGCCAGACTCCTATGGCCATAGCTCTGCACGGGACAAAAGGACAGTGCTCTAGAAGCCAGTCGACAAGTTCTGACCCAATGCAGCTTCTCCTGGACAAAAACAAAATCATTTACAATAAGAACCTGCTGCCACACTTACCAAAAAATTGACATTATGTACCTCCCCTTTCATGTGCCTGTATTTTTAAATGAGTCCAAAAATAAATGTCATAACTTCTTATTTGCCTTTTAGATTAATGTTCCTCTATCACTTCCTTGGGAAAAATTAGGAATAAAATTCTCACCACTGAACAGGTAATTACTCATATATCTTTCAAAATGAACACTATTCATTTATGTCACTAGAAAATAATTTTTAGGAAAGCAGGAACTTTGCATAACCATTAGAACAGTCCAGGCCCCACAATGAGTTCTCAAAGTGTAATTGGTTTGAATGAAGGAAGAAAACATTTAGCAGTCTTTTGTATAATGTTTCTGCCAGGCCAGGGATTTACCCCAGTAGCTCAAGCACCTGTCTGTTAAGCATGAGATTGTGAGTTTGATCCCTGGTAACCCCCATACCAAATATATGTTTTTGCCTTGGCAAGTCACATGCAACAAGTTGATAGTGATAAATTTTGGTTCAACCACTTATAGATTTTTGTCTAGTTCCTTTGGGAGCAAAACATTCAAAGTAGACAAAACTGGGAGCATTTGCTGGGCATAGTGGCATACTCCAATAGTCCCAGCACTTGGGAGGCTGAGGCAGGAGGATCACTGTGACTTCAAGGTCAGCATGGACTACACAGTGAGATTCTGTCTCAAAAAACCAAAAAACAAAAACAAAAGCAAGAACAAACAAAAAAATGCTCCCCAAAATTCAAAGCAATTTGAAGTCTTGTTGACCAGTCTTCAAAGATTAAACCCTAAAACTTGTCTCAAAGAATACCAAATTTGATTGTCTTTTTAATATAATCTGAGACAATCTGGTTAAGCAGATTATAAACCCACACAATCTAGATGTGTGTGCTGGATCCTACTAAACATGCACATACACAATCATCTCTGTAATCTTTCTTAAAATATATAATTCTGATGCCATGATCTGGATATTGCAAGTAGTATCTTCACACCTACTTTCCCATCTGTGTTGGCTTCAAAGGAAAAACAAAAGAAAACATTCTCAAATACATTTTTTTGTTTGCAGAAATGTCATTGTATTGTATCCTCTCTTATGAAAAAAGTTACTAAAGTGTGTTAAAAGCCAATACCATGTAATGGTCATCTTTACTCAAAAGTCAGCACTGAGGGATGTCAATATTTGTATCTATCTCTTGTAATTGATACAATCATAAATACTTTGAAATTATACAGTAATGGATAACATGAAGAGTTGTTATGAGGTGTTAGATTTTCTGGGGTAAGAGAAAATGTGATAGCTGACCTTTCTGCTGAGATATTTGATCAAATATTCAAATGCTTTTAATAAAGCATTTTTTGGGTAAAATATCATTGTTTTAAAGATGCTCTGAGATAAGCCAATTTCAGATCTATACACCTGGAGGTTAGCATTTAGACAATTGAAACAGTGACAGTCAAACAGATGAATGTTTTAAAACAAAATAAAATAGATGGCAACAAAACAGGCAATTAAAAACCAAACAATCAATGTTAACTTCTATAATTCTATAGGATACCTTTCATGTTAAAGATTCAAAGTATTAATTAACTAATTCCTCAACACCTCTTAATTAGCCAGCATCCTTAGGCATTGAAAGCAGTGTTATCCCACAGATTAAAATCTGTAACAATTTAATTCATACTATTAAAATACTACAACTCCTACACCTGCCTGGATGCCTGATATCACCTGAAATATGAAAGCATATGCTATAAAAGTAACTAAACAAACCAAACTACCAAGCTGCAAAGGGTGGCTATGTGGAAACATGGGCAAGAGGTTTCACAGACCAAGGATTCTCAAAATGAGGCTGAGGAGTCACCGTAGGGTACTGTTAAAATATAGACTGATGCAGCAAGGCTGTGTGAGACCTGAGGTTCCCCAGGGGATACTGGGGACCACAGAGTTCTAATCTTCTCACTCTGCCTTGTCACTGGGAAGGGCTCACCCTGGTTGGCTTTTTTTTGTTTTTTGTGGCTGGGGTGGGGAGCAAGGACTTTGAACCAGTAGGCTGGTACTCAGTATTGCCATGACAACCTTAATGAGTAACAGGGTCTACTCTCAGATGAGCTGTTCTTTCAATTACACATGATCTTGTCCCACTCCTCTCTAATATTATCAAGTTATGTTTTAAATCACTTTCTACCATCCATCTGCACCAGGGGAAACATTAGTGTAATGAGAAACACTATCATTAATATCACTAAAGCAAACGTTAAACTCCTGGTCCCTGGACTTGCTGACCAGATCTGCAACAATCCAGTTAAAATATCTACATGCACCCGACAAGTGATGAGCAGATGGCTAGAACAGAGCAGTTTAAATACAGCAGTTCTGACCTATGGAATACTTTCAGAAACTATTGTGAGTACATGCAGATCTAACTACACTGGGTAGAGCACTGCAATATGGAAGTGATGAACTACAATGCCCAAGTGACTGCTCTAACAAAATGTGAAGTTGACCAGTCTTTGGAGTAGAAAATTTGTTTATTCTTGGCACCTCCTGTCTCCCATTATAATGCTGGCAATTAATTCAAGGTAATGCAGACACTAGCATCAAACATTGAAGGGTGGTGGTATTTAGTGACTTTTTTGTACAAAACAAAGGACGCCTCAAGCCAGTGTGACTTCTTATAGTACCAAATGAACAGACAAGCATTCAGCTTTGAAAGTGAATTCTCATGTGGCATCTGGGGAATACTTAACCTCAATTTACTACAAGACAAATGAAAACAATCCATCCTAGACAACCAATTAGTTCTTCATTTTTAACCCACAACAAAGATTAGAAAAGTAGTTCCGCCCTGATAAGGCAAAAAAAAAAAAAAAAATACACTCTCCTCACTTTGCTCCCACTGAACGATAAATAACGTTCTCACTCTGGTCTTAGGTGGTCCTCTGTCCATGCACCCAATTAATGTACAGCTCACCACATCCATGGAGACCACAATAAGCAAGAGAATACTAAGAATAATGATGGACCTTACAGTAGCCTTATGTAGTGACTAAAATGAATCCTATAAACTTGCTCACAACTAGACCCAAAGACTTACACATATTATTTTAGTTTTTAAATATTCAGGTGTGTCAGAAGTTGATACTATCATCTATTGTAAGAAAAGGAAGCGCCTCTACAGTAGTCTGACTAACAAGGCCCTCCCACATGGCCCAGGCTCTTTCCCCATGGTTCTTAGACTAGGACTGTGAATCCCTAATGGAAGGAAAAGTGGGTATTGGAGTATTTTCTATAGACAGACTGATAATGTCTAATCTGTGACATTTTTTTTAAACTGCTAAAAAGGCTTGTGCAATTAATTAACTAAATATAAAATCTTAAAATGTTAAATCATTGTGGCTCTTCCCCACACTTTGCATTTGCTTAATGTCTCTTAAGAATACAAATTCTGCCTAGTTTTTGATGTTAAAAAATACTTGCTCACGAGGAATGTTATCAACTGTTAAGAGGTATGAAAGAAATTTCTGGGGGATGGAAATTGCCTATGTCATGATAATGATTACACAAATAATGATGATACAGGTGTGTTATAAATAAAAATTCATCAAGTCATACATATTTAAGATTTGTGAATTTTTCTGTATACTAATTATGCTTTAATACAAAGGGAGTCTTAGTCTTTTTACTCCAAAAGTCTAGGAATTGTTATTCCCAGAATTCAGGCCATAATGGAAAATTTTCCATTTTTTATCAATTGAGAAAACAAATATTATAATAAATTTTTCGTAAAGCTGAATTTACTTAATTTAAAAGACCATTCTTTATTCTGAGAATATTTCCAATTTTTTGGTGTCTTCTATTTTGAGTACTAATCCTAATCTTTATGTTACTACAATGGCATTGTTTTAAAAAAGCAGAGTGATAATAAATGATAATGTTTTTCTCCTTTGTTTTATTTTGTAAATTTTTTTAGTGTACCTTAATATCTTGGCAAAAATCAAAAGTTAATAGCTCAATTTTTTCTTTCTCTTTCTTTCTTTTTTTTCTTTTCTTTTCTTTTCTTTTTGAAGGTGGAGTCTTGCTATGTAGTTTAGGCTGGAACTCAACACATAGCAATCCTCCTACCTCAGCCCCCTGAACACTGGGATTATAGGAATATACCACCACACTCAGACTTCTTTTTTCTTTAAACTGTTCCACAAAATGAAAGAGTGCTTCAGACTTTCTAAGTAACCACTATCAGTCCCATCTGTGCTTTAAAACTGGCTAGGAACTCATGCATTTACATTAATGCATCTCTGCTTTCTTCATTACCCCAGGCAGCCAGCCGTTGTCCTCCACCACCTTGCTTCTCCCTATAGTACAATGCACCAAGAAGGTGCCCCTCTCGCTGCAGAACTCCCTAAAAGTCCTCACAGAACTTTCACAAAGGCCCTAAAGAGAAGACCTATAATTCTGGCCCTAAAGAGAAGACCTATAATTAGTGAAGCACACACCAGGAAAATATTACATTGTAAAATACCACATCTCAGGGGAAGCGGAGCAGAAGCCACACTTCTGGTTGAGGACTCTATACACTAACTTCAGAACCAGAAGTCTCCAACATGTAGTAAACTGAACAAAGTAAGAGGCACCCCAGAACCCCCAACAGACACACGCCAGCCCCTTCCACTGCAGTCCCAAGATGGTCTACCTCCTTCTGATCAAGGTCATGATTTTAACACAATCTTTTTCTTTCCCTTGATGGAGGGTTTCTGACAAGATGTTAGGAAACTGTGTTACCTGTAAAACCCCTTGAGGTTCACTCTGTCCTTTATCAGGTCAGCTGCCTGAACAATAATAATATTCCTCAATGCTCTTCCTGCACAAGAAGAATTCTCTCCATAAATCTAAACAGAAAAGACAGGCATAAATGTAAAACACTGTAAATGTAGAACAATAACATGACAATTTGGGAGCTCCTAATGTCATGCTATATACAAAAAAAAAAAATCATGACCAAATCCCTAAGCTTGAGATGCATGTTAGCCCATGTAATTACAGACCTATCATGACCTTATTTTATTTTATTACTGCTACACTTATACTATTAAGCTATAATAATTATTTTCCAAATGCTAAAGTGCTTTACTTACCTACAATTATAAATAATCTTTTAAAACACAAAGTTTTCAATGTAAAATCTTGACTATTTTAAAAATACAGTGAAGCCAGATAGTGCTTCCCATGAATTGGCAGGAGTGATGCTGGGGCTGAGAGGAGTCCATCAAGAAGAAGAAGCCAATTAGCCCTTCTGGTAAGCTGTGCAAGCCACATGGGACCGGGAAGACAGAAGTCAGCACCTCCTGCGAGCCTACTGGCATGAGGGTTGAGAATTAAGACAGCCTCCCCCTCATCCATCCCTCTGAGGGCAACCAGCTGGTTCAGAGGACAAGTTGAGTTGATAGCAATTGGGGTACAAAAAGTAACTGAATGCTTACATCATTTGGTTGACTCTGCAGGCCTGGGGCCGGCAGCCTGAGCATCTATTGGGAGTGTAACAGTATGCAATATAGCAAATATGGGGAATTTCCTTCTGAATTGTTTTTGAAGTCTAATATTGTTCTCACTGTTTTGTTTTATTTTGATTTATTGTTTTGCTTTATTCAATGTTTTGTTTTGATTCATTTTATTCTTCTTGGTTTTGGTCTGATTTTGCCATGTCTGGAGGAATGGACAACTATTGTGAAGATAATGGGATATACTATGGTAGCCATTGTTGATTTCCTATTGTCCTGCTTTGAAGTTCTATACCAATTTCACTGCTTTGTTTTGATTGGCTGTATTCTGTTTATTTTGTTAGCATTTACTATCTTTAAAAAAAATACCCCAGTATTAGGATGCTGAGGCAGGAGGATTACTGTGAGTTCAAGGACATTCTGGACTACAGAGCAAGACATTATCTCAACCCCTCCCCCCAAATCTATAATAATTTTTTCTGGGCATGGTGGTGTACATCTGTAATCCCAGCACTTGGGAGACTGAGGCAGGAAGATCTGCCACGAGTTTAAGGCCAACCTGAGCTACATAGTGAACTCAGGGCCAGCTTGAGACCTTGTTTTGGAAAAAAAACTGTGTTTCTATCACTGTAGCAAACTGAAGAGTAATTATATTGTATACTAATTCTGCCATATTGATAATATATTCATATAAAAGTCTTGGGAAATTTGAAAATAATTATTTCCTTCTTTTGTGAACATCTTGAACCATGATACATTTGACAGCAGGCTGATTTGTTCTATAGCTTTGCTTAACTGCTAAGCTCAGTTAATTCCATGCTATTTAGTTGCATCGATAGTACTACATGATTCCATCTATCAGATAAAAATTTCATTAAACTTCTTTTTTAATCTTCTAATTCTCCCATATGAGTTTCTTGATTATTAGAGGATGAAGTAGACTACTCCTTAGCATTAGAGAAGTCTAGGTCTTTTTGTATACAACTGCCTCCTTCTACTTGCATTTTCCTCCAAAGCACAGTGATGTCTCATAAGCAAAGGAGGCTAAATAAACAATGAGCAAAAGTAAACTAAAATGAGTAGTCTCCAAAAGATAGACACTTGTAAAAATCAATATATATTGGGTTGTTTTGTTTTGCACTGCTGGGGTTTGAATCCAGGGTCTCATGCACACTAGACAAGTGCCCTACCCTGCGCTATTCCCCTGTTTCTCGGCTATTTTTATTCAGAGAAAACACATTGATAATATATATGATTTGACAGGGAACATGTCAACCTCAAGCTTATACTTTTTTAATTGCCCTGATGTTGACACCTAAATACAACATGATGAGAAAGTAAAAAGAGCAGGAAATGATTTATTTTTATCTCCTCCTCCTTTTTTTTTTTTTGGTCTTTTTTAGACAGGGTTTCATGATGCAGTTCAGGCTGGCCTTGAACTCACTTTGTAGCCCAGATTGGCCTCAAACTCACAGTGATCCTCCTGCCTCAGTCTCCTGAGTGCTGGGATTCCAGGTGTGCACCACACCATACCTGGCAGGAAATGACTTGTTTTTAACACAATAAAACCTACTTTTTTAAAATCAAAGCTTGAACAAGCCAGGTGACAGAAAGCATTACAAGGGAAGAGGTGTAAGTCAACTGACATCTGACTAGTCCTAAAATCCTTCAAGATGCACTCAAGTCATTCAAGAGGCATTTAATGAGCAATTACCATGTGCCAGGTTTTTTCTAGATGCTGGGGACACAGTGGGGAACATTGTAAGAAGGTCTTTGCCTTCAGAAATCTCAGTCTCCTGTTATCCTAAAGAACATAAATGTCTGTTGACTGAATTTTTACTGCAATGCAATGTAGACATACTCATCTGTTCTTACCAGTAAAGGGGACAGTCCTCTAATAGACAATTGTAAATAAACAACTCTTACACAAAGCTTTTAGTGTAAGCTACCCACTATCTGTAAAATATGATGTTTCTATCAATAAAGAAAATTGAATAATACTCTGCCATACTGACAACACAGTCACATGAAAGCATATCTCATCAATGATGACACAACAATCAAAACATCCCGAACATCTTGGTTGTGTCATCCCTGGTAGATGAGACAGTGTAAGGACTGCAGCAATCCTGGGAAGCCCCATAAGGTCAGGAGCAGAGGCAAAAGCTATCGCTGGAGAATTCTGTACCAGGATTTGTGAATCTTTGTTAGAGAAAATACAGTTAAGAGAGACAGAGAAAAAATAAATCATACCTGGGAAGGAGTATGTTCAAGGTATGGATTGGAAATTCTTCTTGACAGTGTCTATTAAAAAAAAAAAAAAAGTAAATCAGAATCAAACAGAAACCTTTGTACCCAAAGAGCACACAGAACAGTAGCAGGTCTGGGGAGTGTCCAAGCTGAAACATGACTTGAAGTCTTGAGTCATGTGCTGAACACATTAGCCTCCTTCTCACTGAGGACAATTATCTGGTCAACGTTCATACACCAGGACCAGACATTCCACCTGAACAGCTCCCAACCTAGAAGGTTCAACCAATGAAAGCACAATGGAAAGACCAGGATTTCATGCTTGATACTTTATGTGACTTGGATTCCACTTCTCCTTTCCTTTTCCATTTTCACCACTCTCACTCAGCCCTGCTTTCTACCTTAACTGCTGCTTCAACTTCTCAGTGGATGTCCCTGCACCCAAACCATGTCCTTTGTGTCATCTGCCTATCTCAACTAAGCAGATCTCCTGAAACCTCTTTTTCTGCTTAGAACAGATGCCTTATCACTTATGTGAGATGACCCTAGCTTCCCTAGCCCCACTATGGTCTACCTCCAATGGGTTTATACTATTCTCTCTCCTGCTCCCTACAAGACTCCTCTGACTGAGCAAAATCCATTTGTTAGAAGAGCCTGCCACTCATATTCTTGAGTTGGGTCACACCGTTCTCCATCTTAAACTTTCCTTGACACTTCACTGAATGCCACTCAGAGCCCAGATTTGTGCAGTCAACTCCCGGGTGAAGCTTCTGCCACAGGGGTTTGTTACTGTTTGGAGCTCCTGATTTTGGTGTTATTCTTGCGGCAGTGCACATTTTTCTGTGTGTGCCTTCACCTAAAGGAACCCATACATTCCTTTAGTCAGTATTGGTACCTTCTATTGCTCTGCTTTCACCGCAGATAGCACACAACCCTGTTTAGAGAGTATTTCTTTTTATACTCATCTATTTAGCCATTATACTGCAATTATGTACTTGCTGAATGGTTTGAATTGTTGGAGCTAATTTTTCCTACCCAATAATCTAGTAAGCAGCACCATCACCCACATGTGCCTTAAGCACAGTGGAAAACTATTGTCACTTTCCATTGCAGTACTGGAAAAAGAACAGAGAAACTAACATTTACTGAAATTTCAACCTATGTTTAAAAGTTCTTTACACTTCCTTTCCAAGGCTTGCTGTCTTTTGAGATCCCACAGTTTTTAGCCTACTGCCTCTACTTCTTTGAATAATTGCTAAATTTACGAAACATACCCAACCGGTCATCGCTTCCAGCTTCTGAACCTTTCACCAAGTTTGGCCTAAAAAAGAGAATTTTCATTGTGCCTCATCTTCATTCCATATAGCAGTTACACTACTCATCTTTTAATTAAACTGAAATAGGATGTATCAATTCTTTATCCAGAAATGTCAATGGATATGCTATTAAATGTTTGCCAACTTACTTCAAAGAAAATAAACTTTATAAGGTAGACAGCCCATTTTTTAAATCCCATCCTTCTTTGCTAGTTTAGATATACTCCTAGTTGGCTCCTCCTGGACTTCTGGCATCTAAAACTATGTAATGCATTCCCTTATTGAAATACTGAGCCACTTAAAACTTGCACATATAGCTGGGAGTGGTGGCTCCCAGCACTTGGGAGGCTAAGGCAGGAGGATTGTTGTGAGTTCGAGACCAGCCTGGGCTACAAAGTGAGCTCAAGGCCAGCCTGAACTGCATAGCGAGACCCTGTCTCAAAAAAAAAAAAAAAAAAAAAAAAAAAAAAAAAAAAAAAAAAAAAAAAAAAAAAACTTGCATATGTAATCAACTGATAATATGAAGATCGATCATCATAATAAATTATTTTTTCCTAACAGGAAGAATTTTAAAAATCAATATGGTAGACCAGTGTCAACAATCTCTATTATTCATCTAAATGCCAAATTCAGCTATACAAACAAACAAC
The DNA here is from genome assembly GCA_004027455.1 of Hydrochoerus hydrochaeris. NCBI lineage: Eukaryota > Metazoa > Chordata > Mammalia > Rodentia > Hydrochaeridae > Hydrochoerus > Hydrochoerus hydrochaeris. Next base: position 199,310 of record PVLA01000608.1, read on the forward strand.
AGCCTCCCTCCACCCACTTCACATGATCTAGTTCAAGGGAAAGAAAGCTATTGGATAGAAACAAATTCTAAAAAAACTGGGTAGAGCCATTTTCACAAAAGAAAACAAACTACTTGTCTTTCTCTCCACTGCCACCCTAAATCTACAATCTCGCACTAGTGTTACACTCACACAATCCCACTTAAGAGAAACTTCCCCCACAGAGGGCTTGTTTCAAAAGACTGGTAAGGTGAGCAGATAAAGCAATGGGATCCTTCTATAGAATAGATTAACACTGTTAGATAAAGGTCCTGCCCCTTAGGGAATGGAAGAGGGCAAAATAGTAAGACTGCTCTTTTATAGGACACAATTCCTAGATCTGTAGTCAAACTCCATTGAAACCCTGTAATCACTGGCCCCACGGGGGGAGCTGCGGTTCGGTAATGCTCTAGGATAGTTTCCTCCTCAGAGGAAGCCACAACCCTCTTTGTGGATCTCAGTAAAGTATTGACCTCTTAAAATAACTCTCCTAACTGTAGTTCTGTACAGACCATTTTCAGTATTGACCAAAAACAGCATGGACAACAGATTTAAGGAAAAAAATAACCGGAATTATCCCACCCAGCACCCTCATTTTTAACAGGTACTGGGAAAAGACTTATTTGATTAAATCAAATGGACCAAGTTTGCGGCTCTAAACTATCTCCAGGGCAGGTGTGCTGTCCTGCATTTTGCCTGCAAGAGCACAAGGACTTCCTAGAAAAAGCATCCCCCCTTCCCTTTAGCATTCTTTCTTTCAACACTGTTATTCAGCTGTTTTCACCCCATCATTGAATCCCCTGGTTAACTCCTCTCAGGAATGCTAGGCATTGTCTTACCACACCTGCCTGTAGCAACTTGCTTTCTACTCATTTCATATTTATGAAGCACCTACTGAGCTCCTGGTCAGGCACTGTGGGAGCTTCCATAAACAGACACAAGACCAAGAAAGCATCCCTAATTTACAGAAGTCCTTTATTAGAAAATACAGACTCTACCTTAAAGCCATAAATTACTCCTTCATCCTGATGGTCTTATCAATATGCTTAATAAGGTTGGACGGCTGATCTATCAAAACCAAGTGTCCTCTCCTAAAAGCCTCATCATAATATCACATAACAACAATGTGCAGATGAGGTGATGATTCCTTTTTTCTCTTTATTTCCAACTGCTTAGAACTATTTAATTTGGGTGCATTGATTCTTTCACAAAAGACATATACATCCTGGGGGACTGGAGATATAGCTCAGAGGTACAGCCCTGCCTGGCAAGACATATACATCCCAATGAGAAGAATACTAATACTTGAACGGAAATAGATTTTAATTCAAATTTATTTCTTCTCCTTTCCATTTTAATGAACCATGGAAATTGATTCTCCAAATGATTCTAAGCTAACTTCATATTTTAAACATTTATTGGAAAACTGCAGCCCTTTAATATTTACAAATGAACTTCCATAAACAATAGGGATATAATTCAAAAGGAGAATTGATTAGCAACCATATATTAGCTTTTTTTGGTTTGTGTGTCCCTTAAAATTAAACTGTAACAGGCCATGAAGCTGGGTCTGGACCAACTCACTGCAGAGTTGCTAAAAATATCTTGCTGAACAATGTAACAGAAGTAAGTCCCCGTGTTTCACCAGCTTTTAAAAGAGATCCCTTAATATTATCTTTAGATTCACTTACTTAGGTTACTTGGGAAAAATAAAGGAGAAAGACTGAATCATTTCGACTGTCACAGAAGTATAACATACTCTGCTACTAACATGAACCAACAAGAACTGCCAGATTCACCAATAATGCAAGAATTTGTTTCATGATACAACTTTTAGCCACTGTCCCTTTTCCTATTCTGGGTGATCAAGTAAAATATGAAGATGAAACAGTGGAATAAGTACACTGAATCTCTTACAGATGTAGGAATCTAAAAAGCTTCATAAGTAACTGGTGGGCACATACATTAAGAGATTGTACAATGAAACAGTAAGCTCTGATCTATTAAGCTGTCTAGCAGATTTCTAAGAGTTGGTGGAGGGAGTCCTTCTTAAGCCCCAGAATAAACTTACATCTCACCCAAAGCCTATAAAGACTAAAAGGACAGAATCCCAGCCAGTTCATAGGCTTGAGAATGACAAGGTGATCAGGAGTTCACCGTCCTGAAAAGCTGCAAGCAGAGCTGCAGAGGAAGGGCAAGGAACCACGACTCTGGGTGTGAACCCTGGTTGCAATGTGGACCCACAGCCATGTCCTTAGGGATCCAAGGAACAGGCCCACAACAGCCTGTTACAGCCACAAAGAGCATTTGCAGTAACATCTCAACCTACAGGGCCACACCAAAGTCAATGGCATTCCGGATATCCATTTCCCTGTGATATGTTGAGAACGTAGAATGAAAGGAAGGGAACAGAAAGGCTTACCGAGCAACTGCTTGTCTTATGTACCTCTCCATATTAGTAATTGTACCCATCTATCCCTATGTTTACAGATAAAAGGCTGGAGGTGCAGAGAAACGGAAGTATTTTACTAAAAGTCCCAGGACTGGAAAGTTAAGAGTGAGGACCGAGACAAAAGTTGGTTGATTGGAAAGTAACATTCTATTTTAACATGCTACATGCTAGTAAATAACAGCAGTTATTTTCTATTATATTTTAGAAACTATACTAAGCATTTTTTATACATTGTTATCACCTATCCTTGGAAAATGCTGAGGTAGGTGTTATCATTAATTCTATCTCACAAATGACAAAACCAGACTTAAGGATGTTACAAATTTGCCCAAGTGTGTAACCTGAGTTTGTCTTTAGTTTTAACATAGAACATGATGATTGCAGAGTAACAGGACAAAGGAGTGCGTCTAACTTTATTTTAAAAATCACAAATAGTACCTGCTAGACTCAGTAATTTTCAATCTGTCATGTAAACAGAACCTGGGAAACTGAAGAGAAACAAACAACATGGGTACCAAGGTCCCACACTAGACTCATTGGATGAGAATTTCTAGGAATGAATCCTGGGCCATTTTTGCTCAAATTTTCCAGGCTATTCTAATGTGTCACTAAGTTTAAGTAAAATTGTAAAAATAAATGATTGAGAAAGAAAATGTGATCCTCTCCTCCTCCAGTTCAGCAGTGGGGCTGGGATCATCCCTGAAATATCACCTCCAGTACAAAACCTGCCTGCCAAAGAAAGGGGGTGCAGTCATTTACCAACAGCTCTGGGGTCTAAGCCAAGTCTCCAAGTGCTTTATGAAACAAAGAGCTTCTGTTCGGCAAAACCCACCCTGCACCTGTTCCTATGGTATGTGTTTTCTGTATATCCTATCCTAGACATAGCCCTAAGCCAAAGTGTCTTGGTGTCTGCATCGAGACACAGGACCCGCATACCTTCTGAAAGTGTACACCTTTTCATTAGCATCTACAGAATTAAACTTAATTTTGACTTCCCATTATCAAAGGGCTCTGTTCTAGTATAAACATGTTTCTTTACATAAAAGCTAAAGTGAGAGAGGAAAGTGGATTCTAGGAACACTTACAAACATTTCACAATCTGGCCTCCCTAAAGAGATAAATAAATTAGCAAGAACCCAAAGCTTCTGGGAAAACAGACATGATAGGTACAACAGAAACAATCCTCAAAGCTTCATCATTTTGACTTCATTATGTCCTTAGGAAAGTACCTTTCTTTTAGGATATGTTTTCAAATAAGAGAATAGTTTTACTTACTAGGTTGGGCTTCCCTGGTTAACACAATCTCGAACAAGCTTACCTCTCCTTGTCATGGAATTCTCTACTTTGATTAACGTAAAACCACCTAGATATACCTGCACTCCAACATGGACCCTTCCCACAGCAGCCAAGAGAAAGTAGTTCCCACCATCCAAATCTGAACACTGTGAGCAGCAAAATAATGAACATATTTACTTACAGCTCATAGGATAAATATCCATGAGCCCACACTGATTTAAATAAATAACTGAATGAGGCAACAAATGGGGGAGGGGACGAAAGGACAGCCCTTCCTCACAGAATAATACCAATTACTAAATGCAATAAAAAGAGAAAAACAACAAATCACAACTAGAGAAATACCACAGTAGTAAATGTTGCAGACAAGATTCATCAATGGATGTTGAAATGAGTGGGCAAAAGTGTGTGATACAAGATGTTCGCATAGTGTCAAAGTATTTTCCCATAAGAATAAGTACAGAAGAAAACATACTCACTTTGCAGTGGAGCTTAGCAGATACTACCTTTACCAAATGACAAAAAATGATCAACTATAAGGTGACAAAATGACCACCTGAAACTTGAAAGATACATTTATGATATTTTCATCAAAATGCATGCCTGAATTTCATTAGAAAACATCAGCCACTCCAAACTGAGGAACATTCTTTAAAATATACTGGTTTGTGTTCTGCTAAAACTGTGAAGTTTATGACAGGACAGGATAAAGTGAGGAACTTTCTCAGACTGGAGGAGACCAAAGGAAATTGCCAACTCAAGGGACTGTGTGATCCTGGATGAGAACAATAATCTTAACAGGACAACTGGCACATGCGAATAAGGTCAGCATTTTAGTTAAGAGTTGTATCAATGCTACTTTTGACAACTGTATACATGTAGTCCTATAAAAACGGTAACATCTGGGGAAGCTCAGTGATAGTTCTGAGAATTTTCTTTGTACTATTTTTGTGAATTTTAAGACTAAAATTACTTTAAAATTAAAAGTTAAAGCACTGGACTCCTTCCTCCCCACAAATGCAGTTTCAAAAACACATTCCAATATTTTTCCCAAATACAGCATTTCTTTCCTATAAACTCTCTGCTTTAGTCAGGTAGGTCATCTGATTTTTAGTAAACAAGCCATATGCATTCTCACCTCCTTGCCCAAGCCTTTACCATGACCTCTGTGCTCTACACATCACGTTTCCACACCCTGCACTTCCTTCGGTCCACACAAATGTTGCATGCAGTCCGTCCAAGCTCTGAGCCTAACACTTGTCTATATCTGCCACTGAAATAGAACCCCCAACCCCCAGCCCCATTTGTAACTCTTTCTCTTCTCTCCGCAACCAGCCCCATAAAGCCCAGTTGAGATTTACGCCTTCTGCAAGCTTAGGACCCCCTTGCTATGTAGTGAGAGCTGACTGTCTAATGGTGGTATTTCTCAAGGGCACAATGTCTGAGAAGCCACTGACTCTCAGGCGAATGGGTAGAGTGTATTACCACTTCAGACCTACAAAATCCATTGCCACCTCTGCCCTGCCTCAATCAGTCTCCACCCTGCCTTAAGTAACCATGCATAGATAGTGTCTACAAAGACAGCTATGCACTGAACAACTTAGGTGTTTGCTTCAAAGATTTAAAGATTCACTCAAACAGCAATTATTTCACCATAATGAAAAACACTTTTTTTGTGTGGGGCCTTCAAGGGGGTAAAAAGTCCTTTTTTCCACTTGTCATGTTACTCGTGTCAGAAATGAGCAAAAGAAATTAACCCAAGACTAAGTGTGTTGCTCAGTGCCTAGCATGTGTGAGGCCCTGGCGACAGTGCAGCTTTGGAGTAGTCACCTTCCTTTGGCAACTAAAAACAAATTAGTCTTTTAGATATTTCTTGTCTAAGCGGTCATACATTTTTGATAGCCACAAAGCAGTAAGTGTGATAATACAGAATCTTTCGGTGAAAGTAGAAATCAGAATACTAGTTTTACTTTTCTCAGTTACTCAAGGAAGACTTACAAACAGCACCAGAAAGGACCTCTTGGATCCCCTCACCCATTCCACAGTCCTTGCTAAGGGAAAACAGCTGGGAATCTAGATTAGGAGCCCATGGACTAAAGCTAGTTCCCACTTGATTTTGTAAAGTTTTATTGGAACACAGACGTCATTTGTTTAGATATTGATTCTAGCCGCTTCCCTGCTAAAGTGGCAGAGGAAAGCAGAGCAAAGCCCAAAGTATTCTAACTCTTTACAGAAAATGTTCACAGGTCCTGGTACAAGTGATGAAAGTTGCAGATCAGGATAAGCTTTGTAATCACCCCCAGAACATATTTCAGCACTTGCCAGAGCTCTTATGTTGAACCAAAATTACTACTGCAATTTAAGATTATTTCCTTTGGAAGTGTTTAAGGAATATTTCCATCTTCATTAATGTTACATAAAAGAAATGGTGGCCAAAAAATAATTTTGATTTTAGATTAAAACAACAGGTGTGTGTGACGGGGTACTAGTCAAAATTGTCCTTATAAAAGGTAAGTTGTAGGAATATACTGTCTAGCACACTTAAAAATTTGCTGAGATCTTACATATTTATTACAAAAAGGATGGGGAAGAAACTTTTAAAAGTGATGAATAAATTCATGGCACAGATTATAGTGATTATTTCAAATGCATAGTCTTATTTCAAAACATAACAAGTTATGTACATTATAAGTGATATACATGAAATATGTACAGCTTTTTGTAGGTCAATCATAATAAGATACTTCCAAGATGAAAAAAAAAAAACAATTTCACTAATTCCTTTTAAACTGGGGACTTTTAATCTGTATCATAATCTAGGTAAATCTAGAGTACACAGAACTCATGGTTGGTACTAAATATACAAAAATACTACTAAGAGTACAGTATGTTCCTTTAAACATCTGAATCTTCCACACAACATTCTCTAGTAGATTGACTTACTCTCATACATTTAAATTTTCACAAAATTTATTATAAAATGCATTCACACCCTAAATCTCCCTTTAGAGTTTCTTTTATGTGCTTCTAAAGCATTTTAGATTTGGATTTTCCCTAAAGACAGGGCACTCTTACTTAATACATATCCATGGTGTCTAACATAATGCATTGCATATAGTTAATTCTCATTGTTTGCAAAAAAATAATGCAGTTCTTCTTTAAAAATGTTTTTAGCCTTGTTCACCTCCTAGAACTAACAGTTCCTTCCTTTGTGCATTGCTTCTTTTCCGGGGCTACATCCTTGTATGGTGGCTAAGGGCAGAGCTCTAGATTTGCACTGCTTGGACTCACAGCCCATCTTCACCTCTTGTAAGTTATGTCCTAGGACATTAACTTATCTCTCTATTTCCATCTCTTTAAATACGTGGAACAAAATCTCCATGTAAGGTTGCTATAAGGAATAAACAAAATAGTGATTCTCACACTGCAGCATGCATCAGAACTTCTTTGAGGGCTTACTGAACCAATTTCTGGGTCCTTACTCAGAGTTTGGGTTTTGAGGAGTCTGGAGCAAAGCCAGAGAATCTATCTGCATTTCTAGTAAGTTCCCAAAGGATGCTGATACTGTGGGTCCTGGAACTACCCCTTTAGAACCACTAACTTAAAATTATGTGAAGAGCATAGAATAGGGCCTAGTAGGTAGCTGGTAAGTGTGTAATTGTTAACCACTATTACTATGCAGAACTCAGCAAACTTCCCTATTACTATGTATGTGCTTGCCACTACTAGCCTGTAAGCTTTTCAAAGCACAGGATCATATCTTTTCACTTACATCCCTAAGATGAGGCAGAGTGTCTGTCACCCTGGTCTATGGAACACTAGCAGAATTTTCTGTATACCAAGGTAGAAAAGAACACTCTTGTCCAAGATCCCTCTGGTTAGAAGGAAAAATGGGATGCATGAGAAAGAAAATCTGTCTACTGGCAACCTCCCCAAGGAAGTCATATCCAGCATGTTTTGGACATGGAATATTTTATTCGCCCACTTGATCCATGAGGGTTAGGCCCCATTTCTCATACTTGAGAGCCTGAAAGAACCAATATGGAATTATTCAACTGTTAGTAAGTGCTTGGGACCAGAGCTTTTTCTCTACCAGGTACAGAATTTCAATGGGCTTCTATCAATTGTAATGACTTGCCATCATCACTGTTGATAACCATGGATACAATTTTAATAAAAACATAAGTTTTGCCTACGTGCTGTTAAGTGAAGTCCTGTAATTCACTCTAAATTTACAGTATCACTGGGTTATGACTAGGTCTATTTCTTGGGTCTCTCATGTGTTTTAGTTAATAATTCATTTTAGAATTCAGAAGGACTTAGCAGTCTACATGTTCATCTATACAAATTTAAAAATTCATGACTTATGTGTTTCCAGGGTTATAACACAGATCCTCCATAATTTTGCAAATACTAACAGCAGTGCTGTAATCTCACATGCAGACTCAATATCAACCTAGAAGGTCATTTTTCCAGCTCCCTGCGGTTATTTAGGGTAATCAGGACTCTATTTCTGCTTATCTCATACAATTCCAGTTTAAACAAAAATCATCCTTGTGATACAGATTAAAAAACAGTGTCTCTCATTGGTTAACATGTTACTCTTTGCCACAAGAAATGGGCCTATGCCTTTCTTCTTTTTGGCAATGGTCACAGATTAAAAAATGGTTAGCTTTGCTGTTCTTATTACACAAGTAATAAATTAGCTGGCACTTGAGTCTTGTGGGCTTGCGAAATTTTATCCTGAGTCACAAGACCCTCCTTCCTCTTATATATATATCTTCTTAAAGTCTGAAATTCTTTATAAGTTTACTTTATAACAGTGCCTGCCTGGCAAGCGTGAGGTCATGAGTTCAATCCCTGACACACACAAAAAAGTTTACTTTTATAAACTGGGTATGGTGGCACCTGCCTATAATCCCAGAATTTGGGAGGCTGAGACAGGAGGATCATGACAAGTCTGAGGCCAGCCTGGGCTACAAAGCAAGCTCAAGGCTGGCCTGAACTGCATAGAGCGACCCTGTCTCAAAAAGACAAAAAAAAAAAAGTTTATAGATACACTGGCCTCTTTCACTTTCTACTTTGCTAATATATTTGAACAGTGATACAACAGTAATGCAGTAATACCAATTTCATTCACTTTTTGTGTTGTTTTTCCTTTTAACGCCTCCAGCCTCAACACTCTATTACTTCTCTTTATTTGTTGAAATCAGATTCTAAAGTGCAGTGATCCTAACAGAGTCACTTTTTGTGAAACCTGCCCCCTTATGAAAGGAAAAGGCTAATCAGCATTGTTTTTGCTTTGATGCTGATGACTTCCTTGCTCTGGCTACAGACACTCCTTGTTTAAGTGCTGACAAACTCATCACTAAGTCAAAAGTGTGCTCAAAGCACATTATCTACTCATACCCTAGCTCAGCGACACAGCACTCTGCAGAGGGTTGGTTGTTTCCCCTCAAGTTCTTGGCTGAATGGGAGCTGTGCTTGGTGCACTGCCTCACATCTCAAGAAAAGTCTGTACCATAAAAGCTAGTTTAAAATTCAAAGTAGGCTTTCTACTGAATGCATACTGCTTTTGAAGCCATCATAAAGTAGAAAATAATCTCAAGATTACCAATAGTAAGTTGGAGACCATATGAATAGTGTTACCCTTCCCAACCTCATGACATGGTTCAGATTTCCTTTGGCTGCCACTGAACCACCTTCTTTCTGGTTTATTCACCAGATTGTTTTGTCTAGCCTATCCAGGCAGCCTTTATTTTTTCTAAGTCACCATAGAATAGTTTATCAAGCTGTTTCCTCCTTCCCCAACTTTCCACTCTGGTGCAAAGTTTCGTTACAGTGCTAGAAAACATCACCAGGATCCCTTTAGCGGGAGCACACAAAACATGATTGAAACACACCGAATGTGTAATTTTTTAAAAACTTATGACAATAAAAGACACGTTGCCGCTAATCTCCCTCAAACTACCGAACACACTTATCCTAACGTTCTTGCCACTTTCTGAAGCAGTTCTTCAGGCTTCTTTCATGTCTCTAGTCACGCTATGTGGCTGTCTTAACATCCTGAGTAAATTCAAAATGTTTACTTTTCGTGACCATTTTGCCTTTGGGGGAGACTCAGACATCACACAGTGCCAGATCCAGTGAGTAAGGTGGAAGAGGCCACACCGTTCGGTTTTTATAAGCCTGCCTTTCTGTTGGATGGCACTCAGCAACAGTATTCATTGTATTTTTTATCACATCTCATAAAGATACAAAAGAGGACTTCCAGAACTGCTTCAGCAAGTGGCAAGAATGATGGAGTAAGTGTGTTTGAAGCAAGGAGCAAGCATACCACTGTGTCTTCTGCTGTAATTTAAAAATATTTAAACATACAGCATATATTTTGGGTACCCCTTGAAACTCATTATAGGATGTTCAGATTTTCTGGAATTTCCAGTTCTCTGGTTTCCTCCTGGGAAGTCCCCTTTTGTGCGACTGCACCTGCATCACTATCAGCAAATGTGTTCATCCTGCTCAGTAAGAACCTCCCACAGAGCCTCCTGGAATGCTACTAAGGCCAACTGACAATACCTTCCTCCAGCTCACGTCAGCTAATCTCCAGATGGCAGCGATCAACAGGCATCTACGGCAGGCGCCTCCCAGTATGGTGTGTGGACCAGCAGCATCAGCCTCACCTGGTGCTTCTGAGCCGTGCAGATTCTCAGGGAGCACCTCAGCCAGACATACTCCATCAGGAGACGACATTTAACAAGAGCTCTCAGTAAAGGCTGAGATGCTCCAATCCATACCACCTAGATATTAAACCCTGCTTCCTGTTTCACGTATCTCTAAATTAAAACTCCTCCAAATATATTAATAAAGATCCTCCTAAAAAGGATTATAATATGGAAACAGTGAGTTTTGAAGAGGCTTCTTATTCTATTTTCCCTCAAGCCTGAAAAATGCACATAAGCATGCTACAGGCATCAAAGAATTCCTACAGTAAACAACCCTGTTTAATGTTTCTTGAACACATCCAAGAAATCTGTAAATTTTATTTATTTATTTTGATAAGCACCATTATCACCTCAAACCACATTTACTGGTGTTAACAGAAAACAGTGAATTAGAAGCTCTCAGTGTTTAATTACTTCTATTTGACAACTGCAAAACACTTTACTCCTCCAAATCTCTCCTACTGACCTATTTCCCAGTGACTTGTCAATACACTTATTAATCAGGTTTAGATGTGAAATTGTCTCCTATTTTCTTAGTTGGAGAAGTCACACAAAATCAGGCACCCAAAACAGCACATTCCATAGCCAAGAGGAACAATGGGGACAGGGAACCAGCACCAGAGTTAATCAAATCCTCTGGCTGAAGCAACCTGGGATTATCTCACATTCTCTGAACACATTTTGCCTCCTCTCTTTACTTGTTTGCACCTAGGGCAAAACTACAATCTGATCCCAATTTATATGTATTGGGTACATGATTTTAAATCAACTGTAAATGTTTTATGCTCACTCCTCATGAAGCATAATTACTGTGAGGTACTTCCTAAGAGGTTCCATTTTTAGAACTGAGTTTTTACTTATAATCAAATGTCATATTGAACATCTATAGATGTACTGTTGCTTTCTATTTGTATTCATTAGGTAACATAATAATTCCTTCTCTGACATTATTCAGCTCAGCTAGAGTAAATCATGACTTTAAGGTTTTGAAAGGGGCCCTTCTGAATGTTAAAAGACTGATGGACAATCTGTTCCCAGATGGAAGAGCTGCAGTTAAGAAAGTAGCCTAAATCCCAAGAGCATAGGAATAGGGAGTTGGTCCACGCCATGTATAACTGCTGTAGAAGAGACTTTCTGCTAGGGTATGCATAGTACTTCAAAGGCTTTTACAACCCACGGTCCTCCCAAAGCACTCTTCTCCTTGTCTGCCCCTGACTTCCATTTCTCCTGCCTTCTGTATCCCAGTCTGAGAACATAAGAAAATATTACACAGCTACCATAAATATTTTAAAGAGTATTTTGGTGAGATGAAAAATAAAAATGAAGAGACAAGTATAAGACTCTGTATATTAATACAGTGTTTGGTATAATAGAATATACCAAAATGCTAATATAATGGGGCTTTGTATGAAACTGATAGAATTTTGTTTCTCTCTTTTCTTATAAATTTCTCACACAAAGTATATTACCTTTATAACCAGAAATAAAAAACTATAATGCAAGATAAAATCTCCACTCTCACTACCTTCTCAGCTCCAATCTATGAAAGAAAGTTCACAGATGAGAACAGCAACTCTTTATACTGTACATAAAAGATGAAGCACAGTACAGGTACTAAGGATGCAGCACAGGCACTGCACTTGCTACTCACTGGCTATACGAATTGTACATCAACTGCTTTTCAATAATTGTGGTGCTTTATACATAGGACGCTATCTTCTTTAGAGCTGTAAGCGTGCTTTTAAGCTTACTTCCCAACCCAAAGTCCCACATTGCCCATCGCATTCCTCCCTATTCCCTATGTCTTGAACGTGAACTCTCCAATTTGACACAAAAGATGCCAGCGTTCAGGTGTCAACATGCAGAGAAGGAGCAAGTTAGCTACTAAGGGGAGAAAAGTGGGTTTTGAAGAATCCTGAAATACATACACAATTAACAACTTTTTCACACCAATCTTTCACTGAGGGTAAGACTATAATACCAAGACAACTGCTTTCAAAGTAGTTCCTAAGCTAGACTGCAAAGTTTTTAAAAACTCATACATAGAGCGTGAAGCTGAATGATTGAACCATTTTCCTTTCCTCTAAGACATATGCCCCTTTCCAGGGCATAAGGCCCACTGAAGCATGTGATTTCTACACCCTCTTGAGCTTGATATTACGTGTGTTCCTTGAAATAAAAGGGCTTAAAGTAAAAATAGTTACAGGAAGTACTCAGCTACCCAATGTTCTAAGAAACAAATGCACCCAGAAAGGGGACATCAGTAACACGTAACCAGATTTCCTTCTATTACATACGTCAAAAGTTATGAATTAGAAGATGAACAGTTGAAAGCAATGGGAAATCTTAGAACACTAAACTATTATTAAAATCCTAGGCATACATTATACCAAAACCATATATACCATTCTAGGTTTAAAGCCATACATGGTTCTGGAGATGGGTTACACAGCAAAGTAAATATACTTGGTGCTATTGAACTGCACACTGAAAATGGTTAAGTGGGTAAATTTAATATGCATTTTACCATAACTACAACAAAACCATTCGAAAATGACATTTGATGGGTTCTGAAATTCTGAATTTACTTGCAAATGACAATCTTCAAAACCAAGTAAACATACAGTGAAAGCCTCCAAATGATAGTTCTCTTCACGATCCTCTGTAACTTTGCCAGTAGATGGCTGTGCCTCAGCCATGCAGGGCTTCAGTGCCCTGTCAAACCTACTTCATTTCTGAGAGGTTTTAAACAGTCATCTTAGAAACGCAATAGTGAACAAATGAAGCTCCAGGAGCTAATTAGCACAACTGTGTGCCCATGCTTTCTGCTTATGAATGTGTACTCAAATGCAGCATGGAAGCGGTCATTACAAATAAAGCCTTAGATATGAAGGTGCAAATGAGGACTGTTCTGACTTCAGAGAACAGAACTTTTTTTTTATTCCTAGAAAAGCACTTTCTTCTTCCACCTTCACCCACATTTCTAAAGTAGAGATTCAATGCTAATAAAAGGTTTTCAACTGTCATTTCTTATTACTGAGGAGATCAGACACACATGGGGAAACTTGTTTTTGAAAACATTCCAATTATAAATTAATTCCATGACTCACGGCAGACAATTCCTTTCACATAACCCTCACTTAAGTCCTATGTCTCTCAAGCAGGACAACAAACATTTTTGCACAGTCACAGTCCTATTAACCAGCAGGTGTTACATTAAATCTCTAACCACCTTCTCTCTGGCTTTCTCACGCTCTTCCATGCCTGAGAGCAGTCAGCTGCAAGGTGTGCAGACACACACTGGAAGACCCTGTGGCAGTTTTCCTAAGTCACTGCCTTTCAAATCTTTCTTCAACTGCAACCCACAGAAAGGAGTATATTTTATATGGTTACTTGGGTCACACAAATGTGCTATGTACATACATAGCTGAAACAAAATGCTTTAAGCATCTCCTTGTTATGCCTGCCAGTCCAAATAAACCCAGAGCCCATTGAATTATGCGATAGCTGTATGTATTCATATTGTTAACATTTCATTATAATGATTCTATAGTTCCAATATTAAGCCACCCATAAAAATCTTCCACTTTCTAAAGCTACTTTGAATCTTCAAAATAGTCAATATGTAAATGTTTAGTAACTTAATATATTTAAAATCAGACTGATTTGCATGACTGTGTACCTAGGTATTACATGTTTAGGCTGGTGTGTTTGGGAGGAAGAGTGACTAATCTATCTTGAGATTTAAAATATCAATTCAATGCATATACATTATGGGATACATACTAGTCATTGATTTTTTTCAAAGTAAATCTTCTCCATAAATAGACTGTATTCTGTGTTTGGCAGAAAAATCAACGCTCTTAACAATTTCAACCTAAACGAAAGACTATTTCAAAGGATAGACAGATGTAATTTTCTTTGAACCAAGTTGAACGAAAAGAATATGTATTTTAGAAATCTCATGTTCTTTTTATTTCCAAATATTAATGCTGCAATTTAAAAAAGACTTTCTAAAAACCTTCATAGAGCTAGGATGATTTACCTTTTACAAAAGTTTTGCTTTTGGCTATTTCTCATAAATAACAGGAAAAAGAGCTGTTTTATGATTGCTAATAATTATAAAAGCATAGTATTTAAAATCTTTAAAAAAGAAACAAGGTTGTAGAGAAAATCGACCACACTATCCTATCCCTTTGAGTAGCAGAGGAACACCAGGTTCAAAATGTAGAGACTGAGATCTCTGTGTCCTTTGTTAATGTTTCAGAACTGATATATGAAGAACTGAAAGTAGTCAAATAAAGATCAGGAATTTGTGCTAAGAGAAAAGTGAGTGTTATGGCTTTTATCTAGATGTCTCTCCAAAGCCTCAGGCACTCAGAGGTGGGGCTTCTGGAGTGGCTGGATCACGGGTATGTGAATATTAACATGTATAGTAACTAAATTAATCCACTGATTGGTTTAGCATAATTATAGGTGTGGATAATAGGAAGGCCCTTTGTGCGGGTGGCACTAAGCAATAGGATTATGGTCTGAATGGAATAAAAGGGAAAGGGAGGCTGCTGCTTGGTGCCTCCTGCATGTCATGCCATGGACTGTTTCTCCTCTGCCATACCCCTCTTGTCATGCTGCCATCTTACGGCCAGCTTTGGACTGAAACCTCTGTGAACTATGAGCTAAGATAAACCTTTCCTCCATTATCTTGTGAGTTATGGGTATTCTGTCCCAGCAATGAGGAAGTAACTAAGTCAGAGGGTCAGCCTGAAGCCTAGAGAGAAACTCAGCATTAGCAGTATTTGATAACATACATATGTGTGGCTGCTCCTCAACTTATAATGAGGTTACATGTGACAAGTCCATCATAAATTGAAAATATGACTATTACTCCAAAATGCATTCAACCCTGTAATTCCAGTACTTGGAAGGCTGAAGCAAGAGGATCATCAGAGTTCAAGGCAAGTCTGGGCTACATAAGCAAATTCAAGGCTAGCCTGTACTACACAGTGAGACCCTGTCTCAAAAAACTCAAAACCATGGGGATGGGGATTTTGCTCAGCGGCATAAACATCTGCCTGGCAAGTGCTAGGTTGTGAGTTCGATCCCTGGTACCAAAAGACAAAACAAAAACAAAAACTCAAAATCAAAACAAAATGCATTTAATATGCCTGTTATAGCTGAGATCTAAAATGTTCCCTCAAAGTCTCACATGTTCAGAGGATGGGCTTCTGCGGTAGTGATTGAATTATGAGAGTTCTAACTTCATCAGTGGGTTAATGTGTGGTTTGGTGGCATTATTGGAACGTGATGGGAAAAGGTTAGGCCTTAAATAGTAGAGGACTGAAAAATTATCTCTAGTCCCTGATCTCTCTTCTCTAACTCTCATACTCTCTCTTAGCTTCCTTGCTGCCCTAAGGTGAGACACTCTCCTTCACTATGTTCTTCCAGCAGGATGTGTTTGTCTTGCCACAAGCCTAAAAGCAATGAAGCCAGCCAACCATCAATTGACATTGTGAACCAAAATAAGCCTTTCCTCCTATAAGTTACTATTCTCAGGCATTTTATCATATCAACAGAAAGCTGGCACCTAAGCAATTGAAAATCATAGCTTAGCCACACAGCACACTGTAGGATGCATTTTCCCTCTTGGTGACCTCATGGCTGCCTGGGTACCATGGTGCTACTGCCTAACAGACCAAGAGTTTTTGCAGCCATATGACTGGCCTGGGAAAAGATCAAAATTCAAATTGAAAATATGATTTTTGCTCAGAGTGGCTCACTTTCACACAATCAGCAAATCAAAAAACTCTTAAGTCAAACTATTGTAGTAAGGTGGGAACTGTATACACAAGCTCAACTAGCAATAGGTACTTACTAAACATTGATATATTGCTTATTCCTTGCCACTCACTCTTCTATGCATTTTTTGTAAATATTAATGCATTTGTCATTTGTGATTGTCTTTGGAGGCAATTAGAGGTTGTCACTCACCCATAGTCATTCAGCTGGTGTCAGTGAAAACATGGCTAGCTTGTTGCTGAATTCTTATTCAGAATTCCTCCATCTGGACACTGAGAATGTCCTTGGTTCCTGCCCCCTTGGAGGACTGTATCTCTAGCCTTCTAATTGTTCTGCAAGCTAACCTAGAACTCATAACTTTCTAGCAATTTCAGGGCTGATGTCTCTTGTTGGCAATCAAAGCCCCTGACAGACTCATCCTAAACCCAACCCAGAAGATAGTATGTGACCACAACACCTCTACTGCACCCAGCTGCAGGAACAAGTCAGTTACCCACACACCAACAGGAGAGGTAGGTGGAGGTGGGGTGAGGTGGGTAGGGGAAGGGATGCCCTATAAATGAACTAAGTCCTCACCTCACTTGGTGAGAACCAATAGCTTTTATGAAACTTATGAGCACAAGATGAAAAAGTGATGTTTGTTGTTTTCAGTTTCAAGAAAGTGTGTATATGGTGTGTGTAGGGGGGTATTTCATGAAGACAGTTGCAGGGGATCACAGTATTCTGTGAGAACTTCCTGTGAAAAGCAGATATGAGTATCTTTAAGCAAGAATTCCCAGGACTTCGCATACATAGAAATGTAAGAAATGGGAGAAGGCAAAAGTGGATAAAGGAAATAAATGCTTCCTTTATACCAAGTCAGCTGCCTTTCTTCCCACACGGGCCGTCTTCCACCTTATCTTCTTCCACCTAACCCAGGCTGGCCTTGTTGGCAGCTGGCACTGTGCTTATCCAGCCCGGAAGGGGTGACCAGGAGACCTGGTGCTGGACAGATGCAGTCCAAGGACAAGGTGGGGGAGTGTCAGTTTCCATCTGCCACAAAAGTACCATCAGCTGGGTGAGGGAACACCAGAATGGTCACCGAATGCTATCTGGTTCTCTGTCCTTGAACCAAAAACTGAAATTTTAAAATGTCATTTAAAAAAATTGTAAAAATAAATAAATAAATAAATAAATAAATAAATAAATAAATAAATTTGTATAAGCATCTCCTTTCTTCTTTTATAGATGGTAACTTACACAACCACTGAATCCACAATTTCTTAAATAAGAGTGTGGGAAATCTAGGAGACTTTCCGTATAAAACCGTGATGGTAAACTTTTTAAAGCTTTTAGTCATAACAAACAGCCTGCTGCAGTAAAATAGTTTTGCCACCACTGGTATAGAATAAAGACAACCTTTTGCCACATTGCTGACAGTTATTTCATCGATGCTCAAAGTCAAATATGTCAGAATCTCCAGGTGAGTCAAGGTACTTATATATGTAAACCGTGTTGCCTAATAGCAAACTTTGGTTGTTATTTTACACTTGGCTTTGTTCCTTTCATACAGTAACAGCAAGTCTAATTTTTGAGATCCAAGAACTGTCAGTAAAATTGCACAGTAAAGTATTTTTAGCAAGTCTTCGTTAAAATGATACTTGTGAGCTGCATTTCATTTAAGCTAGCAGATCTGTTCTACTGATGACAGACTGCTTTCATTTCTTTCTTGAGAACTCAAAAGGGCAGATAAGCCTACTTTTTAGAACTGTATTGCAAATTATTAATTTAGATGTTTTCAGTGCATAAAATAGGTCAGACCCCACTCTTCCCAAGGACCTAACCAGGTGAATAGACCAAACCTACGCCTTATGCCATCTCCATGCTGAAGTGCTCTTCCTACCCCAAGCACAGGGAAGCAGATTCTGTCTTTCTGCTCCTGAGGTACTTTTGGTTCTATCACAAATGTCATACTAGGTACCTCATAATTTGTATAGTGTTCAAGTTTAATTTGTAACTGTAGACATATTTATCTTCCCCACTGGGTTTGGAATCCCTGAGAACATGGACTTTGAATTCTCAGTTTCTAATGTCTGAGGGAGACGTTATCATTTTTCTGCTTTTTCTTTTCTTTTGGTGCTCAGGAGAGGATGACATTCCTAGTGCCTTCAATAAGTGACTGGCTTTGGCCAATGAAATCTGAGCAAAAGTTACTTTGGGCTGAGCATTTAGAAGCCCACATGCAGCTCCCCATTCTCCAAGTGCTGCAGTCACTGCGGGGAAAGATGTTGGCGTGGGCATATCCTAAGAAGCAGCGCTGGCTCGTGGAGGACAGCTACCTGGAGAGCACTCAGACACAAAATGTTCTTTTTGTAAGCAAAAACGAAAACAAAACACGTTTGTTGGGCTAAACTACAAAGGTTTTTGTGTTTTTTGTTATTGCTGTTGCTAACTGCTCTATCCTGGCGGACATAGCAGATATGTAGTAGCCACCCAATACAGATTTTAGAGGAAAGAAAAGATACCAGGAGGTAAAAGAGGGTGACTGTACTAGATGACAGGGTGACATGTCAGGGACAGATGCTACATCCCAGGATGCTGCCTGCAGCAAAAGAGACAACTAACAAAATCATTAATCTACTTCACTTTAGCTTACATTTAGTTTATTATTCTCAGAGCTAATTGCTTAAATAGAAGCATCTATGTTTACTGAAGTCATGAAGAAATGAAACTGGTTTTAAATTTCATAGCCTTACTTCTCCACTGAAGTACACTTTCTTGTACATACCCTTTGTCCAAAGCAGAGGTCCTTATTTAAAATATGCTAACCAGCAGTTAGTGCCTAAAAACTATCTCCTCAGGCACACCAGTTAGGCAGTGTTTCCTCAAGCCCCTACAACAGTTCTCTTCTAGGGGTTGGAGGTTTGAGGACTTAATTAGTCTAGGGAGATATCTGAGAGAGGTTGGGTTGGTCAAAGGCTTCTCTAAATCCAACATGCAAAAGTGGGCTTCCATCACCCACACTCCTGAAAAGAGCATGCAGTACCCTTCCCAGACAAAACAGCGCCCTTGCTCGGTTGGGGCCTGGTAAGCTCACAGATGGGGTTACAAGGGTGAAGAAATACCATCACTGGGCAGTGAAATAAGAGAAGCTGATTCACACCAGCTGGGAAAACAACCCACCAAAAAAGCCTTCAGGGTGAAAGCTTGACAGAGGAGAACAGGAAAACAGGAATGGCAAAGCCAGAGGAAACCAAACCCAAAACTGAGGTGGATAGCTCATCCAAAGGAAGTGAGTAAGGAGATGAATCTTCAGACACTAAGAGAAAAGCTAAGTAGAGATTTCTTGGGCCCCAACCAGAGGAGATGCTAAGCATACAAAGTAGACCTGGGTCTCCCAATGGAAAGGACTCCTTCCCCAGCTAATGGAATAGGAAAAATTTGCACTCCAGGATAGAGATGAAAACAAGGTAGATTAGAAAGAACAGTGTTCACTTCAGGGTCAGGACTGGAAAAGGAAGCCTAAGTGATTGGGGGTCCTCCTCCATATGGGGCTCCTTTCCTTTCCAACAAGAAGATGGACTCCCACCTGGGTCATTTGCTCTAGATTCCTTTCCTCTTCCTTCTGGCCCCTTCTGACAGAGGGCAATGCTCAAGCAAGGCCACTGATGGGGAGGCTTTATCTAGAAAAGTCCACACTACCCCTCACCCAGAGAATTTGAGCCCTTCTCTATGCTCCCAATGGCTTGTCTTCTCTGTATGTAGCAAGCACACATTACTGAATGACCAGAAAGAACAGGAAACAGAGGGAAACCAAACAATTCCTATACTTGAAAGCTGTAGCACATAAAACAGTGACATAAAATGATCATCATTATTTGTCTCAAATGTATGAAAACACATGCTGAACTCCCTCATGAATCCATGCCTTCCTGACATAAACATACAAAAACCCAGAAAGATGATCCTAAAATTTCCACTGTTGATTTTCCCTCATTGAGAAATTTTCTTTTTAAAAAAACTGTTATAACAGAGAATTTGAAAATAAGGGCTTATTTTGTCTTTAATTTTCCATTTGTTATGAAGATGAGGTATTCAGATGTTGGTATTCAATCCTTACTATCTTAATACTATTTATAAAAGCTGAGAAGTGGTTTTCAACTTGGCGTGACATTTCAATATAAAAGAACTGATAAACACACAGAATTGGTAATTGAGGTCCTACTTCCTAGTAAAGATGGTGTAAAAGAGGATTTGGCTGAGTACCAAATGATGAGAAATGTTTTTATCTTTTGACATGCCCATTGCTGGAACCTATGGGCAAAAGAACAGAAGGTATAATTATTCTATTCAACCATTTGTTACCTTGTGGATGTAGTTTTGGCAGGCACTTCAGAACATGTTCACTATACTGTGACAAAATTTAGCAAGATCAAAACACCACATCAAGGTTTCAGAGCTCCTGTATACAGCTGACAGTGCTTAGGTGTCTGGAAAAAGGCAGGGACAAAAAAAAAAAAAAAAGCCAGGCAATGGAGAGGAGTGCAAACCCTCCATTTAACCTCTTCTCTGATCCTGAGTCCTAGTGGTACAACGTTATGCACAAGAATGACAGGAGCATGGTAGTTGGGTTACATTCTTCTACTGGAGGTCTCAGGACCCTCCAAGGTTTTATCTTGTATCACTTTAAATGCCAGCCCTTCCTTTGCCTCTCCCTCCATCCCCACCCAAACTCGGCACTGGGCTGTTCCTGGATTTCACCACACCCAATGCCCACTCTAGCCATGAGTTCTTCATACCCTTGGCATTTCCATCCCATCTCATGTGCTCTTACATTAGCCAAGTGCTCACCCTTGCAACAGAAAAGAGCCCACCAAAGTTGTGCAGGCAAGATTCAAACATTTACAGGGACATGCTGCACCATTGGCACTAGTTACAGGGATGGAAGGAAAAGAGGAGAGGAACGCAGCTCCACCATAAGCCCAAGTGAGTCAAAGAAATCAAGGAGGGACAGTCCAGTAGGAGCTTCTATAACAGACAGCCATGCCCCAAAGCACCACAGCAAGGAGGAGTGAGAGGAAGAGATGCCCCTGACCTCTCTCTGCCTGACCTATCACAGACCAAATCCAGAACCAAGCCAGAGGACAGGGGAGTCCTGGTGAGATAAGTCTACAGTGGGCAGCCCTAAGTATACACTGGGTGTGTCTGAAAAAGCACCCCCAGGATTCTGGTGCAGGGTAAATTTTTAGAGGCCTTATTCTTCATGGCAGCCCCAAATCCTTGCACAGAAAACTCTCAAAAGACCCTAAGACTATGAAAGATCTAGCCCAAGAAAGCTATCTGACTTAATCTGAGCTTCAACAACATGCCAATATTTGAACCTCAGTCTTCTTGCTTAATTTCTACCACTGTAGCCAGAGAGATCCCTTTCTGCTCTTCAAAAGTGCTGTCTATAGAATCCTCCCTGCCTGCAATTTCAGGCAATGATAGTGATGACAGCAACAACAGAAGCTGCCAGCAGCTCATGCTTACTGAGCATCCAGCATCTAACTAGGTGGGTACCACCTCTGCTCACAGACACTGAGGCTGCATTGCATATGGAAGAGCTCAGGAACTTGCCTTTGTGTCTATAAAAGAAAGAAATGCCTAATTCCAGAGGTATAAAAATGGTGAGATGAAATGCATGTATATTTTAAACAAAACACAGTAGATAGACAATGGCAGAGTGAACATTTGATTGCTGATGGACTGAATATGCTGGGGTTTTAAAGATTTAGCTTCACTTAAGAAGTTAAAGTAGATTGTGACATGCCAAGGAGTTGTATGTGAAGAGCAGTGAATGCTCCAATAGGTGCTGTTTGAAAATTTGTGATAAATTTGAAATGGCAGAGGAAAGCAAATATTGATGCCAGCTGGAGGCTAAAAAATAGCTCTCACTGATGAGACACAGAGACAAGCCTTTTTTTCTCTAAGGAAAGGAAACCACCTGGAAGGTCTCTGGCAGACACGTGGTGGGGCTGCCATCTATAAGTTGTCTTCTGACACCAAACAACCACTTAATCTTCTAGAAATCGAATTTGGAGATACCTGCTTTTCACAGGACAGATTCCTCATTTAATCAGACTCCTCTTGAGGCTTCAAATACTCCCTCCACTAGGACACAATATTGTCCATTCCCAATAAAGGCGTGGTGAATATTGGGTGCCTGCATTTCCACTTGCCCAAGGTCAGGCTGAAGCACTCTGCAGGATGAGTGACATCTCAATGGAGAAGGTCAGACAAGGGCAAAAAATAAAAGCAAATCCCCTGTGGCACCACTGATTGCCATGATGGTAGATAGTTATTCCATTTTAGTAACTGAGACTCAGACAGCCATTTGACTTTCCTGAGGTCACAAAGTCACCAAATGACAAACTAATAGAAAAAAATGTTCTCTCTACACCAGAGCTAAACTGTATCTTAGAGGCCTGAAACAGACATCACACTTTCCCTAATCTCTAAAAATTACCATCACACATCCTTTTCTCTAGACTTAAAAAGTTTTTGTGCAAAAGATTTCATACCTATATATAAATCCACAGCACTAGATGATGAGTAAACCATTTGCAGTGTTTGCTCATTATGGTCAACATTTAGAGTGTTAGAGCAAGCGGAAATGATAAGCTGTTCACTTCTGTCAATAGTAACAAAAGAGAGTAAAACAAATTTACAGTCAACACCAAAGGCAAGTGTTAGGCAATCACAAGTATTTGCATGTATGCTTCATAACAGCTGCAGGTAAATGATTTGACAAGGTCAAATTCAAATGAACAACAAATCTACTAATGGGGTTAGAGTTTAAGTTGCTACATGAGTTAAAAAAATTACAGGAAGACAACTGACTGGAATGTAAAAATCCTGATTTTTGGAACTTTCTACTTTGGGAAAGACTCATTTTTGCTTTATTAGAAATCCCAAAGTATGTTCTCTCTTTTTTTTTTTTTTTGTACTAGGGATCGAACTCATGACCTAGCTCTTGCCAGGCAGGTGCTTATGCTGCAGAGTGAAATCCCCAGCCCCCAAAGTATGTTCTCTACAGACAACATTAATACAAAATAAAAAGAAAAGCACTTTATTAGTAAGAAGCAATGCCTGTGAACAGAGCAGATAGAAATGAGTCACAGAAGGAAAGATATACAAATTATAGTGACTCAGGCAAGTCTGAATCTGTTGTTATTTTTATACACATGGTTCTCAGTTGCAAGAAATTTAAATATTACTTTCTTTAAAAAACAAAACAAAACTTGTAGCACTGAGGAGGCTGAGGTAGGAAGATCGCTGTAAGTTGTGTCCAGCCTGGACACACAGTGGGTTCAAGGCCAGCGTAAAATACATAGCAAGACCCTGTCTCAAAAAACCAAAACAAAGCCGGGTGTGGTGGCTCACACCTATAATCCCAGCACTTGGAAGGCTAAGGCAGGAGGATCATTTCGAGTTCGAGACCAGCCTACGCTACAAAGTGAGCTCAAGGCCAGCCTGAACTGCATAGCAAGAGCTTGTTTCAAAAAAAGACACACACACATATTTAAAAAAAACCCAAAACAAAAAGAATGAATGAACTGTGAAGAAGCCCATTATAAATTATGTACACATACGCATTTACTTTTAACTTTCCAATTAGAACTTTCCAAGAGAGGTGGCCATAGGAAAGTTCTTAATCTCTCTGAATCATAACTTTCCATTTCCAACATTACTTTATGGTTATTCTTGCTGCTTTTCATAGAAAATATTAAAATTCATTCGCCCCTGGCATTTGAATCATTTGAATCAGCAATTATCAGTGTTCAGATAAATTGTTAATATAATCTTAATTTATATTTTCATACATCCATAAATTAACATGGATTTTGTTTGTATATGCCATTTTAAAGCTGCAATTTACTTTGATACTCCTATACACCACAGCTATATTTTTAAAAATGCAAACATGGCTTACTATAGTTCTTTTATAGTAATAATTTTAAGACAGAGCATTGATTAAGACAGACCAGTGATATCTTTTGAGGGTAGGATAAGCAGTCCTACATCAACCCTAAAATGCATCCCAATTTTAAAAGTGTTAAAATGAAAGCAACAGAGGGACCTTGATTAAGAAAACACATTAGTTATTTCAAGAGAGGGTACTGAAGAATTGTAGCTAGACTGCTTAACATGGAGCTAGGCTTCCCAGGCACAAGCTTTGGCTCTGCCGCTTACTGGGAGATCCTAAGCGCTTATTTAACCTCTCTGTGCAGTGAGACCATCCATCGCAGGAGACTGAAACTTGGATTGAGTACTGCTCTTACAGTACTGTAAACAACTCAATATGATAAGGATTTCTTAAATAGCAGCTACTGTCATTTTCTTACCACCTACAGTGCCCACTGAAGCATTTGCAAATTTGGAGGTACATAATTTCCAATTCAGCAAACTGATAAAATACTTTAAGAGCATATTTACTGACAAGGAAAATACAGATATCAAATGTTGGGTGGAAGATTGGATGGTGGGTAAAATAAATGGTTCTTCTCTCTGGAAGGAGGTAGAGAAAGACATTGAAACCAGGACTCTGTTTGGTCTAAGCTTCAAAGCATCCACAGCCCACTTGAAATAAGAAGCAAAATTATGTCTGCATGTATGCTTTTCCACAATGTCATCTTTTGACTCTCTGTTTTGTTTTTAGTATCAGAGATCAAACTCACAACCTTGCACTTGCTAGGCAGGCACTGTGCCCCTGAGCCCTCATCTTTTGACTCTTAAAAATATCTGTGGATCCAAAAAATCCAAAATGTAAAGAGCCATTCACTTCAAGTCCTCATAACATATGAAAAAGGGAATTTTGTTAATAGGTATTTGTATAGTCTCAAGTATTTCATTTGCGTGTAAGTAGGTTCAGTTACTTGATAGATATGTTCACATTCCTTTCTTCCTCCTTTTGCTCTTCTTCCCCCTTTTTGTCTCCTCTTTTCTGCTACTACTCCTTTTTCTTCCACTTTCTGTTCCTTCTTCCTCCCCTCTTCCTACTCTCCCTCTGTTTGCTTGGTTTGATTAGATTTGGTTTGATTTGACTTTTTGAGACAGACTCTCACTATATAGTTCAGGGTGGTCTTAAACTCAGTAGGTAGCCTTGGCTGGCCTCAAACTCACAGTGATCCTTCTGCCTCAGCCTCCTGAGTATTTAGATTATAGGCACGTGCCAACATGCCCAGCTTCTTCTTCTGTTGCGAGGTAGGGTCTTGCTCTGTTGCCTGAGCTGCCTCTAACTCACAAGCTCAAGCTACTTTCCTGCCTCAGCCTCTAGGGCAGCTGGGACTAGAGGCACACACAACCACAACTAATTTGACATTTCTTAAATATCAAGTACGTTCCTATCTGAAACATGAATTTTAGGTTAGAAGAAACACATTCTCCCTTGAATTCTAGTTTTGCACAGAAGCTAGAAGAGGAATTTTCAAGCTTTATAAATCTCCAAGCAGATACATCATACAGAGCTGAGAACACAATAGCTCCTGGGATGAGTCACCCCAGACCTTCACGTTCTTCTATGATGGTTGCTATAACTGGGAGTCAACTGCCAGCTGCCAGATCAAACTCTGCTAGGTTGATTATCTGGTCCTGGAAGTTATCAATGAAGACAGTGGAAAGAAAATGAATCAGGTTTTGAACTAAAACCGGAAATGTTTTGCGTACCCATTGCTTTAATACCATATGTTATTACCACATCAGAGTCTTAGGTGACATGGCACTGGGGAAAGACCACAACCTTCAGTCAGGCATCCTGGCCTCTGTTGTGCCCCTACTACTTCCAAGAAAGGTGGCCACAGGAAAGTTCTTAATCTCTTTGGGTCATAATTTTCTCACAGGTGAAAATACCTTCTCCCTTAAGCAAACTACAGACATTCCAACCTGATAAAGACCTGCACAATAACATGTGTGGACCTTTTTCCACACCCACTTATGATTTGTTGTAATAATAGCTTGCCACCAAAAAATGAAGCCACTCAGTTTAATTATTCTTTCACATAAAATCTTGTAACTTCTCGCAAACTACTTACAGATCATCTACCATCTCTGCAATCATCAGTATTCCTAACAAGGGTTGTTATGCAACGTTGAGTCAAAAAAAATAAGAAAGTCACAAGTACTCAAAGTCATCATCAGTGACTTAGCTCCTACCTTCCCATCTATGTTTAGCTACACACGCTACCAATTACTACCAAGTCAATTTAAGAGACAGTGCATGGGTGAAACATCCTATTTTGTTACGGTGCCAGAACTTAGATACCATCTAAAATATTCAGTACATGTTAGGATATCACTTGTTTTTTTTTTAATGGAATTTGACACAGCATAGGAAAATAAAAATTTCTTGTGCCTTCATTTCCATAAATATGTTCATGAGAATCTATTTACCTGGAGTGTATCTGGCAGGTGAAGGAAATGGGCAGGCTCCAAAGTGCCTGACTAACACTTTGTCTACGTCATCTCTATTCTTGGAAAACTTGACCTGTGATGCATCTCATCACAGAGGAAGAACAAGAGGCTTGGTGAGCTCAGGGCACAACTTGTGCAAGACCAACCAGTGGCACAGGGGTCAATCCCACTCTCTGAGGCCACAGTCATGCTCTTTTCCTTTCATCCAACCATGCAACCAGTCTATTGTAAGGGTGAATGGGAAGATGGAAATAAAGTATTGACCTACTATTGAGTTACTTTGGTGGCAAGCTATTATTACAATAAATCATTGAGTATTGACCTACTATTGGGACTTCATAAAATTAAAACAAAATAAATGAATCTAAAATTTCCTTTCCTTCTCAAATCCTTTTAGAGATGACATCGATAGAATCATATAGTTGGTTCTCTATAAGTATGGGTTCCACATCCCAAATTCAAGCGACAGATCAAAAAAAATTCAAGAGGAAGAAGAAAAAATACATGCAGACATTTTCCTTTGTCATGATTCCCTAAACAACACAGTGACGCAACTATTTACATAGCATTAATATTTCATTAGGCATCATACATAATCTAAAGATGATACAAATGGATGTGTGTGGGCCATATGCAAATATTATGCCATTTTACATAAGAGATTTAAGCATCTGTGGTTTTTGGTATTTAAGGGAAATCCTGGAACCCATTCCCCTCTGTTTCTATGGAATGGCTGAACTTTATCTGTAACCATGGTTCGCATCTGTAGACTTTCCTTTTTCCACATCCACTTATGAATGATTTATTGTTACTGTTCCCAGTTTTCTAATACCCAGGTTTTAAGGTGCTAGCTGGTCAGTAATCAGAGGCAGAGGTCAATGTTTCTGAAATAAATTCACCAAAAGTGCCTGGTATCTAATCTGCCACACCTTCCCTGGAAGATGCATGCCTCCTTTAATAGTTTTTATCTTCTCACTGGCCCTGAAGACCAGCAGATAAGAAAGAAGAAAGTTGGATCACTTCACAAGGTTTTTTGGATTGACTTCCACCAAGGTGAGCCTAGGTGGTTTTTTTGCTTACAACAACACCAAATGTGATTTTTAAATGTGGTAAATTATTAGTCACCATTCACCTATAACCACAATTCTTCTCCTCACTACCTTGTCCACATACCCAATAGGTCAAGAACAACTTCTGTGAGCTTGAATGAAAGAAAAGTTAAAGTCTGGCATTATCAACAACATTTATTGACCACTCTCAGAGTGGCAAGGTATTATTAGTAGGCACTCTGAGGCTATGTAGTTTAGAGTAAATAGAACCTTTGCCTTCAGAACATTTGAGGAAAACTAGAGAGTAAATTCAGAGCATAGTTTGGACTGTGTGGAACCCAGGTTTCCTGGAATCAAACTCTCCTTCTCCCACCCACACTCTTGGGCAAGTCAAAACTGTGTTTCAGTTTCCACATCTGTGTAATGCAATTAATAGCGTCTAATTTACAGGTTTGTTGTAAGAGTTAAATGAAATTTGCATTGAAATATGAATGGCACATTATTAACTACTATGATGGGTTAACTACTGATTTCAACTTAAATGCAAAGAACAAATTGTACACTCTGTCAAATACATGTTTTAAAATATATTGGGCATTCTGGTATAACCTGGAGCAGTACATACTTCTCAATCGGCAAAATCAAGTTTCTGGTAGAGGAGGATACTGAGTTACTACACTTAGAGGGCTACAGCCTGGATGGAGAGAAAGGGTCACCTCTGTTCCTGTTTGAGAAGGGATCACAGGAGAAAGAGACCACATGAAAATAAAGCGCTGCAGGCTGAGGACCAGCTGTTCTTCCACTTTCTCCATTTTGAAGAGCACTTGCCACAAGATGACTGCCTAGCAAAAGCTAGTTAAAGCATGGGGGTTAAAGCCATCCTGAAGTCTAATCTAAAGGCTGGTGGTCATCGCTGGAGGACTGTGCTGTAGACAATTGATCTGGCTCCGCTGTGAATCATCCCAGCTACTATAAATGAAACAGATGTCATGAGGCTGAAGACAGTGGTAGAGCTCTACAAGAAATATCACAGCAGCCAAAGATCAAATTAAATCAGTCCTAGCATTCTCATAGCATAGATAGAAAGAGGGAACAGTTGCTAAAAGCAATTTTATGGGGGGGGGGTCAGTCTTAGAAACAGCGTGATGAAAATGATTAAAAAAGAAATAAAATATAATTTTATTTATATTTTATTAATGGTCCTCTATAAGTGTGGGTTCCACATCCCAAATTCAAACAACAGATCAAAAATAGTCAAGAGGAAGAAGAAAAAATACATGCAGACAAGGTAAAAATATTGCAGCCCCAAAGAAAAGACACAAGTTAGGGAAAATGAACCATTTTCAGAAAAAAAAAAAAATCAGTGATCCTTGAAAAAAAGGACTGATGTCAGATCTAGAGCCAAGAAATGGATAAGAGAGTAAGCTAAGGATATTTCCTTTTTTAAAAAATTTTTAAAACTTTATTTAAAGAGGGAAAAAGCAAAACAGAAAAAGAAGTAGAAACAATACAGAATTTCACAAAAAAAATAAACAATAAGAAATTACTAGTTGATAAATTACATATTGTCTTCTTAGACATAGTTGTTCAAGTTACAAAGTTAAAGCACAGAGTGGACATTCAAACAGTGAGGCTGCAAAGAAGTTCAATGATCCAATAACAACTTAGCAACATGGTTATCAATCCTACACACTTAAACATAAATGCACTTTCTGTTCCTCCTTTTACTTTTTTTAAAATTTTTTTTATTTAAAGAGAAACAAAAGCATGTAAAGGGTAGAGATAATACAGAATGTTAAAAAAAAGATAAACAATAAGAAATCACTAGTTAATAAACTGCATATTGTCGTCTTAGAAATAATTGCTCAAGTTATAAAATTAAAGCATACAAAGTAGATATTCAAACAGAGAGAGTGTAAACAGCTACGCATGCATGAATCTCTATATGTATTTCTATCCTTTCTGTATTAGAGGGAAAAACAAAACTTAGCAAGACAAAACAAAACAAATTCCTATAAAAACATGAAACCAAAAAGTCATATAAAACCACAGTACAAGGTGATTTACAATGACTGCTGTGTTGTTTCTTATTATCATCAACAGAATTGTCTATATCATCAGGCATAAATGAATATAGCAGTATAATTAAATATAGCAGTACATAACAATATTAGTAAAAATAAAACATTGTAGACAGTATAAAACTTCAAAGGCAGGTAATAATCAAACCATAGTGGATATTCTAGTGAATCTTGTCATCTTAAGTGCAGTTGCCTATACTCTCAGACTTGATACTATCAATCATAACAGCTTTGAATAAAGTCTATCAATACAAAACAGCGATCCAACAAACCAGATTTGATTACCATCAGTCATGGTAAAACAGTGTAGGTTTTACAGAGGTTTAGATTAACTTAATAGAAAAAAATTAAGGATGACTATCATACTATATTCTGTTATTTTTGGGATTGCTGTCTGTGCCCTCAAATCTAGTACAGGTAGAATGACTGGAACAGACTATAATACATCTTAGCAGAGTAGTGTGAGTAATGTGGGTTTTAAATCCTGGTGCACTATTAACAATATAGTGTATCAAGGCCATCTATGTTAGAGATTCTAGCCATCCTTCTCTGCCTCATTTCTGCTATGCTATTTTTCTGCCTTTGTTTGTCTAGTTTTCTCCTTCATTCTACTGCCTGCCCCACTCACTGAGGCCTTTCTGCCACTGTTCCTAAAATCCAGGTATTTTTTCTCTCTCTCTAGAATGTCCTTCAGTATTCTCTGTAGGGTTGGATTGGTGGTCACAAACTCCCCCAGTTCCTCTTTGTCATGGAAGCATCTTGTTTCTCCATTAATTTCTAGTGACAGTTTTGCAGGTACATCAACCTGGGCTGGATGTTATTTTCTTTCAGGGCTTGGAATACTTCACTCCAAGCTCTTCTTGATCTGATGGTCTGTGTTGAGAAGTCAGCCATGATCCTGATGGGCTTACCTTTATAGGTAATCTGTTTCTTTTCTCTGATGGCTTTTAATATTCTGTTTTTATATTGAATTTCTGGCATCTTGATTATTATATGCCTGGGTGTAGCTCTGTTTTGGCTGTAGGTGGCTGGAGTTCTATATGCCTCACATAACCAAATGTCATTTTCTTTTCCCATGCTTAGGAAGTTTTCCTTAATTATTTCCATGAATAGCCTTTGTAATTTGCCTGTATGTATTCCTGCTTCTTCATTCACATTTCTTATTCTTAAATTGTAGATTCTCTCGTCATCTCCTAGCCTTTGTATTGTTACTGCCTGTTTCCTTGTTGTTTTTAAGAGATCTTTCCTTTCATGATCACACATTGCAAACTTGTCTTCAACTTTTGACAGTCTATCCTTAGTTTCTTTTAAGGACTTGCCAGCTTTTAATGGAGTTTTTAATTTCCTGGTAGTCTCTTTTAATCTGCTTCATGTATTCTATATTTTCTTTATATTCTTTATCGAATGTTTCTCTTTTTTAGTGTTCCTCCCTTCTTCCATCTGTATCTTCCTGAGAGATGTTTCCTGAGAGCATTTCTTTTATTACTCTACTCATATCTTGCTTTACCTGGTTTAATATTTTGGTTTTGAGCTCTTCTACAAGGTCCCGAAGATGTCTCTTAATGTCCATTGAAGCCATGTATGATGTTGCGTGTTTGCCACCCTCAGTCTCCCTTGTTTTTCCCTCTCCTGGATCAGTGCTCCCAGGGCTCTGGGCTAGGGGCCTCCTCCTGCCTCTCTCTTCTGCCATGATCCTGGCTTCCTCCACACAGGTTACAGTGCAGGTCCCAGGCCCCCTCCCTGTTGGCCACATTTCCTCTGAAGCACACGGGCAAGGGAACTCCGCCCTCTCCTGCCTGTTCTTGTCACTGAGGTGTAAGCAGCAGCTGCATATGCCTGCACCTCCCCACCGGGCCAACCAAACTTCAGGGGCCTTCACACGGTTAGTGCTTGCCAGGTGCAGGGAATCAATTTGAGATGGCTTATTGGGTCCTGGCCAGGGGCGTGGCCCAGTCCAAGCAAATCCCACTAAACTGCTCTGAGGAGGGAGCAACCAACTGAAGTCACTCGCTCCCAGTTCAGGCTCCTCTTGCCCAATTCCTACATGTTGCCCATTTGGTCGTGCCCTTCCCGTGGGAAGGGGGGGTCTCATTCCCAGCACTGACTGTGGATTAATGAAGGTCCCTTTGCCGGCTCTGTTCTCTGTTGGGCTCACCAACCCGACTTCAGCACTGCTGTGCTTCCTGTGAGAGGCAGCGGGAATGAGTTTGAGCGGCTCTGCCAGCCAGCACAGATTCAGGCCTTTGCAAACTTGGCAGGTTGCCATGAACGAAAACACTGTGTCCTGTAATTTTTAGTTGTTTCAGTTGTAGTCCCAAAGTATTTGAAAAGCTTTTTTATGTTTTAATTTCTTCCTGTGTCAAGAGTATCCATCTCCAGGGTGTTTTATCCTGGCACATGAGTTGTTCATGCCGGGAGGCTTTGTATTTTGTTGCTCACTGATGGGCCATCTTGACTCCCCCTACCCCTGCTAAGGATATTTTCTGCTAGAAAGAAGGTTTTTGAGTCTATGGAGGCAATGTAGAAATATACAGGAGGCAAGGACAACCTGTGGGTCACAGCCAACATTTACTACAATGGACTGAAATAAATATATTATGACCCATACATTTTCAACAATACTTAAAAAAAAAAACTCATTGGTTATCAAAGGAAGTTGTTAAGCTATCAAATCAGTATTATGGAAATTGGTAAAGAAGGGGAGAAAATCAAGCCTTTCCTCACCTTTCCTGTACAATCTGAATTTCAGAAGACCCAAATAATTCATGAGAAAAAGTTCTTTACAGACAACATTCCAAGTATTGAACGTAAGAGTAATGATGCATTTATAGACTCTCACTATTTTGCACATCCTAACGAAATGACTATGCTATAAGCCTAAAGTCACTAGGTAAAAGGTCGAAAGGCATGGTGATACTAGTGGAACCCATAAGTTCTCTTAATTTTTCAGAAAAAAAAAGAGATAGAAATATTATGTCTTGTGATATGATACAATAGACTTTCCATACCTTCACCTATGAAGAATACTTGCCTTTGACTTGAACCTAATCAAGGCTTCATATTTTCCTAACAAACTATAGGAAACATGAAGAATAGAAGAACAAGTTAAATGGCACCACAAGTAAACAAGTATCCCCAACTGCAATATGGTACTGCACAAATGATCTGCTCTTTCCTGAAAATCAATAATATAAAAAATTAGGGTGAAGACATAAAATAAACTTAAATGCCTAAAAATGAAGTGCAGCATGCAGATCTCATTTAGTTCCTGATTCCAACAATTGCAAGTAGAAAGACACCTTTGAGAAAATTTGAATATGAGAGTTTTATACTTAGGAATTATTAATATTCTTAGGTTTGAACAAGGCACAGAAGGTTTTGTATTTTTAATATCCTTATCAGAGATGTGAACTGAAACACATGTAAGACATATTTAGGTTTTTGCTTTAAAAGCACCTCACACACATACACACAAAGTACAGAAGAGAAAATAAATCTTAGGGGTTTATCATATCAATCTGTTATAACCCCATCATATAAACTTTAAAAATTATTAGTGCTTGGGTGAGATTACAAACTGTACCTTACCTTGCCACTGATTTTTAAGAGGTGGCTAGGGTCTTCTCACAAAGCAAAATTTAATCTTTTCTCCACTTATTCTAACAAGTCTTAATCAGTATGCATGGTGAATTCAATACAATTAGAAGTGACTGAACAGAGGAACAAAGGAACTTTGCTGAATTAACCAATGAAAGCTTAATTTTTCCCAGTAAAAGATAGCCTACAGTGTAACTGGGTTAAGCAACACAACCTACAAAGAAATGAGTTGATGTAAGATTGTACAAAGTTGTGGGTGGCTAAAGCAGCATGGACAAGAGCCATACATATTTCTAAACTGGATCTTGCTCAATATAAGAGTTGAAAACTTCACCAGCTTGTGCACATATAGACTTTATTTGTTTGTTTGTTTGTTTTTAACCAGTGGTAATGAATTTGTGTAACTTGTCCCTGAGATCATGTGGCTCCAAGCTACAGGTGCAGTCCATTGGACACATTTAAAAGTCCTCAAACAGATAGATCTAAGGTAGCCATGATTGCTTTGCATTAATATCATCCCCTTAACCAAAAGGCCACCCAGCCAATCCCACATGCACACAATTCACCAGTCTGAAACATAGTTTACCTGGTTTTTTTCTTTCTTTCAAACCACTGTTATGGACTGAATAATTGTCTCTCACAAAATTCTTATGTTGAAGCCCAATCCCTCAATGTGATGGTTTTTGGAGAAGAGATTTTAGAAACATTTGGGATTAGATTGGGCCATGAGGGTGAGGCTCTTGTGACAGGATTTAGGGTCCTCATCAGAAGACGAAAGATCTCTCCCTGCAAGTTCAGTGAGGAAAAGCCATAGGAGCTCACAGCATGAGTCATCTGCAAGCCAAGAGAAGAGCCCTCACCAGAAACCGTGTCAGCTTAAACAATGCTCTTGGACTTCCAGCCTCCAGAACTGTGAGAAAATACATTTCTGTTGTTTAAGTTGCTCATTGTACAGTATTTTATTCTGGTACCTGGAACCACCTAATTAATATAGGCACTAATTTCACTTGTTTCCCTTTCTTTCAAGTTTCTTCCTACTGCTTTGAAGGCCAAGGTTCCAAAATCATGACAGTAGTTTCAAAGCTAAGGGAGGGGGAAGCTTAAGTCCCCAAAACAACTAATATAGTATCAGAATCAAAGAAAGATTAACAATGTATATGTCATTTGAGGAAGCCACATTCAGAGTAATTAAGAAAAATTAGAATAACTATGTCTATTGAAAGCATACATCACCATCCCAGACAACAAGAGACACAAGTCTATGCAGATGAAGACTACACTCCATTTACATAGAAGACCTAAGCAGTCCTTGTCACAGACTGCCTGGCTGCCCTACGTCTTCAGCATTCTGTGCCATGAAAAAGTAACTGTTAAGGAAAACAGCACAATCTGACCTACTTTTCCATAGATTCTTGCAAAGTCTTTAACTCTGGTTCTTGTGTTTCTTTAGCCACCATATCTTGGGGACACATATCCTGGCTTTCTTCACTGGCAGTCCCTGTATGCCACATATTAAATCACCTGTGGGCATTTCTGAAAGTCTCCTAATTAATCCTCAGAGCAGCCCTCTGAGGTGGCCCTTGGATAGTCCTCCACCAGAAGAAGTGCCTAGGAGAGGAGGAAAGCAGCCTGAAGAGGAAGCCATGCATCGATTCAGACCCTTCCCCACCCAAAGGAAGCTGCACCAAAACAAGCCTGTGTCCCCAAGACACTCCAGTTTCCACAAACCATTTTGTAAGGACTGAAAGTTTCCCACTAAAATCTTTTAAAGAGGACAACCACTATTTTGGTTTAAATTACAGTCCCAAATCACCTACACTGTTGCAACTCCTCAGTAAAGATTACAGTATTTCATGATGATAAATGCTTTTTAAAAAGTGAGGCGGACCCACCAAAAGTGTGTTGTCCCGTCCGTCCCCCACCCCACCAATCCTGGTGAACAGGGAAGTCTGACTTAAGTCTACCGGGGGTGTCCCGAAGCCCTGGTGACAACCAGCAGGACTTTCCGCTTCCCTTAACACAAAAAACAAGTATGACCTGCTCAGGTTATTAGGTGCACTCAGAACGCAACAAGGGGCACCAGTAGGAAATCATATCTGTACACACCATCAAGAAGTCAATATTTATAAGATTCCTGGGGGCGTGACCTCTCCTGCTCAAGGGGCGTCCCAGAGTCCTAAGCGCCTGGCCTCAGGAACTAGAAGTGTCCCCAGAACTTCCAACTCCTGGGTCTCTCCCTGGGCAACGGTGGCTGCCGGAGCCAGTGCTGATGCCCCGGAGCCAGCCAAGGGTCGTCCGGAACAAGCGCACGCGTCGCACGCGTCTCGCAAGCTGGGAGCCCGCTCTTGCGGCCCCAGGTTTGCAGTCACGGGGCTGTCAGGACCGGACACCTGCAGCTTCCCCTCTGAGGGGCGAAAGGACGCCCGGTCCTGCAGTCGGAACCCGGGTACCCCTGGGGTTAAGGCAGGTGCATCCTGGTTAAGGCAGGGCGCGGTGGAGGAAAACGTCGCTCCTCGAGGGGTCCCCCAACCCCTCTCCAGCCGTGTGTGGCCCACAGGCGCCCCTCTCGTCACCTCCCCAACTTCCAGACGCCCCCTCTCCAGGGGCCGCACCACTCACCCGGGCCCCGGCGGCGCTCCGCTTCCTCCGCAGGGTGAGCCCGCTCCGCAGCAGCGCCGGGAGGTCCCGCAGCCGCGGCCGCAGCGACGCGGGCGGCTGCTCGCGATCCGGCTCTCGGGCTCCAAGGCTGCCCACCTCCGCCGCCGCCGCCGCCGCGGCCAGGGCCGGGCTCTCGCACGGGGGCTGCATCCTGACAGAGCCCACGGCCATCCTCATGCTCTGCCGGCGGCTCGGGCGCCCGCGGCTCCCCTCTGCGCGCGCCGTCCGCACCTTCGCCAGGCAGCGAGGGGGCGCGATTGAGGCTGGGCTGGCGGCGCGCTGCCAACCCCTGCCCAGCGGCGCGGCCCGGCCCCCGGGAGGCGCAGCCCCGCCCCGCCAGGTGCGCCCCGCCCCCGCGGCTCACCTCGGCCCAGACCTGCCCCCACCCCGGGCACGCCCCCAACCCCGCGGAGGAGCTGCCGCGGGCGCGCACCCGGGGCGCGGGCGCCTGCACAGGTGCGGCTTCCTGGCTCCTTCCCCGCCCCATCCCCCGGGGTGAAAAGTCTCCTCTCACTTCCCTTTCCCGGCCACCACGCTGGACCCGGGCTTGGCTCGAGGGAGTTGAGAAGTCTACCTTCCTCCCGCCCTTTTCGTGTAGCCTTAGCCTCACTCCGTAATCGTTATTCCTAAGACTCTGTTCTTGCCAAAGAGCTCCAACACAGGCTCTGTTGTCGGCTTTGTGCTCTGCCCCGACCCTGGGCCCTCTGGCCACATCCATCGTTAGAAGCTGAGGGGAGAAAATTTTCTTGCTTATGATAAGTATTTAACAAAGTCAGTCCCCGTCTGATGACCCGAAGGTGAATCTCTGTTAACTTGTTAGAACCTGACCTGTCCTGAAAGCCTGCTGCGTGCGGTGCGATGAATGTGCCTGGTAAACTGCGAAGGCCTTCCTGGACTTCGTGGTGTGAATCATTGTTTACTATTCCATTCCAGGAGGTAGGCCTGGGGATCCCTGAGAGCCAAAGTATTACAACAGGGCTCTAAACTACTTCTTAGGGCAATCCATCTCCTACAAGGGCCAGCAAGAGCTTTTACTCCGGACCAGAAGGTCACAGGAGTTCCCATTTTTTGCCTGTGATTTGCAAGAGTTAAATAAATTTAAAAATGTTTCAGAGCTGGGTGTGGCAGTGCTGCCTGTAATCCCAGTACTTGGGAGGCTGAGGCAGGAGGATTGCCCCAAATTCAAGGCCACATTGCAAAACATTTTCTGGAAAAACAACAACAAAATGTTTTTAAATAACAAGGGTTATAGGAAGTCAGGGCTTTATGCTAATTTACCATTTTGCCTTTAGCCACTCTTACCCAGATACTTGGCAAATATCTATGGAAATGTGGCCAGGCAAGAAAAAGGAAGAGCTGAGTTTGGTGGTGCAAACCTGTAATCCCAGCATTTGGGAGGCTGAGGCAGGAGGATTGCTGTGAGTTGGAGGTCAGCCTGGGCTACATAGTGAGTTCAGCCTGAACTACATAGCTAGACCTGTCTCACAAAGAGAGAAAGCAAAAGAGAGAGAGAGAGAGAAAGAAGAGGAGAGGAGAGGAGAGGAGAGGAGAGGAGAGAAGAGAAGAGAAGAGAAGAGAAGAGAAGAGAAGAGAAGAGAAGAGAAGAGAAGAGAAGAGAAGAGAAGAGTTTGGAAAAGGAAGAATGACCTGTTATCCCAGATCACTGCGCTTAATGAATAAAAGATTTGACCTAGGTGTAATAAAGCTACAGGGGAAAAAAAAAGTACTATTGCTATTTGCTGAGTGTTGACAGCCCCTGGAGGGAGAACTGATTCTGGCCCCAGGCTGGGCAAAAATAAACCAGTGAATGGAGGAAAGTTTGAACTGTGCCTTGAGACTGAGCAGGGAAGATTCAGCTATACAGAAAGGAGATGAGAAACACTGGTGATGAAAGTACCAGGGTGATGTCACATAGGACGTCCCAAACACTGAGAATATGTTATGCTGGGGGAGGGATGGAAACCTAATGAAGATGGAGGAGGAAACCCCTGAGTGGATGCTGCTGACACTGCAAAAGTTCCTGAGTCCCGCCATTTAAACCGTGAGCATTTACTGGGAAGGACCCTATAACAAACTCTTACTCCACTGAAGTTTCCAAATACCTATTTCAAATATTTTTCACACCACTTGTTTAAACCAGTTTTAAAATATTTCAGCCCCTGTTGGTAATGATTGCTTTGAGCCCCAGGGGACACTGTCCCCCCTCCATACTGCAAACTTCGCTGTGCTAGACCAACAAAAAGGTTGACATCAATCCCCCTCCCCCCAGAGGTCTTCCATGATGCTTCAGGTGAACGCTGATGCAAGGCACAACTCTGACTTGTGCCCTGTGATCCCCTGAGGATACCCATGAACCCAATTCTCCAAACAAAACGTGCACTGTCTCTTTGCCCATGTTCTTGGTCTTAATCCACTCTTGCTAGGAGCTTAGACTGTCTGTAGCTTCTAGGGCATTAACCAAGTATCTGAAATTTAACATTAATAAGTGCCTTTGAAAACTTGGCTTCAGTTAGATGATAAATGGCAGAGGCCATGTAGTATCAGGATAAAAACAGGAAGTTAAGAGAAGAGCAGAAATGTGTAAAAAGAAGAGCCATGCCACTGTTTCATCCACACCCCTAGTCACCTCTGTACTTGCTGTACCCTCCTGCGGTGCCATCCAGCAGCACTGTCTGCCCTGACGGGAATGTTTTCTATCTGTGTTACAGCCATTGCCACATGTGGCTACTGAGTCCTTGCAATGTGGCAAGTGTGACAGAAGAACTGAATTTTTAACTTCATTTAATTTTAATTATATAAATTTAGAGAGTGCCATATGGTTAGTGGCTACCAATATGGTATATCACTGTTCTAGAAATCTACATTTCTCTTACTCATTTCACGTTTTTTTAACATTCAAATGTCACCATTCTGGTGAGGCCTCCATGACCATGTGATTTAAAATTGCAGCCTTTACCGCCTCTCCATGCCCTCCACAGAGCATATCATATCACCCTCTCACAGTCTATATATTTTACTTGTCTGTTGTTTGTTTCCCTATAATCAGAATTACACTCCCTATAGGCAGGATTTTTCTTCTATTTTGTTTAGTATTGAGAACATATTAGTTGAATAAATGAATACTTTCATATATAGAAACTCAGTTTTTCAAATGGACCATAACCTGGATTTTTATATAAAATCCCCTGATTTTGCAATATCGGTAGCTTAAAACTACACGTTTATATGCCAGCACCACAGAAGTCACATAAGATCATTGTAAAGAAATTTGTGGCTTTTACTAAAAGCTGAGATACCAGCTCTGATTTTCACTTAGAAGAATGCCATCAAAGCCAGAGCTCCAGTTTCTATCTCATATTTCCAGATAGAAAACATTCCCATCAGTAACTCAGATGTGACTGGCTATTAGTAATAAGAGGATGTCAGAGAGCAGACAGATAGCTCTGACAATCAGCTAGCTACAAAATGATGAGGGCCTGAATTAGTTGTAGCAATGGAAGCAGAAGTTAGATATTAGTAAAAAAGATTAGGAAAAGCAGAAAATTACTGCGGATTTGTTGTACACTATATTTTCTAATGATGACTAGCACAGCATCTCCTGTTCCCCAAGATCACCTGCAGTGTGATTGCCTCTCCCTGATTAGGACATGGGGTTTATCTCTCTAGCCCCTTCAATTGGAACAGGCCTAGTGAACACTTTGGGCCAACTGAATACACTAAAATGACTTCACCAGTTCTGTAAATAACCCGTAATTGGGCTGACAGCTTCCACTTCGGGCTATCTTGGAACTCTTGAGATTGGGATGTGCCCACTCAGAACCCAATGCTTGCATTCTTAGAGTGCCATGACTCTTCCCTTTAGGGGGTTGGAATGGTGATTCCAAACTTCCTCAGGGTGATAGGGAATTAATTAGAATATCAGTCTTTAGGATGTGGATGCATTTGTTTGATCTTCTGTCTTGAGGCCTGCTCCACAGCACGAGGTGTCTGTCTCCCCCACAGTTGTAAGGTGTCTGCACTGGCTCCTTTGAGGACCTAGCCCTGTCTCACTGCCTATAATTTTTTTTTTTTTTTTTTTTTTTTTTTTTTTTTTGTACCAGGGATCCAACTCACAACCTCACGCTTGCCAGGCAGGCACTTATGCCACTCAGCTAAATCCCCAGCTTGCCTATAATATTTTTAACTAACTCAGCTGTCTGCAACAAAAGGAAGGAAATTCATATGCATTTTTGTGTTTGCATAAAGAAACCCTAGAAATTTTTTGCAAGTAATTGGAATTAGCTTCATGGGGGAAAGGAAGAATTTTCATGGATAACTTTACATACATTTTTTAAAAATATGTGGTTTTTTTGTTTTGTTTTGTTTTGTTTTGTTTGTGGTAAGGAGGACAGAAATATAGCCTTCACACCAAGCTAAATCTTCAGCCCTTTAAAATTTTTTAAAAATTTTATTTTGAGGCAGGATCTCACTAAGTCACTAAGTTGCCCTGGCTGAGCTTCAACCTGTGAATCCTCCTGCTTTAGTTCCCAGAAGGCTGGGGTTATAAATGTCCACCACAATTATTGGCTCAACCAATATTTTTAAATAATTGTAGATTTAAAGACATAGAGAAAATTGGTTTAGTGGACTTTAGTTTCATGTAACGGTGGTACTGACTTAACTAGAGAGCACCAAGTGAAAACCTAGCCAAGGAGGGAAGTGAGCTAGAACTCTTGTAAAGGACTGGAAAGAAAGACGTGCTAGAGTTCCAAGATACGACAGTAAAGATTGGCCCTAGACTAGGGGATAGAAGAGGATACTATACTCCGTTAGACTACCAAGAATACCAAGGAAACCATGGATGACCTGGGTTTTCCTAAGTGTTTGGCCACTGCTATCTGTCTACTTGCTGATCTTCTGATAAATGTACAGCATGAATGTCAAGCTAACAAATCTCCCAGCACCGCAGCTATTAGAACTTTGATGAGTCCTCTTTGGAACTGATCCCTTTCTACCATGTCTCAGTTTGAACTGTGCCCCCATGGAAGGTATGTTGTATTGCACCACCAGCTTTCAAAAATAAACTCATGTTGTACAATTTGTCTTCCCATTTAACTCTGCCTACCATACGAAATGACCAAAATGGGTTAAATATGAACATAAACTTATCAAGGGGTAAGGTTGAGCAGGAAGGAGATGAAAAGGCAGATCCTTTTCATCAGAAACCCAAGTCTTGCCCTACTGCTTCTGCTGAGAATGCCAGATAGAACCATTTGTATACTTAATTCTAATCCTATTTTTATGTTTTCTTCTGAAATGAATATGTAGTTGAGAGAAATGTAGCAAAATAATGAAACGTTTCAAATCTAAAAATGTTACGTGTTACTTATTTTAGTTTTCTAGAATCAGACTGTTCATGACAAACCTATGTGATATTTTTGTAGTATATCACGCACTAGGCATCATGCAAATATTCCCCTAGGGAATGATAAACTCTTCTTCTATCATTTGCATTAGTGGTTCTAGCCAGAGACTGTGGCTAATAGAAACTGTCATTCCTTATGAGTTCATCTTCTATTCATTATAATCTTGAAACAAAATCTCTTCATGCCTTTTCATAGGCTGCTTACTGCTAGCATCCTGGAAATTTCTTTAAATTCAAGCATTTGAAGTTACCAGGTTTTTTTGTTATTTAGAACTTTTATGGAAAACAGAATTCTACATTTCAGAATGCCCAGGAAGAGAGAGAAAGAGGGAAATAAAGGAACTAACTTAGGCAGACACAAGAGAGCCAAGCCAATTTTGTCCTATCTTCTTCCCCTCTCTGCTTGTAGACATCTACTTACCACTGTACAGCTCAAACAATACCTCCTTCTAGAAGCCTCCGGTGTTCCTCTCATTTGGGAATCACTCTTCCTTTGGAAAACTCGAGCAAGTACTTACAACTATTATTCTAATTTTTCACCTATCTTGTTACAAGTCTGTGCTGTGCTCGAATTAAATCAGATGTGTTTATCTGACCTATTTGAGGTTATAAATCTCCTCAAGGCAGAAATTATTTATTGTTGTATTTCTCTCTAGTATTTGATACAGTATCTAGCTATGTGTAGGTGCTAAATTAATAAAGGTAAGCACGAATGAATGATGAGTGAATGAATAAATCAATATGTCAAGTCACAACATTGCTATTGTAAGTCAAGGAATGCAATACAGAGGCATGGACAGATGCAGTCTCTAAAGTTGTAAGAAAGTACATTATCCCAAGGGAGATGCGAGGCTATAAATGGACTCCAGATGGTGGCATGTTCAGATCAGCAGGGAAGGAAGATGATTTTAGCATCGGTATGTAAAGTGCTTTGGAACAGGGAGATGCTGAATGTTGAGTAGCCAGAAAAGCAGGTTACAGGCTCCCAGACATAAAGCATTAAAAGGATAATCCACAAGATCTAGTTAACAGAAGTGGCCTCTGTGCTTTTCTTACATGGTTTGTGTTAGTGTATTCTATGTACGATTTCTGTGCTAATTAAATGAGATGATGTTTGTAACACTGTGTGTAAATTTTAAAGCACTGCACAGATAGTACTGCCTTTCTTCGAGGAGTGAAAGGGGAGGGGGCAGATGCAATGATGTCTTGGCGAGAACACAGCCTGAATTAGGTTGAGAGAAGAAAAAAATGGGATGTCAGTCGCACTCATCCAGAAATTAGAGACCTTTAAGAATGCAATAGCCTCCTCTCCTCTCCTCTCCTCTGTCCCATTATTTGCAGCT
Source organism: Hydrochoerus hydrochaeris (assembly GCA_004027455.1). Classification (NCBI taxonomy): domain Eukaryota; kingdom Metazoa; phylum Chordata; class Mammalia; order Rodentia; family Hydrochaeridae; genus Hydrochoerus; species Hydrochoerus hydrochaeris. The sequence continues at coordinate 242,157 of PVLA01000608.1, forward strand.
TTGCTTTCAGTGGTTTCAATTACCTATGATCAATCATGCTCTGGAAGTATTAAGTAGGAAATTCCAGATTTAAAGTTTTTAATGGTGTACCATTCTGAGTATCTTGATGCAGTCTTATGCCATCCTGCACCTTTTCAACTGGGATGTTAATCATCCCTGTGCCAGCAGGTACATTCTGTACAGGCTACCCACCCACCACTAGTCCCTCAGGAGCGCTCTTGCTTATCAGATGAACTGTTGCATTATCACAGTGCTTGTTTTCTAGTAACTTTTATTTCACTCTACTCAGTAACTGTTCTGTTTGCTACTAGCTATTGTTGCTAAACTCTTACCATGTCTACTTTATAAGTTAAATTTTATCAAATGTATGTTTGTGTAGGAAAAAAACAGTCTGTATAGGGTTTGATACTACCCATGGTTTCAGGAATTCACTGGGGATCCTGGAATGTATGGTCCACAGACAAGGAGCCAGCACATTATCTTCTCTATGAACTATTTGCAATCCAAGCTAAGTGCAGAATAAGTCATGAGTAAACCTGTCTTGGAGTCTACCAGCACAATGACTATACATGAATCCAAATAAGACTTAAAATCCTAGTAAGAAATTATAAATTGAGGTCACAGAACATTGGGAGCAGCAGGTTGCCAATGTTCTTAAATATAAAGAAGGTCTTTAGCTTGGAGAAGGTGGCAGCACCCATGAGATGAAAAGGAAGGTTTGTTTGTTTATTTTGTTTGTGGGTTTTTTTTTTTTTTTGAGACAGAGTCTCACTTTGTAGTTCAGACTGGACTGTCCTTTAACTCTCTGTGACCCATATTAGCCTTGAATTCATGGTGATCCTTCTGCTTTAGCTTCCCAAGAACTGGGATTACAAACATGCACCACCATGCCCAGAGTGGAAGTTGTTTTATAACGTTCTTGAACATGAAGAACTGGACTCTCTGTGTACTTAAGATCAAAAAGGGATACTGGAGAGAAAAGAATTTGATATTTTTCCCTCCAAGGACAATAAAGGCTTTTCTGTCATTGAAAGACTTTTGGACCCTCAAATTTTTGCTATTCTTGCAAAATGGGGAGCTTCAAGTAGACTTGACATGGCAGGACTTGTTGGATAATTGAGTTAGGTGACCCATAACATCCCTTTCAATCAAAGATGCAGTTATTTCACTGGCCCTCATGCATACTGAAGTGGGTATAGGGCAAGGACTTTCAATGTGGTCTGGGTAAGATAGATTTGCTAAAAACCCTTCCAGGGGTCTTGCAAAGATCTTTTAAAAATAATGCTAAACTAACTGGGCTTTATGGTGCACACCTATAATCCCAGCACTCTGGGAAGCTGAGGCAAAAAGATCTCAAATTGGAGCCCAACCTGTGGAACTTAGTAACTTAGTGAGACCCTGTCTCAAAATTTTAAAATAAATAGATAAAAGGGTTGGGGAGACTGCATAGCTCAGTGTGAAGGCTTTGGGTTCAATCCCCAGGACAAAAAAGAAAGAGAAGGAAGGAAGGAAGGAAGGAAGGAAGGAAGGAAGGAAGGAAGGAAGGAAGGAAGGAAGGAAGGGAAAGAGCCGCTAAACTTGTTTTTTGTTTGTTTGTTTGTTTGTTTGTTTGTTTTTGCTGGAGATCAGACCCAGAGCCTCACACATGCAAACCAAGCAAGCTGAGTTACATGCCCAGTCCTAAGCTACTTTCTTGTTAACACTAAAATGTCATGTACCCTCTTTGCTTTCATTCTCTCATGATATACATTGGTGTTTTTCAAAAACTATAGCTGGATGGTGTTACATCAGACAGGAGAATACTGGATCAGATGTGAGAACCCAGCTGCTTCTAAAGCCAGACAGAAGAATTAACAGAAACTCAAAACATCACAACTCCTCTAAGTTCGGTTTTATTTTGAAAAATAGTTATTTCATAAAATATATTATTACTAGTATCACAAAATTGGTTTATTATTAAACAAATTTATAAATAAATACTTTAAAATTCCTCAGTTTCAGCCAGGCATGGTGGCACATGTCTGTAGTCCCAGCAGCACTCAGGAGGCAGGAGGATCACTGTGGGTTTGAGGCCAGCCTGGGCTACACAGTGAGTTCAACCATTCTCAACTACATAGCAAGACCCTGTCTCAAAAAAAAAAAAAAAAAAAAAAACACCAACCAAACAAAAAAAATTCCTCAGCTTTAAATTTTAATATGGTAAGTATCCATAGAAACTACTTATATAAAATCTATTTGGAGTTGTATAAAATTTAACAGTGTAAAGGGTCTCCTGAAATAAAAAAAAAATTGAGTACTTCTATTACTCAAATAAGTAAACAACTTCCAGGTTGTTGAGAAAATTAGAGCAATGATAAACCAAAACTCTAAGGCAATAAATCGCTCCTCAAATGTGGCTGTTACTGCTGGTGTTTAGTCTCCAGTGAAACAAAGAGAAACCACATAACCCTGATGTACAAAGTCTGATCTAGGTCTGATTTTCCCTGACTTTCTTTCCTCACATATTCTGCCTCTAGGCAAACTCAAAATCTTCAGACAGGTTATTCCTGAAACACCTTCTTTACTGCCAACCATCAAAATATAACTTCCTCATCCTTTGTACTCTAAACCAAGTTGAGGGTAGTAGAGCAAACATGGAATGTAGAGTCAAAAAGCCTAGGTCAAGTCTCACAGAGATCGTTTATTGGCTCTTTGACCTCAGCCAAGCACTTCACCTCTCTGAGCCTTTTCTTCGTCTATAAAATAAGGATAATAAAACTCACTGTGCAGAGTGGTTATAAAGCCCAAAGTAAATAATGCTTGTGAAAACACCCTGTAAATGATAAGTATACACATGTGTTACCTCTTGTTAATAATCTTCACCTGTTCTGTATTCAGAAATGGTGTCAACCAAAAAATTCCACAATGGGTACTTAACCAAATGATCTCTGAACAAACATGCATACTTACACACACATACGTGTTTACTGGACACTCACATGAAATTTGTCTATAATTTTATAAGTGCATAAATTTTGTAAAAGAGTTTGGTTTACTTCCCAAATTTATTTCCATTTTCTAAAGCTTTATATCAAACCTGATAAAGAGAAACTGAAAGGCTTATATCAATGCTTCATTTCTAAATCAGTCTGAGAGATATAATATCAATAAGAGCGTCAGTAAAGAAGTTTTTAAACACTTAACTGTGGACTTCAGATATAGCTCAGTGACAGAGAGCTTGCTTGGCATGTGTGAAGACTGGGTTTAATTCCCAGCATTGCCAAATAAATAAATAAAATAAAATTAGATGTGACACTCATCTGGGCCCTGAAGAGGGAGGGCTCAGGGAAGAGGCACTTAAAAGGGTATTTATTTCTACCGCTATTAAAAGAGCTGCTAACTAAATCTTTTCATCTTTAGGTGCTCTGTTATATCTATTTATTTAGAAGTGAGGAGAGCTGTTAGTCATAATGTTCCTGCTTAGTCCTGATAAAATGTCAAAGCCTTCATTGTCAAGGCTGAGAGCCTCTGACTCAGTTCTCTAGTTTATTTAGAGCAAACCAGGATCTGCCATATCCCACTGGTTCACCTACAAGTTTGTTATCTTGGACTCCTCTTTGTCAGATTCCTGGGGGCTGATATGTAAGTTCCCCATTACTTAGATGGTTCTCTCCAGGGGGAGCCACTGCATGGAACTACAATTTTATGACGCAGATCAAAACTGACTGTGTTTAATTTTCTAAAATGTAGATTGGAAACGTACTCTCAGGTACTTTTCATAATGCTAACAATAGATTTTGCACTTATTTAAACAGGAGACTCAAAAGATCAACAAGGCTTCTTGTTTGTCAAGATTTAATAGTTTTCCTCAAGATACATGGAAAGATAATTTTTGGGTCTCTATTCACCATGTAGACATCAGAAAAAAAACATGAAATAAATTAAGAAGACTATGAAATCACAGGAAAGGTTTGGCCTCACTGCTGCGTGTTATCTAACCTCCTCTCTTTGTCATCATCTTTCCTCATGGTTTCTAACCCTAAATAAGCAGCACTATTGTAGGATGATCTCTGGGGCCAGACTGGCTGGGTTCAGTTCTCCCTTTGCCTTTAGGTAGTTTTGTGAACTGAGTGGGCCAAATATTTGGCCCCTGTTCCCTCATTAACAAAATAGGGTTAACTGGGGCTGCCTCATAGGATTTTTGTTGAAATAAATGGGTTATTCTACAGATCACATTTAGCATAGTGTTGGCACAGTCAGGAGTATAAAAGTGTAAGAGATTATCTTCATTATTTATTTTATTTTGGGTCTATGGACCTTAGAAAAGTAGAAAAATTGCCTGCAATGATACAAAAATACCTGTGCACTTTTCTGGTAGAAGAGACATAGGCTTTATCAAATTTTTAAAGTATGCAATCAAGTGAGGAAATCTTCTAAGGCCTACGGCATTTGGGCCAGAGCCTAACTTCCTAAAAGTAGCATGCAGAGACAGGCCAAAACCAAACACAGATGTAAGCTGCCCTATTTTCACTGAGGCATTAATTATGAACTCAACTACAATTTGAAGGATTGCTCCTTAGCTTAGTACATGTCTGTTACAAATGGAAATTTCCCATCATCACCACTTTCAGGTGAAAAGTGAAAAGGAACAAAGGTCATACTCTACAGTGAGGTATATGAGGTAGACCAGTACATGTTGGCAAGGTGAACTGGGAAAGATTGGAGGCAGCTGGTCCAGGAAGGGCCAGTGTGGAAATCCTACACTTTGCTTATAATCAAATCCTAAAAATACTGCCAAGAAATGACAGTCAGTACAGAATCAGTTGAGAAGTAAAATGGAAAGGCAGAAAACGATAAAGTGTCTTCAGGAGGTGACTTATTTTCTGTTTCAGTATTGTATTTGCCTACCTAAGGCAGCTCAAATTCTCCAGAAAAGACAAAGGGGATGGCAGGACTTGAGGGCTATTTTTTCTGGAGCATTTACCAGAGATTTTATGACTCTCACAGTTGCTGTTGGGTATGTACTTAGAATAATTTTCTTCCATGACAAAAGGTAATCCTTATAAAATTTCAATCCCTAAAAAGAGGAGAAAGATGTCGCTTTTCTAGCTTTTCTGCTTTATAGTTTGCATACTAATAATCCTGAAAAGCTACTCAGTGTTCTAAATAATTGAAGCTGCCTTGCTTGAAATCTACTTTACAATTTTTCATTTAAAAAGGATGGATTCTTTCTTTTGCCTGTGCTGTTTTGTCAGGTTCCTAGAAGGGCCCTTGTCTGCTTCCATATCACACCTTTGGTTCATGTTTGATGTCTTTGGAATCAAACAAGATAAAAGTTGATTTTATCTTAAGATTTCAACTTTTTTCTAATTTAATTATAGGTTATGGCCAGTAATCAAACAATCAATATTTATAGAACCCCAGCCCCATCCATGCTCAGTACTGTGTTAGCTACAAATGCAGGTGGCAGAATCTAGTCCTTAAAGGAGCTTAGAATCGAATTGGGAAACAAAATAATCATCACTTAAAAAGAAGAAAAATTTTTAAATAGTCACCAAGCTCCTCTGTGCTCTGCTGTGAAATGGCAAGATGACTAAGTCAAGGGTTAGTGCCCTCTGCAGCAGAGGAGCCCTCCTAGAAATTGTTTTGGGTGCAAGAATTTATAAGACTTCCAGAAATTCAAGGGAGAAGATGAATAAAAGTTGGCATAGTGAAAGAAGACATCTCAGCTAAGCTAGTTTTGAAAGATGAGAAGCTAGCCCAGGAATGGGAAAGAGCAAAGTCATGGCAGTAGTGATGACCAGGGCTACCTATTGTGCAGCATCAGGGACTGTCATTTGGGGCAGGGGGGGGGGTCTCTGTGAATGAAGCCCTTTGGTGTTTGGCAAAACCCAGGCTGCAAACAAACATTCACTGGTCTTAGAAATCTTGACTAGAAAATATATTGGGAAATCAAAAACGTAAACATGCTGGGGTGTGTGGGATAGGCTAGATTATAGAGGGTCTTGGAAGCCAGGCAGAGAACACTAGCAGGTACGAGGGAAGCACAGGGACCGTGGCTTGTTTCTAAGCTGGGGAAGGACACGATGGAAGCAGATGTTAAAGTGATTAAAACACTGAAAATTAGTGTCAGGCAGGTCAATTTGGAGGCATCATAATGGTGCTGGGGGAGGCAACATCAACTAAAAAACAACTTAGACTGCAAAACAGTCAAAGTTGGAATGGAAAGGAAAGGAAGAGTTCAAACATCTTGAAACAAAACCCCCACAAGACAATGATACCAGATATGGGAGACAAAGGAAAGGATTTAGGTGAAGATGATCCCAGCAAGTACAGTTTTGTTGATCAATGTCCTCACCGGGAATGATAAGATAATGTCAGATTTTTTATCTAAAAAACTCCTTCACCATTATTAAAACAAAATAAAACTTTTTGGTTGGAATTGCCATCTTCCAGTAATTTGCCAGCAATTTTCAAAAGGCATTTTAGAAGATGTGGGGCTGTTCCTTTGGCCACATATAGGCAAATCTACAAAGACGATGACATTGTAGACATCAAGGCAGTGAGTACCACTCAAAAAGAAATGCCACATAAGTGTTACCATGACAAAACTGGAGAGTTACCCAGCCTGCTGTTGACATTACTGTAAATAAGCAAGTTAAGGGCAAGTTACTTGCCAAGAGGATTAATGAGGATATTGAGCATATTAAACACTCCAAAGAGTCAAGATAGCTTCTGAGATGCATCAAGGAAAATGACCAGAAAAAAAAAAGGAAGAAGAAGCCAAAGAGAAAGTACCCAGGCTCAACTGAAGTGCCAGCCTGCCTTGCCGAGAGAAGCACACTTCGTGAGATGTAATGGGAAAGGGTCTGAGTTGCTGGAATTTATTCACTGAATTGATGGCACAAGCTGGGGATGTAGCTTTGCCATACAGTACCTAACTAGTGGCTAAGTGTTCTACGTCCTGCTTTAAAAAAATGTCCTGAATTATAGAGATAATTTTCTTACTTGAACAGGTGTGTGGTGCCTTTACCTCAGAAAAACAAACACTTGGAGCAAATAGATTCTCATTGTACCTGGTTCATTGTGCAGTCTTCAATCTCCAGTGCTTTTCTTGTTAAAAGATGTGTGGCATTGTGTAGGTGTATACCCAAGTGGCCAAATATTTATGAAATATTTATATTGATTTGAAGATTCTCTAAATCACCATGGGAAAAAATTTTTATCAAAATAAATGGGAAGCAGTATATGATTGTTTAAAGTAAAAAAAAATCAAAACAAACATTTTTAAACTGTAGAAAACAATTTCTGGAAAACTAAACAAGGGATTTGTTGCCTCACAGTTCATCTTTGCTAATTCCTTTTGCATTAGGTCTGAACTAATACCCGAACAGGTTGCTAGAGAAATTATCTGACTAAACATGTTTAAACTGCAGACAGGATTAAGACCCTCCTCATTTTACAGAATGACCTACATCAAAGGAAGTCCACTGAAATGTAATGTGTGGATTTCCATGGGTTATTGGATTTGCTCAGGGCTGATTTGAAATCTTCCCTCCCTCTGAATTTAATCAATTCAGAGGGAAGACTTTTCTACATTATGAGAGGGAAAATAACAACATGCCATACAATTTTGTTTCCTTTTTAATGGTAAATGAGCAGAAAGGAAATAAATTGGCTGAGATGTGTGGTGTGAATCAGCCACAGCCCTTGAAAGTGGTGGTTCTGGCCTTTGACCCTGTACAGTATAACTACTGATTAAAACCCATGATAGTGGACCACTGAATGTTTTCTATAAATCTCCTAGGCTGGTGATAATTCTTAGGCTTTATGCACTAATATAAGGGATTCACAAAAGATGCAACAGAGATGGCCTCTGTGACTGAACATTTCCAGGAGTGAAGATAAATGATTTCACTGGCAAAACACTCGAGGGGGTTAAATGCATTGTAGGTTAGGTTTCCCTAATGGACTTGCCTGAGGCCTAACCCAATGCTGGCCTCATTCCAAAACCTCAGGGTTGGGGTGTAAATACTCTGCAGAGGGCTAAGTTACCCCAGAATGCTGAAAATTACTTAAGGCAGAGTGTCCTTAACATCATTCTTAGTGGTCTCTGAGAAGTACTGCATCTGATACACACTTTGTCAAACCATAAGTGAAAAACAGGCTTAGAGGTAGAGAAACTTAGCCAAAGCCTTACCATGCACGTAGAATGGCTCATACCATTCCTAAGAAGTTTAGTCTGTCACATCCTCTTAGACTCTTATTCGGAATTAACCCCTACCCTCTGACAAATCAAACATCACAGTAGATTTTGTAGAAGCCTCATATAGAAATACCTGGCTCAAACCACAGGACAAAGTATTAAAATCTTACAATAACACACTTAGCCAAAATATAAATACAAAACAAACTAATAAAAGCCTATAGCACTGAAAGGGTCAGTATTTTGTGTTTATGAAAGAAAAGATGCAGAGCAGTTGATGTGAAGCAAAGGACTTGGCATGAGGCAAAGGACAAGAATGTGGGGTGACCTCATGGGCTTCCTCAATATCACTGACTCCAGAAATAACTCAGTGCCACGTGTTAACTCCTCAAATTAGGAAAGCTGCAGTGAGGGCCACAGCTGCTTTAAATATGGTGGCTCTGTCTACACACATGGGTAGCCACAAAGTATGTTTCTTAGTTCTAGTTCCCCCAGCATTGCACCCTGGAATTAGAACTTGAGTGTTAGTAGTTTACTTGAGAGATGGTCTTAGGAACACCAGTAGAAAATGGAGAACTTCAACAGGGGTACACATGGAAATCAGTAAAAGACCTGTCATTAAGAAAGATAACATGTTCGGGAAGAGAGTTTATCCTGCTGGAAAAGTAGAAGCCAGCATAGAGAGTAAGAGTAGGGGTATTTATACTCCCATTGTTATAGGCAGCCAAGTCAAATAGAAATTAATAGGCAGTCAGTCCGGCCAGACCCTTAAGGGAGTTAGGGCAGGAGATCAGAACATAGCAAAACTGGTCAGAGGTGTATCTGAAGAAGGCAAAACCTTGAGATTAAAGTCACAATAGCCAGATTTACATACTTCTCTAAAGGATAAAGGGAATTTGAGATTATACTGTAATTGGTACCACCCTTTTGGGTCTTCCATAGAAATAGACCATTATCTCACTAGGGCTGGACCATCCTCTCTAAGATTAAGACTAAGGCTATTAAAACTAAGACTAAAAACAAGAGTAAAACAATAGATTATCAGATTTCAAAGATTATACCTCCCAAAACACATAAAAGACCCCCACTTCCCATCTGTGTGCGTCTCATTCTTTTGAGCACCTATATTCTCCTCTTGAGTGTATCCTATATCTCTCTCAATAAAACTTTCCTACCCTTAACCTCCATTGTTCCTTGGGGCATCTGACATCTAGCAGGTTGGGAGTCTTCTATGTCACCACCAGTCACTGGGCATCAATTCTCTGGTGCTCTCAGCCTTCTTTGAACAATAACAGAGTAGATTTCAGCCACAGGGGACAAACCCTCTGCATGCAGAGTTTGAAGTCTGACTGACATGTACTCAGGGATAATGAGCAAAGACATGTCACTGACAGGATCTGTCATGGCCTCAGCAAATCCCTGGATATCAGGTCAGAGAACAGACTTTTGGGAAACTTATTTACAAAGTTCACTGTTCTATCTACTGGCTGCATGATTCAACAGAGACTAAGGCCCAAATGGAAAGGGGTATTAGTTTGGGAAGGACAGTAGGCATTGCCACCTCAAAATGTGCCACTATGGAGTAAGAATTCTTTTGAGCTAAAAGCTCTTTGAAATTCATCAGGTACAAGAAGGATGCTCTTGAGATAGGACCTCTAAATGATATATGAAAAGTAAATGTAACTCTCAACCTGCTAGATGTCTGATATGCCAAGTTCATGTTTCCTAGAATCAAAAATGAATTGTAAGGAACAGGAGGTTAGGGGTAGGAAAATGAACTGGGGAAAAGGAGTGGGGAATGGGAATAGCTCCTGAGAGACAGGAAGGGTCCTGAATGGGTTGGCAAGGAGCTTACTTCTCAAAGGAGGTTTTATAGAGCAAAATCACGAGGTGGGTACAATGTAGGACAAACTTATGACCAACCAATAAGATTACAAGTATAGCTGATTAGGTAATACTGATCCAATGGGGAAGCAAGTCAGGTAGCAAGTGTACATGGATGACATCATTAACCTAAACTGATAATCTATCTATAGTCTCAGTCTTGTTTTTAATCTTAGTCTTAGTCTTAGTCTTGATCTTAGTGGTTAGTGTTAGTGTTTGTCTTAGCGTAAATTTTAATCTTAGTGGATGGGAGAGGATGGCCCACCCCACCCCTAATGAGATACTGGTTTATTTATATAGGAAATCCCAAAAGGGAAGTACCAATAATCTCAAATTTCCATTTATTCCATAGGGAGGTATGTAAATCTGGCCTTTGTGACTTTAACCTTCTTCAGATGCACCTCCAGCCACAGTTTTGATGTCTTCTCATCTTCCACACTGACTCTTTTGAGGACCTAGCCCTGTCTGACTGTCTATAATATTTCCACCTAGTTTAGCTGTCCATAAAACTCTGATCTTGTCTTTGTCTTCCTGAAAATATAGGCAAAACCCCACATGGAAGATGTTTTCCCTTTGTAGGAGGAAAAACACTCTTATAAATGATGGGAATATAAACCACAAGAAATATGGACAATACTTGTTTGTTTGAATTATTGTGTGTGCATGACTAGATCTTACTGTGTCGTAGTGCAGGCTGGCCTTGAACTCACAGTGATCCTCCTGTCTCAGCCTCTTAAATGCTAGGATTATGGGTGTATGCCACCATGTCTGCCCAAAATGGTTGGCAGACTCACCCTTTCATTAGCACTTCTCCATGCTCTAGCTCAGTTCTTTTGTCTTGTTACTTTTTCACAATTCACTGCTCTTTGTCCAAGTCAGTACATAAACAGCCAATCTTAACTACGTCTTTGAGTCTCAGTTTTCTTATGAAATCTTCTGTGTCACGTAAAACTTATAAAAAATAAATTTAATCAGTAACTTATTATCCTATCTTTTGATACAGGGGCCCCAGCCAAAGACCTAGAATGGTAAAAAAGAAAAAGACTTCTTCTTCTACATTGGCTAGGGTGACCACAGCCAAAGACTGCATACTGGATAACTTAAACTGTAAGAAGTTTATTTCTCACATTATGGAGTCTACAAGTTCAAGATCTGAGTGTTGGCATGTTTGGGTTCCCAGAGGCCTCTCTCCTTGGCTTTCAGATGATTGTCTTTTTGCTAGGCTCCCACATGGCCTTTTGTCTGTGTTCGTGTATCCCTGGTATCTCTTGGTACAGTATGTCCACTTTTTTTTTTTTTAGTTTTTGTTTTTTTTTTAAGCAGTCCCAACTAGTCTTGAACTCACTATGTGGCCCAGGCTGGCTTCAAACTCAGGGCAATCCACCTGCCTCAGCCTCCTAAGTGCTGGGATTACAGGCATACACCACCATACCTGCCCAAATTTCCTTTTATACATACACTTGTGAGATTAAATTGAACCTTATACCACTCTATATATAACTCATTGGACCGTAATTATCACTCTGAAAATTCTTAATAACATTCAGAGGTATCCAGGATTAAGAATATGACATGAATTTGAGTCACAGTTTAGCCCATCATAGAGAGGGTAATTGAACAATTCATCATTTAAACTTATTCATATTTCTGTTATGAAAGAAAATACACATCAACTAGGTACATAATTCTAATTAGAGCTGAAAACAAAGTTTTCTTATGTTGAAAGAGAACTTTGACAACCCCTGCCCCCAAGAACCTCCTGGTGTTTAGTACCTGTGGGTTTTGCTGTTAAATCCCATGTGCGATGTGAAACATTACAGTGAGACCTGGACTCCACCCAGCACCTCCCATGCACCAGAAATCTGCACCACTCAAGGGGTTCCTGTAGTATGGAGTTTTCCCCATTTAATATATACAGACATTAAGGTTTAGAGAGCCAAAATAATAGTACATATAGTTCTTTATTAAAGCAACTGAACTTGTCTTCTAATAGAAGTCCAAAGAAGCTTCACCTGTTCTGCAATTTTTATATTTAACTCAATTAATATTTGAATAGTGAGCTCAGCCTTGTGGGGAGGTAGAAGAGTTAACTGATTTAGGAGGCTTTGGGTCTCTTCCCAAGAAGCTGACTATGCAATAGGAAAAGAGCAGAAATGCACTAGGTAAGGAGAAGGTAGCAACTGAAGGGGTAGCTAATATGTGTAGTAAACTGCAGTGTGGGCACACACCCCTAATCCCCACCCCTGTACTATGGGCACAACCCTACCCCCCACCCCTGTACTATGGATTGAACCCAAGGCCTTCACACTAAGCACACTAAGCTACATCTCCAGCCCTTTTAATTTTTTTTTTTTTTTTTAGATAGGATCTTGCTACATTTTCCAGACTGGGCTCATACTTCAGATCCTCCTGCATCAGCCTCCCAGAGTGCTGGAATTAAAGTCACTCACCACATCTTCCATTCTTTAACATCATGTGTTCCTGAAGTCAAAGTAGAGAGTTAGTGTTGAATCTAGGCACTGTCACACAGAAGGTGAATACTGAGAGCCAACACGTGCAACTGAGACATTGTGTGGAGGGTGCTGGGGGAGGGGAGGGGAAAGATGGCAGCCAAGGGCTCAGCATGAGCCACAGGTGTGAGCTGACACCCTACAGAGTGCTTTTATGAAACCAGGTGACAACATTTAAATACAGGGGAAGTTTGCAGTGCACTCTCCAATTTGAAGTTATTGTGCACAAATCAAATGACCTGGCTGCCTGGGCCTGCATGTTTGCCTGATGGCAGGAGCAGTTCCTCTTTACTAGGTTATGTTTTCTTCAGCTGTTACAGCTCCACCACTTCTGGTTGTCTCACAGCAGTCAACCTCACTCATTTAAATCCTCTGCCAGCAGCTGGGGTTTGTTACTTGGCCCACTGATTTAGAGGATTAAATATCAATAAGAACTGTGTTTAAATCTTGGCTCTACTATTTTGCCAGCTGTGGGATTTGTATCACTATACCCCAGTATTTTCTCACCTGTTAAGTGGGCATATTGAACCCAATCTGTGGGAATCACTGAATATGTGAAAATACTCCCACTTAATTCCTACAAAGCTCTAAAGGTCAGCTCTTCATGCTGTTGTTATTCCAGGGTTTTGTCAGTTTGTGTAAGTTTGTCTTTGGATAATTAACTGCATGAAACAACAGTGCCATTGGAGCAATATCTTCGGATTGGAGCATATATATAGCACAATTAGTTTTTCTGTGTTCCAAAAGTAGTTCTTCAACCCCAACCCATTTTGGTCATTTCCTCCATGTGCCATATTCCCAAAGGACAACAGGAACATAGTCTAGAAAAGCACCTCTTTGACAAATAGCTCAGTGGCATCTTTGTAGTAGACCAAGAGCAGACATTTCTCTTGAAAAAAATCAAAATAATGTCCAGGTGCTATTGGACTGAATTTATGTCACATGTACATTTAAGACAAACAAAACTCTATTTCTTTTAAGAGATTAGGTTGGAGATATCAAAATGCCCGTTTTTGATGATACTTTAGACAAGATTAAACTCAAGAAAAATGTATTAATACTTCCACCATTTACATCTGTGAATCATGTATATTCATAATTACTCCTCAGCTAAGAATAACCTGAGTTTACATTACTTGAACAGACGGGCTGGTTTCATGATAAGGTGATGCATGATTAATTCACTGGTATTTTAAATTCCCACTGAGTAAATCCAATTTGGGGTACTGTAGGCTGAGAAGTTACATAGAGTGGCCAGATGAAAATTCTACATTTTTTGTTCATTTTCCTGCTGTAAAGCAGAGGCTAAAGACAGGGATCAGGCTCCCTGATCCCAAATTCTGCCCTTACTGTTAGCTATCTGCCCTAAGCAAATCACTTATCTAAATCTCAGTTTGCTCATCTAAATTCGACTAATACCTCATTCATGGAGTTGTGAGGACAAAATACTGTACACACAAAGACTCAGCCCAGTGACTTCCATATTGTAAGCACCCAACAATATTATCCATTCATATGACTATTAACTAGCTGTCATCTTGTCACTCTTTTAAATGCGTTGTCTACGGTGTTCACATGAACTGCATTTTTCTGCTTCTTTCTGAAGTTCTCTGTCACCTTTGTACCTCAAAAGGGAGAGGAACATTTGACTTTTCTCCTCTAGGGAAATTCAGATTTGTGAAGAGGAAGAGCAAACATACGGGGTCAGCAGGGAGAATGCAGATACAAGAACTACTGCAAAATACAGGGTAGAGCAGAGCAAACCACAGCAGTGGTGGATCTGGGCAAAAACAGGGGAAGACTGAGTCTACTCAGCAGTTCTAAGTTAGTATTTCCCTTCATTCCTGCAAAACACAGGAAATGCAAATATGTGGCTGTAAACCGAGAACCTGAGGGAGACACAATGAACATTTTTAGCATTGTTTTAATCAAGGTGACTTTTATTTATTGGGAAATGAACAGTTACATTAAAATTTCAGCACTCTTACCTAACAATACACTTTAAAATAGATAAATTAACCCTATGGAGGATGATTTCCCATGGTTCAGAAATTAACAAAATGTACTTCATTCAGGAACAAACTTCAGTCTTTCAATATTCTGACTTTATAGCCAGACATGGGAATAAAAGGTCCATAGAGACATTAACTATTAATGTGTTCCCCTGCAACTATTTGAAGAACTCTCTCCCTGTCATCACGAGGGTATACAGAGCCTGAAGTGGAAATCTTAATGGGCCCCAACAGATGTGTATGCTTGGACAGTGATTCTCCTCACCTCTCGCTTAGCTGGGGACTCCTGGGTGATTTTTTGGGTAAAATCAAGGCGGAGGCTTAAGAAATGTAATTTGAAATAAATGGATGGCCTTGGAAAAGTGCATTATTACAGGACTGAATTCAGATGTCAGCCACATCAGGGTATAGGCGGTCCTCATTGTGACAGAGGAAACAAACCCTTTGCTAGGAGACAGCCAGGATTTGGTAACCAGAAAGAATCTGAAATGCTTGCTGGGCAGCAAGACCAGGACAGATGCCTCCAGAGACAATACTTAGTAATTAGCAACTGGAAGCAAATGGGCAGTCAGAGGTGAAAGCAGTCCAGGAGCTTGATTTTGTTTATCTTTTCCTTTGGTATCTGAAAATCATACTGATGATGAATCTACTTGAATCTACAGAGCTTGATGGTCTATTTATCTAGAAATGATCACATTGAGTGTTTTGTATTTTTGTCTTAGGTTTAATATGAGTGGCAGGCAAGGGTTTAGAAAGCTACTTTGTGGACAGCCTCTTCTCCAGCCACGGGTTCTCAGAATGAGACTCACAGGACCAACAGGGTATCTGAGCAAAGCAGAGACGGAGTCTGGTGCACAGATCTGTTTGAAGACCCAAAATGTAAATTCGTGCCACTTGCTGCAAACACTGAAAAGCTCTTGAGCATTTGCATTTGCTTATGAAACATGCTCTTGACTTGATCAAATGAAAAGCAATGTGAACCCTGACCGCAGGTTATTTATCTCAGCACTGAATGCTCAGAGTGTCTGAGATTCTATTATCATGGAAGTCCCCATGGACCTCTGGCTCTTTTTCTCTGAATTTAAATAAGCCTGGTGCATTTGCATGTATTCTCCCAGGTCATAATTTTGAATGACAGAATCATTTTGGAGACTGTGCTCTGGGCCCTCCATAAGTGGAAGCCACGTCAACTGATCAAGATTAGCTTCCTAGGTGAAGGGTCAGCAAATTATTGCTCACAGCCCAAATCTGTCCTGCTTATTTCTTTTAAAATAAAAACTTATTAGTACATAGCTGTACCCATTTATCAATGGTTTGGTTCTGGTTTCTTTCAAGCCATAGCTATAATAGGGTTGAGTTGTCACAGCAGTGGCCGTCTGGCCTGTGGAGCCCCGAGTATTTCCTATAAGGTCTCCTGTAGAAAAATGCTGGCTGAACTTTGCTCTAGGCAGGGCCCCTTCTCCAGACTTCACGGGGAAGCCTAATGAAGGATGTAGAAGAACGCATAAGCTGAGTTCCTTTCTCTTCTCTGTGCTCAGGGACCTCCCTTCTTATATCTCTTCTTGTTTCTACCCCAGAAATCACAAAGTTCCTTAATTCTTTTATTTTTGATCCTTAGATTCTCAAAGGTGACTGAATTCTATTCTGGCCCATTCCTGTTCTGTGCTTGCATGTTTTATTTCATTCAATCCTTTCATCTCCCAGTCTGTTCACTTGTTCCCAGGCCTCCTCCCCATAGGCATATTATCCTAAAGTATTTGACATGTGTGCATACTCACAAAACAGGCAGTGTTATTTGTTTTATGTTTGTGCTGTTAATATGTGCTATAGTTTGAGTGCTGAATGTTCCCCAAAGGCCTGTGTGTCAAGGGCTTCACCGCCAGGGTGGCACTAGTGGGAGGTGGGGCTCTGGGCCCTCCATAAGTGGAGGTGGGAGTCCTTATGTCATTGAGGTATTCCCTTGAGGGAGGCTGTGGATATACACACACACACACAAACACACACACACTCGCACTTTTTCTTTCTGGCCATAAGGTGAGCGTTTTGCTTATTTGTTTACCTCAGCCTGCTGAGTGCTGGGATTACAGGTCTGCAGTATCACACCCAGCAAGATGAGTGAATTTGCTCTGTCAAACCCTCCTGCTCTGATGTGCTACATTGTGACAGGCTGAGAGCAACAGGGCTAACAGATCAGGGCAGGAACCTTGAAAACTGTCTGCCGATATAAGCCTATTCTCTCTATAAGTTGATCGCCTCAGGTATTTTATTATACAGATGGAAAACTGAACTAACATAGTGAACACATATTTTATTGTGTTGTAAACCTCATTTCAGTTCACTATTTTTCACTGAAAACAATTTTTATTTAACAATTATGTTTTTAACATGCACTTATGATACTTGTGTGTCTCTCATTCATTGTCTAATTATACTTAAAACTTTAAGGAGAAAAAGACAGTAGATTCTTCCCTTGTAAGGGGAGAATCTCTGGAGTGTGAGTGCTTTATAATAAGACACAGTTCTTTCAAGAGTCTGCCATATATAAATCACAATTAGACTTACAGCAATTAATAGGAGCTGTAAACCTTTATAAACCTTGGTGTCAAGCTTAGTGATAAGGCAATATTTCTGACAAACCTTCACCATGTTCCCTACTAACCCTCACCCAATATATTCCAAACAGCTGCTGGACTAGCTCCTCTCAGGCTTGACTGTGAGCGAGACCTAGGATCTCAGCGCCCTCTTCCTTTCCCACATCCTGCACTGTGAGGAGGACATGTTTCCTTCATTCTCATTCCCAAACCTGAGGCTTCTGAGCTTCCAGGATTTAGAGGTTTGGTGATCAGGGAATCATAACAATTTGCCAAATGAAACAAGTTTGATCAATGATTTTTCATTAGACTCAGGGAACAAGCACTCAATTTTGACCACTTATTATTCCCACAAAACACTATAAATAGTTTCCTGGCTAAATCTTTTTAATCTTAGCTGCCATAACAATTCATATTCTTCATGTTGCTTTCCATAGTGTGTCTTTTGACACTTGATACTTTGCCAATATGAAGATAAGCAATAAATAGTTGACTAAAACTAGATATTTCCAGGTACACTTAGAGTAATGTTTGAATTTTAATGATGTTAATGTTGTCAAGCTCCTGACAGAGAGTCAGACATTGTGTGCATGTGGAGGGTACAAAAGGTAATAGTCAGATTAATTCTGTTTGTTCTCCCCACTTTACCAAATTTTAAAGTCCTACTGATTTATATTTAGGCAGTGTCTTGGGAAGGGGAAGTGGTGAATTAAAAGGGGCTGGTCTCCTGCAACTGGTGATAGAGATATCTTATTTACTTGTCTGTAGAATGGGAACTCTGCAGAGGACTGTGGCTAGGGACTTCATTGGGGACAAAGCCATGTTCTAAGTTGCCTGTAGGGATCCAGGCCAAGACCGTTGGCAATTTTACTAATTAAAATTTCTTTTGGCCCATAATTCACTGCTTTGGTTTCCAATCAATACCTCCTTCAACTCAATTTTTTAAACTGATGAGGGAAATGGAGAACCTGTAGTTCAGCTCATGGCAATTTTTTTTTTAATCTGAACAATGTTTCCCCATCAAAAAGCACATACGCAAATCAAGCTCATGAGAATAAGATAACCCAGGCTGGTTCTTTGCCTTTCTGTCTCTATGACTGTGACTTCTATCACACATGTCTCAGTATTTCAGATGAACAAACGATCTTTTCAGTTTGCAATTGACAAAGGTTAAGAAAATATCTCTAAAATTTAATTTAGGAAAAGCTATTCCTCTAGCTTTTAGCTAAAGAGATTACACACTAATTAAATGGAAGTGCCCATCAGGATTAAACAAGAAGTTCCTTGGAAGGAAAAGTCTTTAATAATAAGAATATAGAAAATATAATAAAATTCATTAAAATATCTTTAGAATAAACAGTTGTAACAATGAAGACTCCCCCGCCAAAGGTACTTTTATTAATCCTAATTATCTTTTGAAAATAAAAATCCAAGAATCCTTGGGCAAGCAACAGCTTCAATCCCATGGCAGCATCAAGCACATGCTTTTTTAAAAAAATTATGGAAATACATTACATGTTGTTATCTTTAAAGTAGTTGCTCAGGGTACAAGATATGGGAATAAAAATTCCAGAATTTAATTCAACTTATGCATACCTCCTAACCATGAATTATTTGTCATCTTCTCACACATATTGAAAAATTATGAAAGTGAAATGTCATTTTGCTTTTTTAGAAAACCAAGAAAAATACAGTTTCTTATGATAGCAGGCCTAAGGAACAG
The DNA here is from genome assembly GCA_004027455.1 of Hydrochoerus hydrochaeris. Taxonomy (NCBI): domain Eukaryota; kingdom Metazoa; phylum Chordata; class Mammalia; order Rodentia; family Hydrochaeridae; genus Hydrochoerus; species Hydrochoerus hydrochaeris. The sequence goes on from PVLA01000608.1 coordinate 261,062, forward strand.
CAAATGTATTAGAATTTAGACGATGGTTATAGAGATGTACACAATAGTATTTTCTCTGTGAACTATCTACTCTTAAATTATGTTGAATTTTCAAAATTAAAAATAGAATGTGTAATTATCTTATGTAACTATTTAAGTTAAGAAAATAAAGCCCTAACTTACTTAGTTGGAACATTCATGAACTTAAAGTAGTAACTATGAAAGCTCAACATTTTCACATTGCTTTTTAAAACGTACTTCCTGAATTCATTTATATCTACACTTCAACACATTTTTTAAAAGGAAAACAAGCCACACTACTCCCCCACTACCTAACAGAGTTTTGATTCCCTTGAATTGTAAATAGACTCTTAAAGTTTCAAGACTAACTTGTCTGGAAGGTGCAAGGCCCTAGGTTCAATACAATATCCCTCACTGCAAAAGTTATTTTCACCACTACATTAGTTTCTCAAGGATTGGCCTACATTAGTAGCAATATGAGAGGCAAAGAAACATTTCTGTTTTTGTGTACCTTGATACTTCTTTGTATTTAAGCCACTAATTTATCTGCCATTGTTTCCCTTCCCTTCCCATTCATTCTGCCTGATTTCCACCAAGACCTCTTGTGTCTCCATCATTTACTAATCTCTGCATAGAAAAATGAAATGTGTCAGAAATTTATAAGAAATGAGTGGTTACTATAATGCTTTGAACAGCTTGAAAGAGAAATTTTTCTTCAAAGCAGACTACTATGAAGGAACTATTTCTCTCATATTTAACTTAACACTTTGCCTAATGACAGAAAAGTAATTCTTTTAAGAACTAACTACTAGCTTGAGACTTCTGTTAGGTTCTCAGCTGTGCCATCTGAAGCAGGACCAAAATTCAAAGAACAGGTTCAGTTTATAGGAGTGTTTTCTTTTAATATTCTTTACCAAGATTATTTGCCAGGAGATAAGGCCTTTGAGAGGCTGTAGTTAGAACCCAGAACTTCATCAAAATACTATAATGGAATCCCCTTTTCCTTTGTTTAGAAAGTGACATTTTTAACACCATCCTAGCTATAAATTACCTTCAAAGTTGGTAGAATGTAAGCTTCTAGAGGAAAAATATGTCACCAACATATCCCAAGAAAGCAGAACAGTGTTCCACATGTTATTCACTCAATAAATATTTGTTGATTGAATGAATACAGTTAGAAGATAAGGTTCAGCATTAGTCACTTGTGTGCAGGAAATGAGAATGAGGAGGTATTTGTAATCAACTGTGTAAAGAGATGCCCTTGGCCCCTGGTATGGCCTGGGCTGACAATGTTCCCTAAAGTCCTCATGATTTTTGGAAGGGGATTGAATCATGGGGCAATATAACAGCTGGCTTGCTGTTAGGAGGTGGGCTAGGTAGGAAGAGATGGTCACCGGGGGTGTGACCTGTTACGGTGTACCTCCCCAGCTCCTGCCTTCTCTCTCTGCCTCCTGGCTGCTGAGAGGTGAGCAGCTGTGCTCTGCTTGGTGGGTCCACCATGCTGTTTTTGTTTAAAGACTGCCAAACATGGACTGGAAGTTCTGAAACTGTGAAGTAAAGCATACCTCTCCTCCTACAAGTTAGATATTAGGTCTCGGTAATGTGGAAAGTGTCTAAGATATTAATCTCTCAGGTGGGTTTGCATTACAGGAGGGTTACATTTTCTTTGTAAGGGTAACTGACACACAGAGATGCTGGCTGGCAGAGAAGAGACTACAGGAGCAAAAGTAATTAATATTTTGATCTGTATATCTGAACTTCTTGATTCTAAAATTCAATTAATGAGGATATCCTTTCCCCAATTTGCAGAAAATAATCAAATTAGTGAAGACTATATTTCCAATTTTGAGTTTGTCTCTAATTTTTTTTTTTTTTTTTTTGGTACCGGGGATTGAACTCACAACCCAGTGCCTGCCAGGCAGATGCTTATGCTGCTGAGCTAAATTCCCAGCCCTTTAATTTTTTTTTAAATAAAAGCTGTTGTTTTCAACTACAACTTGTTTATGCAAGAAGTTGGCTTGCAACCATTTGGGTTTCGTTCATAGTACTCAGGGTTGGCTGGGATTCTAATCATACCTAAGGATCATCAGAGTCACTGCTGCCCTATAAGGAAAATCAGAAGCCAAATCAAGGAACCCTTAACTATGGACCAAATTCAGCACTTGCAAATTACTGCCTGAACTTTGACAAGTCAGGGTCTCTCTGTATCTCAAATTAATAATCTGTAAGATGAGTTTAAAACTATTCCACCCACTCCCAGGGTTCCATAAAAAACCAACAAATTGAGATGGTCATGATACAAAAACCTTTAAAAGAGTCAAGGAAACCAAGAAATATAAGCCAAAAAGAATAGTGTGTCAGACCTGTGTATTGGCTTAAGAATTTACTCTCATGCTACCCTAGAACAACTCAGAGTGCTAGATCATTTCAGTCCTGTCTTCTGGAAAACTATCTATTTCTGCCTTTGGCAGCTGTGATGGAACTCACAGGGCTCTGGTTGGAAGAAGGCAGCTCTGGTTCAAAATCAGTCTGCCAATTAGTAATTTCTCTTTGAGATCATTCATTTTTTTCAGCTCCAATGTCTCTTCCTTGAAACATGGGAACAATAAACAGAGCTGCTTTCTATAAAGAATAAGTGAGAACAATGCATGAGAGATTTGTAATAATAACAATAGCAATGTGTGCTTAGATATTAATTTTCTGCAGATACGGGATTCAAACTGAAGGATTTTCCTTAGATCTAGTCCCCTTTCCATCATTCTAGAATTAGACTTGCTGTTAGATAAAACTGATGATCACTCCTTGTATATGGGGAAAATAACTGTGCTATTCTAGCATATTAATTGGTATGTGCTTCATTAAAATATTATCCTTAAGACCTTGGGAAGCCATTATAAATGAAGAGACAATATAAAGAATTCTTTGTACAGTTGAGCTGACTGGTATCATGATCAACCTTAATTCTCAGGCCTATATATAGAGTATTTGTAACTGTAGTGTGAAACGAAATGCAGAGGTCTCCATGATGAGAGAACCACACTGCCCCCCTTGGAAAGACCAGGGCTGGGGTGGTAGTATCAGTTCCATTGTTGCCTGCCCTGCCTTCTCTGTCCTCCTTGTCAGCTGCCTCCCCTGCCCACCAAGGAAAGATCTCCTTATTGTCAACTTCCTGGGTCTTGCATCTCTCCGTGTAGTTCATATCTACATACATAAAACTTTAAAAGAGAAAGAAAGACTAGATATTTTAGGGTAAGAAGTTAGAAGTTAACTGGGGTGGTCTGAGGGGAGGCAAGAAGCAGATTTTAACCCAGGACATTATTGGTGTATCCCACTCCTCCAAACAAATTTTCAGAGCTTTTCTTGTATGTGAAGTTGCAAAGTCTACATAAAATTTTTTAAAAATATGGTAAAGTACACATAACAAAATTTACCACTTTAAGCATCTGTAGGTATACCGTTCAGTGACATTTAGTGTATTTACACTGTGGTGTGACCACTACCACTAACCATCTGTCTTTAGAACTGCTTCATGTTTCCAAATCGAAACTCTGTACCTATTAGATAATAATTCTCCATTACTCCTCCTCCTGGCCCTAAAAATACATATTTCTGTCTCTATGAATTTGACTACTTGAAATGATATAAAATATTTTTCCTTTTGTGCTTATTTCACTTAGACTAATGCCTTTTAGTTTCATTTATATTGTAATGTGTCATAATTTTGATATAGGTGAGTGAAATGCCCGACCTACTATGAATGCAAGTTCGTGTTCTCTAAAATCAAAGAATGAATTTTAGGAACAACAGAGATGAAGAGTAGAACATAGTTATTGAGAGAAAGCTTCTGCTTGAACAGAGACAGAAGGGAGTCCCAAGCAGGTTGCCCCAGACTCTGTCTTTTCCAGGGACTTTTTATAGAGGAAACCATGAGATTAGATGGCTCAAAGGTGGGGAAATGGGAATTTGCAAAGTGGGCATAAAATGATCCAGATTTAATCCCTAAGGATTATGCTTAAGGGTGTGCTTGCATTTGTCTTGAGATCTGGCCCACAGCAAGAGGTGTGTGTCTCCTGTTTTGAGATCTGGCCTGCAGCAGGTTTGTGTCTCCTCCAAGGTCATCAGACATCTGGTCCTCTGTGCCAGCTTCTTCCAGGGCCTAACCCTGTCTAATTGCCTATAATATTTCTAACTGGCTCAGCTGCCTGTAACAATTTTACTGCTTTTTAATACTGAATAATAGTTCACTAGATTATGAAATATTACTCATTTTGCTTATTCATCTGTCAATAGACTTTTGGCTTGTTCTTCTTTTAGGCTGTTCTGAGTAGTGCTGCTATGAACATTGATATACAGTTATCTGTTAGAGTTTGTATTTTCAATTTTGGGGGGTTATAGGCCTAATAGTGAAATTACTGAATCACATGATAACTTTCTGTTTAATTCTCTGAGGAGTTGCCTGCTATGGTGTTTTCCACAGAGGTTCTACTTTTTCATATTTACACTGGCAAGTCTTCTACACCCTTAACTGTTGTTTTCTGTTTTCAGTAATAAACATCAGAGTGAGTGTAGTTTTGGTTTACATTTTTCCCAATGATTAGTGATATGGAACGTCCTGATGTTGTTTTTATTAGTGCATTTTAAGTATACAGAATAGTGGGTTTTGTTATGAACTTTTAAAGCATGCATATCACATACTTTGATCAAAGTCTTCTCCCCTTATCCTCCTTTACCTTCATTCCCTACCATCCTCTTCCTCTTCTTTAATAGTCTCTTTTCAGCTGGGCATGGTGGCTCATACCTGTAATCCCAGCATTTGGGAGGCTGAAGTAGGAGGATCATTGCAAGTTTGAGACCAATCTGTGCTACAAAGTGAGCTCAAGGCCTGCCCAAACTGCATAGAGAGGACCTGTCAAAAATACAAAAAAAAAAAAAGTCTCTTTTCTGCTTTAATGTTGTCTCCTCCCCCAAATTCCACATATGAGAGAAACATGCAGTCTTGCCTTTCACAGTCAGGCTGATTTAGCTTAACATGATCTCCACTTCCAGCCATTTTCCTGCAAAGGATATAATTTAATTCTTCTCTATTGTTGAGTAATACTCCATTGTGTGCATGTACTTAATTTTATTTACTCATTTGTCTACTGGTGGGTACCAAGGATGATTCCGCAACTTGGCTATTGTCTCCTGACTCTGAATTCTTCAGGTTTATATCAAAGAGTAGCATAGCTGAGTCATACTATAAAAGTTCTAATTTTAGCTTTTTGAAGAACCTCTGTACTGATTTCCATAGTGCATATACTAATTTACATTCCTATTAATAGTGTAGAAGTCTTCCCTTTTCCCTTTATCCTTGTCAGCTGTCTTAGTTTCTTTTCTTGTTGCTGAGACAAAATACCAAATACCAAACACCCAAAGTTAAAAGTTTATTTGGCTTACATTTCATAGAGGTTTGAGTCTGTAGTTGGTTGGTTCCAAGGCAGAGTGACACTTGACAGAGGGGCATTGCTGAAGAGAAACAGTTCATGGTGGGCAGAAGGTAGCAAAGCAACAAGGGATGACAGTAGCTTTCTATCCCTCATATCTCATCCAAACTACATAAGGCAAGTAGTACTCACACCCTTAATCCTAGTGCCCTTGAGCCTAGAATTGGACCATGAATCAATTCCAGTGTCACACACTTTAGACCCAGTCACCTCTGCAAAAAGCCCCACCTATGACTACATGAGGCTTGGGGGGGGGTCATATAAACACAAGCCATAACATCAGCATTTTATTATTTTTTGTATTTCTGGTGATAGCCATTATGACTGGGAAGAGCTAAAATCTCAGTGTTGTTTTGATTTGCATTTTCCTAATAGCTAAAGATGTTCAGCTTTTTTCATATAATTATTGGCCATTTATATTTCTTTAGAGAAATGCCTGTTTAGTTCATTTGCCCATTTATTCATTGGATTATTTGTTCTCTTGGTGTTAAATTTTGCTGAGTTCTTTATATATACATATGGATGTCAATCTTCTGTCAGAAAAGCAGCTGTCTACTCTATAGGCTGTCTTTTCACTTTGTTGAATGACTGTTTTCTTTGCTATGCAGAAGATTTGTCACTTGATGCAATCCCATTTGTCAATTTTTGCTATCATTTCCTGAGCTATTGGAGTTCTATTGGACTCTTTAGGCCTTTCTAAGTATAGAATCATATCATCTGTAAATAGGGATAATTTGACTTCTTTCTTTCCTATCTGTATCTCTTTTCTCTCTTTCTTTTTCTTTTCCTTTCTGTCTTTTATTTCTTTCTCTTGGCTGATCACTGTGGTTAAGGTTTCCAGTACTATCTTGAATAAAAGTGGTAAAAGTGGGCATCCTTGTCTTGATCCTGATTTTAGAGGACATGATTTTAGCTTTTCACCCATTCAGTATGATGTTGGATTTTTGAATCAGCTAAAGTTTTCTGAAGAGTCAAGGCTTTATAGTACAGCTTCACATCATCCATGAGCCTGTACATTCCTTTCTGCTTGGCTCATCACTCTGCAACTTCCTGTTGCTGTCTTTCTGCCTGGTACCCCTTAGTTCAAACCAACAGAACCTAGAGGGCAGGAAGACTGTCTTGGCCACTTACCTGTTGCTGGGACAAAATACATGACAACCACAATTCAAAGATCAGGAGTTTATTTGGGCTCACACTTTCAGTCCATGATTGGCTGGCTCCAAGGCAAAAACAGAATGGCAGAGGGACATGGTGAAAAGGTGAAGGGAATCCATGGCAGCCAGGAAAGAAAGAGAATGGAGGATCCTAGGACAAGAATATGCCCTTCCAGGTGACGCCTGCAGTGACCCACTCCAACCAGGCCCCACTACCTAATAGCACATTCAGCTCTGAACTCATCAATGGATATATTCACTGATGAGTATTGCACTCCAACACGTGAGAACTTGGAAGGACCTTTTAGATCTAAAAGATAATGGGGAGGTCTTTTGATGTAGAACAGATCAGCATCCCAAGGTGCCCAAAAATGTGGGTTATAAGGAGATTATGTATGTATGGAAGGCAACATGAAAACGGCTTACCATTCTGATATTATGATGATTGTTTCATATCTACCGCAATATCCATGATCATTACAGGCTTATGATAAGTACTTCTGAATTTGACCTTACTTTTTGCCTGATGTCTTAAGGTAAAAGTTGAGTTAAACTTGTGAATTACCTATTTTCCTATATCTCTGAATAGTTAATATAGATAACCAGTTACAGACTCTTCCTCATCATAATAAAAATTGATTTGCCTTTTCAGTGGATATAAGTCCCACATCATGATCTCTATAATATCAACAAATGGAAAATTGTTGAAGCTGGATATATATTCTATTTTTGTAGGGGGGCATATATTAAAGATTGAATCCAGGGGCTCACATATGCTCAGCACAGGCTTTACTGCTGAACTACACCTCCAACCCTACTTACATATATGTTTTTTTCCATAATAAAAACTTTACTTGAATAAAAATATCAGGCTCTAATACTGACCATGTGATGGAAGAGGCCACCGAGGGACTGACTTACTCATCTGTTTTTTTGCATTAGTTAATTTGGGGTCAATGGTTAATTGTTTTTGGATTTTTTAAAAAAAATATACAACTAATTCTACAGTGATCAATGCTTAAGGCATTTTCTGTGTCTACATTATTAAACATTTTTTTTGGAGACAGGATCTCACCATGCAGTTCAGACTGGTCTTGAACTAACTGTATAACTAACTGTATAACTTGCAGCAATCCTGCTGCCTCATTTGCTTGAATGCTGGGACTTACAGGTGTGTGCCACCATGCCCAGCTGATATATAAACATTATAGGTCATTTTATATAACCATTTTAATTTATGTTTATCGGTAAGCATACAATATAACATTTAAATAGCATTTAAATACCTTATATAATTGTACTGAAAAATTTTCCCTCATATTATTGAAATTGGTTGCAAATTTTACTTCCAAATACATAAAGTACTAGAAAAGTAGCCAAAAAAGAGACATGGACACAACATGCTGCCAAAAATAATAATAGAACTTTAAATGTTAAACAGCTTTTTAAAAGGCTTTTTTCTGGAATGAAATGCATTTACTCAAGTTGTTGTCCCCCTCCTTCTGCTTCTCCTTAGAGACCCGCCTTTCTGGCTGACTTCCCCGTAGGCTGGTGGGCCGTCTCACTGAGTCAGCCACTCACAGCTGTTTGGTAAGGATCTGTGAGGCCCGTAGAAACCAAACTGGAGCAAGAAACTGAGACTGAGCACTTAGGGAAATTTTAAATTGGAAGGAAAAAATGAACGAAAGGAAAGTCGCCACTGTGAGGACAAATTTGCTACCTTGTCTCTCTCTGTAGGCTTCATAAAATAAACTTGATTGGGTAAAAATATGCTTTCTTGCTTTGTTTCTTGGTTCCAAAGAGAGAAGACCGAGGACTGTCCTCTGGTTGGTGCCACAGTCCAACAGGTGCAAGTTATTTCCTGTGACAAAGAGCTTACAAGTCATGTAAGGAGGGACAGGCAAGGGTTAGCCATGTTTCCACTGCCACTTTGGAAAATGCGTCAGGACATTTCATCCTAAGCTAACCCACTAAGTCTAGTTGTCCCTGTTCATGGGCTCAGAAGAGATTGGCATGGGGACCCAAGCATAGAACTGGAGGTTTTGGTCTCACTGGTCCAACTGGTTCAACCTGAATCTTCAAGAAGGTCAACCACTGCTGACCATGTCACACTGGAGTTTGCTCAGGGCTTCTCTCTAGGAAATATTCCTGAAGTGAAGTCCACATGCGTGAGTTTCTCTAATCTAATGGTATTAATTCCAAGCAATCAACACTAACACTTTCATTTTGAAACGCTAATAAAAAAATTAAATATGATAATGTGCACAAAGCAAACGTGTAGCAGTGTCCAGCATATTGTAAGAGTAGATACACATTAGATCTTACTTATGATTATTGCAGCCTAGACCATGCCAGACTTCATTCTATATTACTTATTTATTCATTCAGCAATGAAGCACTGAGAACCTACCATGGGTCAATCACAGATTTTGGTCAGTAGGGATGTAATCGTATACAAGTGAGGTTCCTGCTCTCATTAAATGCTTCTGGAAAGAAGACAGACAATGAATTGTTAAACTCAATAATTCCACTATAAATAAAACAAGGTAATGGGCATAAAGAGTGGCAGAAGGGACAGAATGGAGAGAGAAGCTGACACTTGATGGAGTAACTCTCATTTCTGAGAATGAGACTTAGATGATAGCATGGATCCTGCTTTACATAGGTTCAGAAGTAGAGAATCCCAGGCAAAAGAACAGTGGAAGCAAAGGCCTGAGGTGGATCCCATGTCAATTCTGGGATCTGTTACCACATGGATGTGAAACTACACTCCTCTCTGCTCTCATCCAATAGTCTCCATTTTTATGGCATCCATGTGTTCTACCCACAGTCAAAATAAACTACTATCAGGGGAACAACTGCACTGTGGTGAAAAGTAACCCATATATGCAAATACAGCACAAATTGTTTTGTTTTGTTTTGTTTCTTTATGACAGCATCTAACTATGCAGTTCAGGCCATCCTTGAACTAACTATATAGCTCAGGATGGCCTGGAACCTACAGCAATCCTCCTGCCTCAGTTTCCTTGGTGCTGGCTTTAGAGGTGTGTGCCACCATGCCCAGAAAAATTTTAATGTAATCAAGCATGAGATCCTCCCTTGAGTCAGTATTGCTTGATGTCAGTATTGCACATTTCATTTGGAGGGTCCAGTTTAGATTCTGGGACTAGGTGCCCCCTAATTCACTGATTCAAAGGATTAAAGAACCAGAGTATGAGCTAGGATGATTCTTGTTTTCTCTTCAACAGTTCATTTGGACTTGCCATGACTTCATTCAACATAAGAAAAAAAAAAAAAGAGGAATGATTTAGACCAGTGCATCTAAAACTTTAATGAGCCTTTCATGCCCTGAGAGTTTTGTTAACAGCAGTCTCTGGGGCTGTGAGTTGAATTTCTAGCAGCTGATGCTGCCCACCACAACCCATATCTTGAGTAGCAGGAATTTAGATTATCTGTAAGGTGCCTTCCAAACATAAGTCTGGGAGTCTGAGTTCTCAGCTTATCATGATTTGTACTTCAAATTCTCAATCTCATATTATTCATATAAAGATCTGTGATGACCAAGACATGTATGACTTTTCTGCAACCCTTAACCAGTACTGCCTTCTGAGTCGTCCAACTCTCACAAATCGAGGCCAGCTAACTGCTATTAACACCTCTGCCTCCTAAGGCAGACCTGGTGAAACTCCTTGTTTATTATCAAATCTGATAAGATGAAACAAGGAAGCTTCTTCAGTTTCATAAGAGGGCCAACATTCAGGCTGGAATAGGATGGTTTATTTACAAAAGTAAGCAATAATTAAGGCGAATGATTTTTAATTGGCATTATTTGATTAATGAAATCATTGGGTAAAGTATTTCTTAAATTATACAAAATTCCATGTAGTTCCAGAAGCTCAATGAAAGATGTTATTGCAGATTTTACCTTAATTATCCCTCCTGGGATTCATCTAGAGAGGGCTATCAGGCGGGTAACAAGCCTAGATTCTTACAAGTGAAAAGTCCTTATACTCTGCTCAGCAAAAAAAGCTCTTGGCTTTTTACCCCTGAGACAAGAGCTGAGGTAGGCAGCTTCCCCTGGTCATCAGGAAGTCTGCTCTTGGGCAGTGGTGCGGACTTGTAATCCCAGCTACTTAAGAGGCTGACACCAGAGGATTGAGAGTTTGTGGCAACACAGGAGGACCCTATCTCAAAAACAAAACAAAACAAAACATTTCTTGTGTAACAGGCAAGAAGCAAGAAAATTAAAAATCACAAAGATGAGGAACTCTAGAAATCATGAGCCTTGTTGAAGCAGCTGCTGTGCTGTTTAGCAGAGGGAAAAGAGGAGGCATCCTGAGGCAGACAGTCACAGGATAATAACGGCTGACATTGGAATTTTGCCTCAAAGTTTTCAAGAGCTTTCAGAGGTGACCACATTTATCACCATTTTATAATGGAGGAGCTGGTGGCTAAGGAGAATTCCATATGGATAACTGATGAGGAGAAGGTCTGAAGTAAGGGCTTCTACCTAGTATAATTTTCAACTTGTGGGCAATGCTCCAATTGCAAAATATTAACCCAATTTCCATAAACTTTCCTAAGCTCAGGGAGCATGACACAGAGAGAAAGGACAAGAATCTATCCGGTTCTGTTGACTGTCAGATTGACATCCTCCGTGACAAACCCCAGGACCTGTGATTACCTTTGTTGGGTTGTTAGGACCACACAATCTGTATTTCCCATCAAATGTGCTCTCCTGTAGAGTCCCTCAGGGACAGATTGAGCCCAACCAGGAAGTCAATAAATGGCATAACAGAATTAACCGATATTTCATTTATCCTTCAATGTTTTTTCTCTCTCGGACATTAATTCAAAGGATCACAGTGTCATGGGGCATCCATCAAAGAGGAAGTAAACAAATGAAATAGGACTTATTTGCCCTAATCCTTTTTCAGGCTATGCAGGGTTATCCCTGGGGTAAAGCTAGCCATTTCAGAAAAGATACCATAAATTCTTGTCAGTTGGCTCCTGCATGTTCAATTATTTTTTTTAATGCTGCTAAGAAAGATTCTCTAGCTAGCTTGTATGAACACACATTTCTAAAAGAGATATTGCATTGTGAAGCCAATTCTTTTGTAAAGAGCTAGTAGAAAACAAATAGCAAATCACATGGAACATGCCTCTTGGCCAAGGATTGAAACCTGTTTAAGGCAATAAACAAGGAAAAGAAATATTTAGCTGTGATTTCCACTTTCTCGTGGGCTTCTGATCATGATACATACATACATAAGAATATCGATAGACAGCAAAGCCTGGGTTAGCTTGATTATATTCATTTTGATACTTAAATTTATGCCCATAGGTGGGAATCTCTATCAGTTCTCTAAATTTTTAAAGATAATTAGAAAATTAGTTCCAACCCAAATGAACCAGATTAAGCCACAGGCTATTATCTAGCACAAGATATAAAGCAAAATATCCCCCTTCCAATCACAGTGGAGAGCCAAACATCAACAAGCAGAAGCATCCATAATTTTTTTCTTTTTATTTTCAACCTGTCCTTTGTTCTCAGTAAGATAACACTGGTTTTTGTAGCTGTGGTGTTAAATTAAACCATGGCACTGGCGAGAATTGAACAAGTCACATCCACCTACCCTTTTCCCCTCCCATCCTGCCCTGATGATCCTGGCTTTAGTTGAGAAGATGGTAACTGGAAATCTGCTTTATGGAGGTGGGATCCTCCCAGAATCTTAGCTCTGTGTGCCGGGGGTCAGTCCTTCCTCTCCTGTACTGAATACATGAGATGCTGTGTTAGGGAGCTTCAGACAGTGGTGGGCAGCTGACTTACCTTGTTTTTCAGTGACTCTACCTAAAGTGATGTCAACCTCACATGTCCATGCTGAAACTCCTATAGTATTTTGTTGGAATTAGAGAAGGTGTATGTGGCAGGGTGGAGCCTGGGATAGGCTATGTGGCAGAAGCATGGGCAATGTTCTAGCAAGAGAACAAACTTTTTAAAAAGGCAAGGGACACACTATTTGGATGAGGTATCATGTTCCTTTACCCTTGACAGCTTCTCATCCTGTCAAATGACATCAATTACTTACTAAGAGATCCTACAAAGAGCTGGACCCACAATGCCATTCACTTTCCAAAGGATCAGTGGGCATTGATGGGACACAGCAGTGAAAATTTGAAGAAGTGATCCTGGTATGAGGGGCATATTCTCAAACTGCCAGGACCTAGATTCTATTCCTTGCCTCTCTGCTCTGAGTCAAGCCTAACTGATCTGGCTTCATCTATAAAGATACTCTCCCAGAGGTGTAGCACCATGAAACAATGACGCTTATGGATTTTGGCTTCTCTCTCTCGTTACGATAGAAAAAACACTAACACTGCATCCTACCCATGGCCCCATCTTTATTACAGAGAATGGATCTAGCTTACTGAAGACTTCTTTCCCATGTACAAGCTCTCACCTGACAATCACACACAGATTCTGGCAGTCCTACCTCCTTTCTGCATGCTTCTTGCCACGTGCCAGGCAAGAGCAGGAAAGTGACAGGAAACCTTGCAGTCAGCCTGCCAGAACTGAAGTGACCATGAAGCACTGAGGCTGTGAGGCTTCACCTTGCTGGATGCAGGCTGCTGGCTCTTAGAAACAGAAATGACTGTGAGTACAGACGAGAAAGACTTGACCCGTGGCCCAGTAAGAACTGATGCCCCATTTGAGTTTGTTTAGGGATCTCTTGACCCTTATGTTCTGTTTTTACTTCTTCCCCTTGCTTATCTTGGGTAACCCAAAATAGAGCTGGGAGATGTAAATAATGTTTCTGATGGTGGAGATACGGAACTCAATCAGCAAGAAGGGACATGATTAGATCCAAGCTGACTCAGGGAAATCATGAGGAGAACAAGGGTAGCAGACACCCACAGGACTTGGAAAACTCATTAGGGAGGAATTTAGGAACAGAAAAGAGAGAAACTGTGGCACAAAGTGGCATTAAAGAACAGAGTCACTTCACATACCCTGTCCCATACCAAATCAGCCTTTCCCCCTACATGGCTGTGTTTGGACACACAGAGAGAGAGCCAAGTCCTGAGTGATAAAAAACAGTGTGCAGAAGACTTGTTCAGTGTTGGGGGAAACAGAGTCTAAGTGTCATTTCCATTGACATTAGCTGAGCAGCTATGAAATGCCAGCACTGTGATCAGAGCTAAGACAGAAATGAGAGAGAAATAGTCTTTGCGCCCAGCCTGTAAATAGAGCATTATAAGACTTAGTGCCAGATCCACTAGCTTCTAACAAGTAACAATGTTCTTTCATAAAACAAGGAGAAGTAAGTAGTGGTCTGAGATGCAGAATAGAGAGACTTACTCAGGTTCAATCCAGAAGTTTGACCAGGTAGACGCTCAGGCTGGCCCTTGTTGAACATAACCTAAGGGACCCAAGACTGCATTTAGTTATTTCATTGATCAGTTAGAAGTAGATATTTGGGATGTTTATATTTTTACAGAATAATGAACAAAGTAGTCAACCCAGCAGGCAAAACTGTCTGCCTTATAAACTTGACATTCTTATAATTTATAAGACTAAGTAAATTATGTGGTACAATAGATGAAACATATGGAAATAAAGAAACCTAGAGTAGGATAAGAGGATCAAGAGTATTGCAATTTAAATATAGAATAGGACTCACCAGCTAGAAGTGCAAAATGTGTGCAAAAGTTAAAATGGCTTAACATTGTGCTATACTTTACAGTACTAAAAATCTACTACTGTGAGTGGTTTGTAATTAAGCCCAATGAGACACTTAGGTAGTCCATACATACTTCAGTGAGTGGATATAGTTTCCTTATTTATAGTGTTTCTTTTGTAAAAAACCAGTGGACATAGTTATATCATATTTACACAGTTTGGATCACATTTGTACAGTTATAAAAATAAAGATTTGATTTTGATCATTCTTCAGATTTTAGGCTCTGAATGACTTGCACTAAGCAATTGGTTCCTTTTCAAAATGTTGTACCATCATTCATCCTGATAGGGTCATTGGAGCCTGGTAGCTGTCATTCAGTGCTGAGACTGTACAGAGGTGTTCAGAACAATGTAAACACAAACTTGTAATTACTTTATTCAGCCATTAAGAACTATAGCACTTGGAATGCTTTATCTCTCGTCCCTCAAATCGGTATACGGTAATCCTTGTGCTGAAGTAGACTGACAATCAGATGATAGAAAATCTTAACAGACAAGTACAAATGACCTGAGTGTCTTATAAATAATTTTTAGGGAAAATTTTGAAACTTGGAACTGTGATTTTTTTAATTCATGTACAGTTGGTCCAGTGGTAGTCTTCAGAGTCATGTACATTGCATGTCAGATGAGCCAGAGAATTTACTTATCAACACATAAATGTGTTAAGTGTATATACATATATATAGTACTTTCTTTGTCCTGAGAGAAAATTTAAACATTCAAATGTCATTAAACAAACTTAAGATTCTGTTTGAGGGAAACAGAAAAAAAGCATACTTTGTCTTTAGCAAAAAGCTGAGCATAGTTTTTCAGACTTTATCCTTAAGATTTAAATTATAATTTCAAAATGTTCAGATGCATTATAAATAATAATAAACATAGAGTAGAACTTGATGGGAGTGTGGTGCCCTCCGGGAACTAATGTAAGCTTAGGCCCTCCTCCATGAGAGCCCGCCGGGCCACAGAGCTGCACCCCACGGTCCACTGCTATGGCAAAATACCTAAGGCTCAGTAAATTCTAAAAATAGAAGTTTATTTAACTGAAAGAACTGGGGATCCACAGCATGGCACCAGCATCTGCTTGGTTTCTGATAAAGGCCTCACAGCAGAAAAGAAAGTGAGTGTATCAGAAGATGTCATATGGCAACACAGGAAGAAAAAAAGAGGTACCAAGGAAGACTCAACATGAGTTTTGGTCAGGACAAAACACATCCAAGTTGGAGCACTTAGTAAATCCTCAGTTAAAATTTAGTAGTGAAGCACACTGTGGGACAGTCTATTAGGTCTGCTCTGAGAAAGGCTCCTTTTCTAGGCTGAAAAGACGTTGGTGGAATTTTGGACTTAGATAAAGTTATAGAGCAGCGTTTTAACATGAGAAGACATTAAACAAAGCCTTAAAAATCATTTCCCATCTTTATACTCTTGGATTGCATTACTTACCTAAGTGCCTAATAGGACAGTGCATCCGGAACCTGACTAACCAAGATCAGCATTGTACATTCCGTCCAGCCTAGTTGTTCTGTAATCTGGCCAGAAGCACAGGTCTTCTAATAATTCCATGTGATCAACTTTGCCCCTCTCTGTCTCAGCCCCATCTTAGACACTTCCTCAGATGCTCAGTGCTTCATCTGTCTTCCAGAACCTCAGCTTCCTGTCCTGTAGCAGAAGCCATTACAGACGCTGACTCTGTGGGGGTGACCCAGCCTGGCATGGAAGTGCCACTGTCAGCTACTTTTCTTGTTGCTGAGACAAAATACCTAACACACAAAATTAAAGGGGGAAAGGTTTATTTAGCCCACAGTTTGTAGAGGTTTTGGTTCACAATTGGTTGGCTCCAAGGCAGGGTGGCTTGGCAGAGGAGCATCACAGAGGAGGAAATGGTTTATGGCAGACAGAAGAGAGCCAAAGCAAGCAAGCAAGGGGCCTCGGCAGCTTCTTTCTGCCCCTCTTATATTCTCTAGGTTACCGGGACTAGGGCAGTGCCAAACTAATTGGTGGATTGATTTAGTAATCACACACTCTTAATTCCAGCATCACACACTGTAGATGCAGCCACCTCTGAAAAAGCCCCATCTATGACTCCATGAGGGCTTGGGGGATAGCTAGACACAAGCCATGGCAGCCACTCGTGGGTTAGATACGTGAGTCTCCACCACATTGGGATTCTAGGAAGACCTGGGCTGATAGGTGTAAGATCTGTGTCATACCTGGGCAGGCATTGCAAGAGGTCATGCAAGGGACTGCAGGAGGGAGAAGGTAATTATTGTCTCTCTTTCAACCTCTGGTAGTCTGCTCAAGAACAAATAACGCCAGGCAAGCATGATGATGCACATCTATAATCCCAGCACTCTGGAGGCTAAAGCAGGACTCAGCTGCCTAGACCACACTGTGAGTTGGAGGCCAGTCGGACTACTCAGTGATACCCTGTCTCAAAAAAACCAAAAACCAAAAATCAAACCAAACAAAAATTAAAAACCTAGATAACGCACAGCAGAAAAGGTAAAATTAGAAGTATTCAGGTTCTTTTCCTGGGCACAGGCCCCCTGAACATGTTTTTAATGCCTTTTTCTATGTGTGAGACACAGCCATAAGAATTCAAGATTAACCCAAAGGATTCAATGCTTCAACTTTTTGAAAAATAACAAACACAAAGGGCTCATGTTCCTTCTGGGGAAATAGACCATTTGATTTTCTTTTACTTTTAAAGTCTGTTTTAAAATTCATGGCTCACGAGCCCTGCACCTCCTTGGCCCTGTAGGAAATGAACAGTAAATGATGCTACCCTACATTCCAGGCACTGTCTTACAGAAACAGCAAAAACATCAACTGTAGCTGCCTACACACATCTCTGTGTGTGTATGTGTGTGCGCATGCATGTGTGTGTGTGTGTGTGTGTGTGTGTGTGTGTGTGCTTTTTCCCAAATCACAAAAACATCCAGGTGCTTTTAAGCTCTGCTGTGAAATCTTTAAACTCAGATAATTTCCCAGGATTTCATTTTGCTGAATTCATCAAATGCAATTTTTCCCCCATCATGGATCAGCAAAAGTAATTTTCAGAATGACTCTGGAGGGATTATGTTTCTAATGTGTTCTTTCCCTGAGACAAGCTCACCTGTCTGCCTCCTTTTCAGCTGAATCTGACTAGTCCTTCAATAGAAGGTGGCAAGAAAGTGACTACTGGGTCTTTTCACAGCAGAATAATAGAAAATCTACTTTTTACAAGGTGTTTCTTTTGATCAGTCTGAGCTCCTGGGCCCATCCGCTGAAATTGTGCATGGAGTGATTTTTTTGTGCAGTTTTGCCACCTGGAGGCTTAACAGCGGCTCCTGCAGATCTGCCTACTCCCTGAGTATGTTTCCACTGAGCAGCAAAAGAGGAGACAGCTCTGTGCTAGGAGCAGACACCATGGTGGGCCTCTGGGGCCTCATTTGGAAGCTCTGGTATATGGGCCTCAGCTCTGGGGCTTCGTTCCAACTAGGCTGGTTTATGAAGAGTTCTAAGAACAAAAGCCAAGTGTAGAGAGCTTCAGGGCTCACTTTCAACACATATAATTTCATGAGCACTTCCCCCTCACTATACTTTGCACAAAAAATACCTTTCAGATTCCTTAGGCTGATATGCCAAGATCCTTTCAAAATTTTCTCTCCCGAGTCACTCTCCTTTAAGAGCAGTGCCCCCAGCCCAGAACAGACTCCAAGCCCAATCCTCAAACCTACTTTCATTCGCCCCCTTCTGGCCCCATCCTTCCAGAGATTTCCCTGCCAAAAAGCCTTCTAAAATCATTCACCTTCCCAGGACCCAGTTTCCTCTAGGACATCTCAGATGGTCCTTCCTGGTGGAATCTGTTTCTTCGCCTCCACTCCCACTATGCTGTGTGCCTTTATTTTGTGGCATTTGTTGGAAGTGTGCAAAGAAGGGTAGGGTAAACAGATGTTTGGGGAAATTAGGAAAAACTGGAGCAAATTTACAGGTGTTTGCAATTTCTCTCCATCTTATGAGGAGGGAAACACAGTCTTCATGACACAGAAGCCTGGTAGAAGCAAAGCAGGAAGGGCTGGTGGTTTTGAAGAGGAAGAAATATTCCAGGGTATTCCATTATGCTTCAGGATCAAGTCTCCATGGGAAAGGCAGGGTAGAGGACCATGTTTTTAAAACGCAGGGCAGGCAGCAAGAGCCAAATTCTGTTGGAGGCCAATAAAGATCTACAGAAGGAAGTTGCCTTGCTTGTGGAGAGCTCTCCAGAATTCTCTGTGACCATGAGATTGGGACAGCAAAGTTAATAGGGTGAGAGCACTTATCACAGACAGCTTGCTGGTTCCTGTCTTTGCACCTGTCTCATCCACTTGGCTCTGAGCATCTTGAGGGCAGGGATCAAGTGTTACTTATCTTGATAACTCCCACATCCTGGCACTAAATAAATAATGGTTGTAGAACTGAATTGAGTTAAATTGAATGAACTCTGGTAAAGTCTTCCATTCTAATGGTCTCTTTATGTCATCTATAAGAAAACTAGACTCAATTTTATGTAGCTTTAAAATATTTCATTTAGCCTGAATCAGCTTCAAGGAGGAAAATGCTTCTTCTAATAGGTATTTCATCTGGAAATATAAAAATATCCAGTAGCAAAGCTACCCAAAGCATTATCTAAGCCCTGAGAAATTTAGTTTAGCTCTGACCCAAGTGAGTGAATTGTTTTCTTTGTACTATTTCCTTTGAATTATAGAATTTTTTTCAAATATTAAAAAACTCTGATATAGAGAATTCATGTCAACTTAACAACAGGTGGAAAATAAAAGTATGTACAAAAAAACAAGAAATTTAGTTGTCACCCAAAGATAAGTGCTTTGTCAACATTTGTGTGTGTATGATATTCCAACTGTTCTGTTTCCCTAGGTTTCAATAACTGCATGAGTCCAGGGTCCTATTCCTGGACTAGGGCTTGGATCCTTTCTGTTTGGTATTGCTTGTGTCTTGCCTTTATTAAGACTGTCCCACTCTCTGAATTCTCTCCCACTCATTTCAAGGTCTTTCACTTCATGCTGTCTCACATTTATCTGTTAGGACCTATCTGTGCTCAGGAAAAGCTCTAATTCCTACTGAAGTGTAAGTAGCACATAAGCGTTTATGAGTTACTCCTTCCAGACATATGTGTACTTAGAGGTAAAAGTCCAAAAGAACTGGATTCCCAATTCTGTGAAGCCCTGTTGTGGTTTATGTCAGATGGCCCCCTCAAGTCTTATGCAGTCATGGATGAGGCTGACCTAGCACTTGTGATTGGTTCATTATCTAGCACTCAGATTGGGGGTGTTAGTGTTACACCCACCCAGGGGTGGAGCCAGAATACAGTATAATGGTTGAAAGAAGGCCTGTCTTTCTCTTTTGCTTTTCACGCTTGCTGTTTGCGGCACCCATGAATGGCACCCTGCCATGCCACCCTGCCTCTTGGAGCCAACTGAATATGGACTGAAACCTCCAAAATTGTAAGAGATAAACCTTCCCTTCCCTAATTTTGGGTGTCAGGTATTTTGTCTCAACAATGAGAAAAAAGTAACCAAGACAACCCTCATGAACTACTTCTTTATATATCTCTCCTAGGACATAGTTAGGTGCTGAGGAGCCATCTTTAAAAAATAATTAAAATTAATAACCCATATTAGGTATAAAAGAATATTCATCTATGCCAGGCATTGTGGTGCATGCCTGTAATTCCAGCACTTGGGAGGCTGAGGCAGGAGGATTGCCATGAGTTCATGACCAGCCTGGGCTACACAGTGAACTCAAGGCCAGCCAAAACTACATAGTGTGACCTTGTCTCAAAAAAAAGAGAATATTTATTTAAAGCTACGTAATAAAGTATCATGTTATGATAGAGCATGGAAGTACTCACCCTAGTAAACTGAAAACAAGGACAGCTAAATGATGTGCAGTAACAGAACATTTTCTAATCAGATCCAAATTTGATCTCCTATTCCAAGCCTCCTGAGCTTTCTAGAGCTTATGCCATCTTGGTAAGTTGAGGCAAAACTCACAGCCACTGAACCTTTGTCTAACACTTACCCCCAAGTCCTAAAGTGTATTGAATCCCTAAAATAAAAAAGAAAACAAGCCGAGCATGGCGGCACACAGCTATAATAGCAAGACTCTGGGAGGCTGAGGCAGAAGGATCACAACTTTGAGACCAGCACGTGCAGTTAGTGATACCCTGTCACAAAACAATCAAAACACAAGATGGGATGTAACTCTGTGGTAGAATGCCACTGGGTTCAATCCCCAGTACCTTCACCACAACTAAACAAAAGAGGCACTATTGTGGCAAATTTGGCCTTGTCCTACATATAAACATGGTGAAAAATAAAACTAAGAATATTATTTTAAAATGCAAGGAGTCCTGAAAGAAATATGGATGTGTCATGTTTCACACAGGATTAGAGAGCCCAGAAAAATTTCATGTCAAATTTGGATGAAATAAATTATATGATGAATAGTGAACTCACTATTTCAAGAAACTCCATCAGAAAACCTTCTGTTAAAAATTACAAGAATTCTGGTCAGTCAAAGAATAGCATCCTAATTCCTCTTTTGACAGTGTGACTGTTCATTCCTAGAGCTTTCTGAAAGCAAAGCACAATTGCACAGACTAAGAAAAATGTTGGACTTCAGATAAACCTGTGAGGTGCACAGAAATAAAACCTGAGATGTGGTCTGGGTTCATTTAACAGGAAGATGGCCTTCTACACTGAGAAAATACAAGTAAAGCCTGCTGGGTTTGTTTTCATCTCAACTGAATGATGCTGCCAATATGGTTTCCTGTCTTGTCCTTACAATTATTCTACCTATTCTCTTAGAGCCTCTGGTAGGTTGATTGCAGTAGTAGCCACAAAGAACCATGACTCCTTAAATCTTTGTCCTTTGTAGTGTCACCTTGCAGTCTTCTGTGAAGAGGTGGAATCTATTTTCCCCACTCTTTGAATGTGGGCTTGTCTCCTGATTTGCCTCGGTCAACAGAACTCAGAGGAAGTAGCTGAGCCTCAGGAAGAGTTCTAGAACTCTAGTCACTCTTTTGTCCCTCAAGACTGCAAAGTAAACACTCCTAGGTTAGCTTGCTGCAGAGTGAGAACAATGAGAGCCAGTACCACTTTCTCTACCTCCCAGCCAGCCAGCTGCCTCAGCATGAGCAAGGCCATTCAAAAGCACCAGCCCTCAACCAGTGTAGACCACCAACCCTGGCCTCATCCAGCAGAACTACCCAGACAAGCCACAAACTCACAAACTGAGTAATTGATTATTGTTTTAAGACATTAAGATTTGGGGTGGTTTGTTTTTGCAACTAACAGAAACAAGGTAACCACAGTACCTTCCTACACATAAACAACTACTTTTTGAGTGTTTGTTGCTTAATAAAAAGACGAAATTCTTAACATTGGCCGTTGCTGTTCCACTCATTGTCTGCTTCAGTGTCTTAGAAACATCCATTAGGTCCGATCCTAAAGATCTGTGCTCTGGGTATACTCTTAAGGAGTCACTGACACATACATTTGGCAAGAACATTATTCTAGCAGTCATTAAAAAGCAGGAAAAAAGTTTTCAGAACAAAGGAAACTTTTTGATGAATAGATCTAGATGAATAGATCTACACTGACTCTAGAGATTCAGTAATTTCCTTTTTGACATTTCATCAAAAAGACTTTTTAGATAGGCTCTGATTATTCAGTAGAATGGGAGGTTTGGCGAGGTGGTTGCCTATCTTTATAAACAAAGTTGTATTGGAACACAGTTCGGCTCATTCATTTATAGTACTGTCTATGGCTACTTTTGTGTGACAATGGCAGAATTTACTAATTGTAACAGATAACTTTATGGTTCACAAAACTTAAAATATTTACGGTCTGACTTTTAGGAAAAACTTTTCCATGCTCTATAGTATACCACATATATCTCTTTTAAAGAAAAATCTATAAAATAGTCATTATTCAGATATTCCAAAATTATAAGTCTTAACCAAACCTAACCAATTGCACTGGTGGGGGAGGTGGTAAGAAAGGGAGACAGGGACACATGGGATGATGTCACAAAACTGGAGGAATGCAACCATTTTGGGGCCTGCAGATGAATTTCCTTCAACTAAGCTCCAGTTAGCTGTACAAACAGGCCAGCCAGGAACCATAAAAGATTTACACAAAGTCAAATTCTATTGCGTTTTCCCCTCTGGTTTTTTTGGTAGCATATTCATTAAGCATGTCCCTTAGGGGTCACCTGGCTTTTTGCCAGGTCACAGTTATATTTCAGGATGTTAGAATTCACAGCCAGATGTGCTTGGCATTGACCTTTGGATCTCATGACCACCAAGAGGTCTCTGAAGTTCCTTTCAGGGTGCATACAGTGACTCTGAGCTAATGCCAGTGGTTGCAGGGCTGCTAATGGGACAGTAGTTATGGCAGCGAGTGGCACAACACCTCTAAACCACATTCACTCTCTGCTCAGGTTTCATCGGATCTTACAGACCTGGCACCCTAGCTCATCCCCTCCAGGCTGTTAGCTCTTTCAACTCCATTCACTGAAGGAGGTTGGTGCTTCATTCAGTAAAGCTACAGCTGTGCAGATGGGAAAATGGTGTGCCATCAGCTTGTGCTAAAAAGATACAGAGAATTGATGTTGGATTAAGGTGAGTGTGAGGATTAGGTTTAGGATTAGAGTTAAGGTTAGTGTGAGGGCTAGTGTTAATGTTAGGGTTAAGTTTTGAGTTAGGGTTAACATTAGGTTTAAGTTTTGAGTTAGAGTTTTGTTACAGCAGGCAGTACAAACCAAGCCAACCAGACATATATAATCCACGGTCAGCCAGCTCCAGAACAAGGTAGCATGGCAAAGCAGAAGGACTGGTGGAGAAAAATTGCTCATATCATGTCAGCCAGGAAAAGGGAGGAGCCAAAGAGGGAGATACTCCTTTCCAGGCCTTGCCTCCAGTGACCCTCTTCTTCCAAACAGGCCCTCCCTCCTAACAGCACATTTAGCCATAAACTCATTGGTAGACTAATCCACTGTTGAGTGCAGTGCTCCAGGACCCCTCCTGAAAGCTCCACTTAAGAGCGCATGAGGCTTTGGGGGCATCAGATGTAAACCATAGCAGGCAATAATTGCACTCTTGAAGGCAGTGACTTCATGGTCTAACCATTTTCCAAAGGCCCCACCTCCTAATACCATCACAGTGGTGGTTCATCTTTAATATATAAATTTTGGGGGAACATGAACATTTGGACCGTAGCAATGGTTATTTAGAGACTATGCTTAATATCTTAAGATACAATCAAAAAGAGAAAAAATGGTTGCAAAATAATTGACTAAATTAATAAATGTCATCATATGTCAAGTTTCAGTCACAACTATGGAGTGTTCAGTTTAATGAATTCTCACTCCTGTCTTTGCTGTAGATTAATAAACAAAAACCACACTCATCACTAATCACAGAGAAAGCAGAGAAAAAGTATACAGTAAATTTCCTCCAACCTGTCAACTCTATACCTGGAGCAATCTGGGATGGCAGAGTTCCAAAACCTGCAAAAAGCTGCCTCTGACACTGTAAATGTAGTCTTTTACAGGCACATGAGTTACGCTCCTTGGTGGCTGCTTTTTTGGAAACTACACTATTAGCAATCCACATGAATTAGTTGTTTATTTTTAGGCACCAAGTGTGATTCTTTCTATTCCCAGGGTGGTATTAGATACTCCACACCATGATTTAATGAGTCTACCTCATAAAAATAGCACAATTATCTGTATTTACAACCTAGAGATTTCTTGTGTCACTTTATGCTTGGTGTTGATGTTTAGCACTTACTAGAGGCCCTTGAGGATAAATAAGTACTAAGTATGCTCCCCTTCCAGGTGCTTATAGTCACTGATGAGATGCACAGAGCATAAGAATTAAATTTAGTGAAGTCACCTGAATGTGAGGCCCAACACCAAATTTTATGTCTCTGGGGGGGAATTTTTTAATATATCTGAGATTGCTTCTTGAACAAGGAATAATAGCTACTTCATGAATTATAGCAAAGTAATGATTGTTACAAGTATGCTGTTGCTTCCCTACATTTCCCAAACATTCATAGGTGGGGTCATGGGACTAGTTCTAGTGAAGGATGAACCCAAATGACAAGTTTTAGTCACTTCTGACAGAAGCAGAAATCTCATGAGTGATTGATCATCTGTCTCTCTTCCCTAGCCCTAGGGACCAAAAAAGCTGCATTTTTTTTTTTTTCCGATGGTGCACTTTGCAAGATAGTGAAATCTCTTTCAGGTTGGGTTCCTGCATGACTTGGTGAAGTTGATCATTTATCACCCCACCCCCACCTTCATTTCTTCATGGACCCTTAATGAATAGATACTGTAAAGTAATAACCTTTTTTTATTTTAAGAAAAATAAAATCAAGCACAATAGAACATAATAAAGCCCACGAAAGCAAAACAGTGTAAGTGATATAGGATTTCAAAACAAGATAATAGGAAATCAACAATGGCTACCATAATGCCTTTTGTTGTCTTCAAAACAGCTGCCCCAAGAAGACAAGATGGCTGATCAGTGAGCAACAAAATACAGAGCCTCCCAGGAGAAACAACTCATATGCCAGAATAAAATACCCTGGAGAGACCCAGACAGAGGGAGATGGATCCCCTTGACACAGGAAGAAATTAAAACATAAAAAAGCTCATCAAATACATTGGGACTACAACTGGAACAGCTAAAAATTATGGGACACAGTGTTTTTGCTGTGACCTGTCAATTTTGCACTGGCCTGAATTTGCACCAGCCTGAATCTGCCACATCCAGCAGAGCCACCAAAACTCGTTCCCACCACTACTCACAGGAAGTACAGCAGCGCTGAAGTTGGGGGTTGGTAAGCCCAATGAAGAGCGGAGCCGGCAAAGGGACCTTCATTAATCTACAGTCAGTGCTGGGATTGGGACACCCCCCCCACACACGGGAAGGGCGCAATCAAATGGGCGACATGTTGGAATCTGGCAGGAGGAGCCTGAACTGGGAGCAACAGTGACTTCAGTTGGTTCCTCCCTCCCCAAAGCAGATTCATGGGATTTGCTTGGACTGGGCTGCTCCCATGGTTGGGACCCAATGAGCTGTACCAAATCAATTCCTTGTGCCTAGCAAGCACTGACCAGGGGAAGACCTCTGCAGTTTGGTTGGCTGGGTGGGGAGGGGCAGGCTTACATGGCCACTGCTTGCACCTCAGTGATAAGAGCAGTAAGGAGAGGGCGGAGGTCCCTCGCCAGCATGCTTTAGAGGAGGTGTGGCCAACAGGGAAGGGGGCTTGGACCTGCACTGTAGCCCATGTGGAGGAAGCCGGGACCGTGACAGGAGAGAGAGACAGGAAGAGGCCCCCAGCCCAGAACCCTGAGAGCCCTGATCCAGGAGAGGGAAAAACAAGGGCAACTGAGGGCAGCAAACATGCAACAGTAGGCATGGCTTCAATGGTCATTAAAAGATATCTTTGGGACCTTGTAGAAGAGCTCAAAACTGAAATATTAAATCAGGTAAAGCAAGATATGAGTACAGTAATAAAAGAAATGCTCTCAGGAAACATCTCTCAGGAAGATACAGATGGAAGAAGGGAAGAACACAGAAAAAGGAGAGAAACATTCGATAAAGAATATAAAGAAAATATAGAATACATGAAGCAGATTAAAAGAGACTACCAGGAAATTAAAAACTCCATTGAAAGCTGGCAAAACACCTTAAAAGAAACTAAGGATAGAGTATCAAAAGTTGAAGACAAGTTTGCAATGTGTGATCATGAAAGGAAAGATCTCTTAAAAATAACAAGGAAACAGGCAGTAACAATACAAAGCCTAGAAGACGACAAGAGAATCTACACTTTAAGAATAAGAAATGTGAATGAAGAAGCAGGAGTACATACAGGCAAATTACAAATGCTATTCATGGAAATAATTAAGGAAAACTTCCCAAGCATGGGAAAAGAAAATGACATTCGGTTATGTGAGGCATACAGAACCCCAGCCACCTACAACCAAAACAAATCTACACCCAGACATATAATAATCAATATACCAGAAATGCAATATAAAAACAGAATATTAAAAGCCATCAGAGAAAAGAAACAGATTATCTATAAAGGTAAGCCCATCAGAATCATGGCTGACTTCTCGACACAGACCATCAGATCAAGAAGAGCTTGGAGCAAAATATTCCAAGCCCTGAAAGAAAATAACATCCAGCCCAGATTGATGTACCCTGCAAAACCATCACTAGAAATTAATGGAGAAACAAGATGCTTCCATGACAAAGAGGAACTGGGGGAGTTTGTGACCACCAATCCAACCTTACAGAGAATACTGAAGGACATTTTAGAGAGAGAGAAAAAAAATACCTGGATTTTAGGAACAGTGGCAGAAAGGCCTCAGTGAGTGGGGCAGGCAGTAGAATGAAGGAGAAAAGTAGACAAACAAGCAGAAAAATAGCATAGCAGAAATGAGGCAAAGAAGGATAACTAGAATCTCTAATATAGATGGCCTTGATATACTGTATTGTTAATAGTGCACCAGGATTTAAAACCCACATTACTCACACCACTCTGCTTAGATGTACTATATTCTGTACCAGTCATTCTACCTGTACTAGATTTGAGGGTACAAACAGTAATCCCAAAAATAACAGGATCTAGTATGGTAATCATCCTTCACTTCCTATTAAGTCAATATAAAGCTCTGTAAAACCTACACTGTTTTACCATGACTGGTTGTAATTGAATCTGGTTTGTTGGATTGCTGTTTTGTATTGATAGATTTTATTCAAAGCTGTTATGATTGATAGTATCAAGTCTGAGAGTATAGGCAACTGCACTTAAGATGACAAGATCCACTAGGATACCCACTATGGTTTGATTATTACCTGCCTTTGAAGTTTTATACTGTCTACAATGTTTTATTTTTACTAATATTGTTATGTACTGCTATATTTAATTATACTGCTATATTCATTTATGCCTGATGATATGGGCAATTCTATTGAAGATAATAAGAAACAACACAACAATCATTGTATATCACCTTGTACTGTGATTTTATATGACTTTTTGGTTTCATGTTTTTATAGGAATTTGTTTTGTTTTGTCTTACTAAGCTTTTTTCCCCTCTAATACAGAAAGAATAGAAATACATGTAGAGACTCATGTATGTGTAGCTGTTTACACTCTCACTGTTTGACTCTATACTTTGTATGCTTTAATTTTGTAACTTGAGCATCTATTTCTAAGAGGACAATATGTAATTTATCAACTAGTGATTTCTTATTGTTTATCTTTTTTCTGAAATTCTGTATTATCTCTACCCTTTACATGATTTTTTTCTCTTTAAATAAAAATTGAAAAAAAAAAAACAGCTACCCATACTATCAGACATAGTAAAATCAGAACAGAATAGAACCAGTAAAAACAAAACAATGAACACAATACAGGACTTCAAAACAAGATAATAGTAAATCCAAAATGGCTACCATAATGTATCTTGCTATCTTTGAAACAGCTGTCCATACCATCAGATATAATAAAATCAAACAAGAAAAAATAGGATAAAACCAAACCAAACAATGAAAACAATATAGGACTTTAAAACAAGATAATAGGGAATTAACAATGGCTACTACCTTCAGAAGGAAGTCCCCCATAGATGCTATATTGCATATTGTTATCCTCTAAATAAATGATCAGACTACTGGCCTGGAAAGTCAATGAAACACTAAACACTGCAAGCATTCTGTTGTATTTTACCTCAATAGCTCTCATCTCAGCCTGTGTTTCTCCAGGTTAGCCAGTCAGTCACTTAATGGGGATGAGGGGAACTTGGCTCTTCTTGTCTCCCAGCCTGTGTGCTGGAGGGGGCTAGGCTAGCTTCTTGTTCTCCCCATGGCCCAAAAATGGCACTGACTCGCAGGAAGGGGCTGGCATCTGGTTCTTCTCGGCATGACCCATGCATGGTGCCAACTCACAGGAAGTGGCTGGCTTCTTTTTCTCCTCCCCACAGCCTGCAAGAAATAACCTTCTTAGGGTAAGGGATTTCCAGGTTACTTCCTCCACTCACTATACCCACACTCATGGCTAGGGTTTGTTTTTGTTTTGTTTTTTAGTATTGGGGATTGAACTCATGACCTCATGCTCGCCAGGCAGGTGCTTACACTGCTGAGCTAAATCCCCAGCCCCTGTGGCTAAGGTTTGTAAGTAGTAAAGATCAAGCAGTAAAGAGCATGAGTTCTGGAGTCATACTGCCTCAGTTTCAAACTGAACTCTTATCTGTTAGGGTTGTGACTGCTCTGTGCCTCACAGGTTTTGCCAAACCTGTAAAGTCTCCATTGTAAAAATGGAGACTTTCTCAGAGGACTGCTACAAATGTTAGTTATAGATAAAAAACTGTTTAAACAGTGCCATTTACACTGTAAGATTATAGGCCAAACTGCATGCCTCCCTCTCCGATCCATATGTTGAAGTCCTAACTCCCACTGAATGTGACTATTTGAAGGGAGGGCCTATAAAGAGAGAATGAGCAATACATACAGTCACATGGGTGGTCCTAATCCTATCTGTCCAGTGTTATAAGAAGAGATTAGGACATAGATACACACAGACCAAAGATCATGCAAAGACCCAGTGGGAAGTGGCCATCTACAAGCCAAGGAGAAAGGCCTCAGAAAAAAGTAACCCTGAGATCAATCCCATGATCTCAGATTTCCAGGCTCCAGAACTGTGAGAAATTAAATTTTCATTATTTAAGCCTCCTAGCCCATAGTACTTTGCTATGGCAGCAAATAAATGCAATAAGCACTCAATAAACCACAGCTGTTGTTAGGTAAATTGCCTGCCACATAGCAGATATTCACAGAGGTTTAGTAAATCCAAGTTTCCATTATCCAACTCTCCTACCTGTCCCCTGGAACAGTGACTCAACCTAGCCAGCACCTTAAAAAATCGTAGGGAGATCTGCAAAAGTACCCAGTATGGGCTGCACCCTTAGTTTCTGATTTAATTGGCTTGGGTGGAACCCGGCACTGATCGTTTTAAAAGCTTGCAAGGCGAGTCTAACATGTGGCCAGAGCTGAGCGCCACTCAGGCCCTTGTCAGCAAATTGCTGCTTGTCTGCCTAATACTATAAAGTTTTTGCCAAACCTGTAAAGTCACAACAAAAAGTATACGTGGGACTTCTTGTGATCTAATATCATCTCCTGGCTCCAGGCAGGTAACACCGAAGCCACAAAGAGTAACACACACGTGATTTGACAGACTGGCAGAGAGTATGTGTTTTCCACTTGGCCCACAGTGCAGACCCGCTAATCTGCTGTAGCATCATCCATGCCTGTGCAGGAGAGGGAGCCCTCAGAGAAAGGGCTCTGGATTTTGTAACCCAAGACACTTACACTTCCTGTTGCCTCCTGTTCCGGTTAGCTAGTTTGGGTTGCAAGAAACAGAAGTCTGCTTGTGTTGACCCAAATGAAGAGCATGGCATGGGGAGAGGCACTAGGCAAGCTCATGGATGGCAAAAGGCCAGGAGCCAATCCCAGCACAGCCACAGGAACATTACCTGTGCCAGCCAGGAACTGAGGAGACCTCCCCCTTCTGCTGGGTGCTGCAAAAACCCTTCTCTTGTGCACCTGTGATTTGATCTATATTGTCTGTCTCCATTTGTTCCGCTAGCATGATTCTCTGGCTTGATTCCCTTAGCAAGACTACCAATTCTGCCTGCATTGAGACTTCTTGGCTTGGATTCCTACTACAAGTTGGAATATAATTATATTCTATGATTTTGAAAACCATATTCTATAATTTTGTTCAGATTTGCTCATTCAGATTTTTTCATTCCTGCTTATCTGAACAGGAACAACCAGATCATAGAACTTTGGTCAACCAATAAATTGGCTGGCCTTTGGTCAGGACTTCACTTCTGTTCACCAGCTATGGATAGAGTAGCAAGGCCATAATCTGGAATCAGGTGTTAAATTGGAAGTTTCAGCAGGACACCAAGATACTACAAGTTTTACTAGGTGTTAATGTAAGTTGTAAGATGGACAATCATGCAGATACTTCAAACAAGTAGTTGGACATCAGCTAGATGATTCTCAGCCTTATACTGAAGAGGTCAAAGAGTCAGGAGAGGATTTTTTAAAAGATTGTTTCTCTAGAGAGAGCTAACCCCTGCTCCTGGCTTGACTAGTCCCTACTCAGAAAATTTAACATGTATTCCCTACAGGGCCTCAGAACTGCTGCCTGGTTACATCTGAAAAGGCTGATGTGGCCCATGGCAGCAGAGTGGACTGCACTTAAGAAGCTACTTTTGATGACCAGGTGAAGGGTATGTGAGTCCTGAAGGTCAGATACAGAAACTATGGTAGGACTGTCAGCTAGTAGTGCCTGCCCTTGAAGGTTCAACTACACACTCAGAGGTGGGACATAAGGCCATCGGCAGACACTGAGGGGGAAAGCAGAGAGACCAGCCAAAGGAGAGGGGTTTAATCAGTGAGAATGCATTCAGAAAAGCCCCACGGAGGTCTCAGGATAAACCTAGGAAAGCGTTTGCCAGAGAAAAGACTAGAGAACATGATGCTGTCCTATGAAAATGGCTGTCGCATATGGACTTACCTATACGGCAGCCTTCTGTCTACTTCAGCCCTAAAATCCCAGAATATGTGATTCAGAAGGTCCAGCTGGCCTAAAAAGAAGAGGTCCATCAGGCACAGAAATAAGGGCAATATCGACTCTGGAGCAAAGAGACTCCAGAGACTCCATCTCCAAATGGATACTGCTTGTGGCAAAGAACCGAAAGATTTTTGCTGTCTCTGGTCTAACAGTGACCAGAATAGTTGTGGTACTGTCTCACTTTTCATTTGGGAGCAGGAGAAAGCAACCTCATGCAACACATCTGCAGGGACAGGGAAAATGAAAATAAAATTGTGTTATAAGGCTGTTTTTACCAGTAGACATAGCATGAGGCTGTTTATTTCATGAGAACTGATGGGTTAGGCAGAATGATATTATGGACCAGACAATTTTTTTATTTTATTGGTACATTTTAGATATTCATAATGATAACATTCATCATAGAGAACTTGTGCCTGTATGTGATGTACCTTTAGTATTTTTCCTTATTCCCCTCCCTTTTCTTCAACCCCTCTTCTTTTTATTTACAAAAGCTTTGTTTCCATTTTTTCTTTCTATTCTCTTCTTTTCCTTGACTCTTTCTTCTTCCCCCTTCCTCTCTCCCTTGTCCTTCTCACTTGAATATTTTCTTTACAACTTCGATTTTCCAAATTCCATTATACATTTTGGTCCTTATTTACACTTTTGGTTTCTCACACAAGAGAAACCAAATGTGTGCCTGATTTATTTCACTTTATTTATTTACACATGTGTGCCTGATTTATTTCACTTAAGAGTATGGTCTTAAGGTGCCCCCATTTACCTAGAAATGTCTCAAGTTTATCCTTCTTTATGGCTGAGTAATACTCCACTGTATAAAAGAATGACATGTTCTTTATTCATTCACCAGTTGATGGGCATTTGAGCTGTTTCCAAGACTTGGCTATTACTAACTGTGCTGCTATCAATATGGGTATGCATATATCACTGTGGTATGATGCTTTTAATTCTTTTGGGAAGATATCAAGAAGGGAAATAGTTGGGTCAAATGGAACCTGTAGTTCTAGTTTTTTGAGGAATTCCCACACTGATTTCCACAGTGGTTGCACAAGTCTATACTCTCATCAACAGTGAAGAAGGGTTCCTTTTTTTCCCACAATCCCACCAGCAATTGTTATTGGTTGATCTCATCTTAACAAGAAACTTTTGCACAGTAAGAGAAACCACCAACAGAATGAAGAGACAAATCACTGTGTGGGAAAAAAAATTTTGTTCCTCAGACAAAAAACTACTCTCTAGAATATATAAAGAACTCAAAATAATCAGACCCCCCAAATTTGATAAGATGAGATCCCAGTTGTTGATTCTTTGTGATATTTCCTGTATGATCAGGACTTTGTTTATAAAGTTTTTGCCTCCACCAATGTCTTCAAGACTTCTACCTATTCTATCTTCCAGAAGATTTAATGTTTCTGTTTTAATGTTTAGATCTTTGATCCATTTCAGTTTTAGTTTAGTGCATGGTAAAAGATAATAGGTCTAATTTTAATCTTCAGCATATGGAAAGCCAGTTTTTCCAGAATAATTTATTAAAGAGGCTATCTTTTTTCCAGTGAAGGTGTTTTGTTTGTTGTCAAATATAAGGTGGCTGAGTGTTCGGAGTTGTTTCTGATTTTCTAATCCATTCCATTGATCCTTGAGTCTTTTTCCCCCTTTGGTTTATTTTCTCTAATTCTGTGAGACATGCCATTGGAATTTTGATCAGGATTGCATTAAACCTATATAAAAATTTTGTAATTATGACAATGTTCACTATATTGGTTCTTTGTATCCAAGAGTAAGAGATGTCTTTCCATTTTCTGATATTCTCTTCATTCTCTTCATTCTCCTTTTTCAGTGTACTGTAATTTTCAATATATAGATTGATTCCTAGGTGTTTCATTTTTTTTTTTTGGATGCTATTGTGAAATGTGTTGTTTCCCTGATTTTTTTCTCAGTGAGTTTGTTATTCATGTACAGGAATGTTACTGATTTTTGAGCATTGTCTTTGTATCCAACTATGCTATTGAATTTGTTTATTAAATCATGAAGTCTTTTGGTTGTGTTTTTGGGGTCTTCTATGTAGAATATCATGTCACCTGCAAATTATGATAATTTAGCTTCTTCCCTTCCTATTGTTATTCCTTTTATTTCTTTCTCTTGTCTAATTGCTCTGGCTAATGTTTCCAAAACTATATTGAATAAGAGTAGTGATAGTGGACATCGTTGTTCTTTATTTTAGAGTGAAAGCTGTCAGTTTTTGTCCATTTAGTATGATGTTAACTGTTAGTTTGCCATACATGACTTTTATCAGATTGAGACAAAGACCATCTATTGCAATTTCTGTAGTATTTTTATTATGAATTGGTGTTGGGTGCTGTCAAACACTTTTTCTGCATCTACTGAGATGATCACATGGTTTTTGTCCTTGGCTCTATTAATATGGTCTATTACATTTTTGCATATCTTGAACTATCCCTGCATCCCTGGGATGAATCCTACTTGGTTATAGTATACCACTTTCTCCTTTTTTTTTTTTTTTGAGATAGTGTCTTACAGTGTAGTTCAGGCTAGCCTTGACCTCACTATATAGCCAAGGCTCACCTTGAACTCACAGTGATCCTCCTACCTCAGCCTTGTGAGTGCTGGGATTACAGGCAAGCACCATCATTTCTGGCTTACCTTCTTGATGACTTATTGCATCATTATGTCTGCCAGTATCTTATTGGGGATTTTTGTATCTATGTTCACTAGGGAGATTAGCCTAATGGGAAAATGGCCTATTTTTGGTTGGCTCCTTCTCTGGTTTTGGCATTAGGGTAATGCTTATTTTCAGGAATATCAGAATATTACTTCCCTTTCAATTTCATTAGAGTTTTAGAAGTAGTGGAATTAAGTCTTCTCTAAATTTCTTGTAGAATTCAGCTGTGAATCCATCAGGACCTAGGTTAGGGTTGAACTTCTAATTACATCTTCAATTTTATTAACTGATAATGGTTATCTAAAATATATCTTCTTGATTCAGCTTTGATAATTCATGTGTATCTAGGAATCTGTTCATTTCTTCTGTGTTTTCCATCTTACTAGAAATGGGTTTTGTTTTGTTTCATTTTTTGCAGTACTGGTGATCGAACTGACAACCTTGCACTTGCCAGGCATGCACTTGTGCCACTAAGCTAAATCCCTGGCCCCTAAAGGCATTTTGTCTTTTGTACCAGGGATCAAACTCATGGCTTCATGCTTTCCAAGCAGGTGTTTACACCACTGAGCTAAATCCCCAATCCCTTTTCCATCTTATTAGAATACTGGTTTTGGAAGTAGGTATCAATGATATTCTGGGTTTCTGTAGGATCTGTTGTGATTTCACCCTTTCCTTCCTAATTGTGTGTATTTGAATCTTTTTATCTTTTTCTTGATAAGGCTGGCTAAGGTTTTGTCAATTTTATTTAATGTTTCAAAGAACCAACACTTTGATTCATTGATTCTTTGTATTATTTTCTTAATCTTCATTTTATTAATTTTTGCTCTTATCTTTATAATTTCCTCCCTTGTAAAGCTTTGGGCTTGACTTGAGCCTTTTTTTCTAGAAGTCTGTTTTAACATTAGGTTGTCATTTGAGCTTGCTCTGTTTTTCTGATACGGGAATTCACTGCTATAAATTTGTCTTGTAGGCTTGCTTTCATTGCATCTCTTAAGTTCTGTTATGTTGTATTTGCATTGTTTCTTTTTAAATTTCATCTGTGATCCATTGGTTGTTCAAGAGGGTGTTATTTATTTTCCATGTGTTTAGGAAATTTCTTTTGCTTTAAATTTCTTTTTTAATTTCATCTGTGATCCATTGGTTGTTCAAGAGGGTGTTATTTAATTTCCATGTGTTTAGGAACTTTTTGTGGTTTCCTTTGCCATTGATTTCCAGTGTCACTGCCCTATAGTCTGATAATATGCACGGGATAACTTCAGTTCTTTTCTTTTACTTAAGCATGTTCTATGAGCTAGTATTTTGAAGAACATCTCATGTGCAGCTGAGAATACGTATTCTGATGTTGTGAGGTCATCACTCTGTGGACACATCTACTTAGCCCATTTGTTCAAAAGTTTGGTTGAGCTCTAATAGTTTCTTGTTGATTTTTTTTGTCTAGTTGATCTGCCATTTTGTGATAGTGGAGTCTGAAGGTCCGCCCATTACAATTGTATTAATGTTTATTTGATTTTTCATGTCCATTAATATTTGTTTTATATAGTTGGGTGCACTGGTATTTTGCACATATATCTTTCTGTTATCTCTTCCTCTTGGATTGCTCTCTTTACAAAGATATAGTGACTTTCTTTGCCTCTTTTAATCAGTCTAGGCTTGAAATCTACTTTGTCTGCAAATATAACCTCTGCATTTTTCCAAGTTTCTGTCACATAGAGTACTGTTTTCCATTCTTTGGATTCTTTGGATTATTTTTTCTTTTTTTTTTTTTTTTTTAAACAGGGTATCATCATGTAGTCCAGGCTGCCATCAAACTCTCTCAAGGCCCAGGCTGGCCTTGAACTTGCAGCAATTTTTCAGCCTCAGTATCCTGAGTGCTGAGATTACAGACATGTGACATCATACCCAGTCTCATTCTTAGTCTAAGAATTTCATTTTGAATTAAATGTGGCCTTTTGTGTGCAACATATTGTTAGATCTTGCTTCTTGATCCATTCTTTCGGTCTGTTTCTTTTCATTGCTGAATTTAGACCATTTACATTGATGATTATAACTGGTATGTATCAGCTTATCTTTGTCCAGTTATTTTCCTGTTGTTGGTTCCCTGTCCCCCCTACCCACCCTTTTGAATTATTTGCCTTTCCTAGTGGATTTATTCTGTTGAGGTTCATGGAATTGTAATCCTTATTATCTCTTTCTAAAATGTCCTTCAGAACATTTTGGAGTGCTGGTTTGGTGGTCATAATTTCTTCAGATGTTCTTTGTCATGAAAGTATCTTATTGCTTCAATTCTGAAAGGTATTTTTGTGGGGTACATCAATCTGGGTTGGAGGTTATTTTCTTTTAGTGTTTGAGATGTTTCATTCCAAGTTCTCTTGGACTTGAGAGTTTATGTTAGAAGTCTAGTGTGATTCTGATGGACTTTCCATTATAGGTGATTTTTTTCTTTTCTCTAAGTTTTTAATATTCTGTTCTTATGTTGAATTTCTGGAATATTGACTACTACCTGACTTGGTGTAGATTTTTTTGGATCATGACTAACTGGAGTTCTATATGTCTTACTTGAAAGGTTCTTGCCTTAGTATAAAGCACTGTACGATTATGGCGGTGGTCTAATGTGGCAGAAGGCCAAAGCAGGAATGCTTACCACTTCCTGCTTCTTCTTCAGCCATAATTGCAACTCCCTTTCCTGTTTGTATGCATGGAGAATTCCAATCGGTTCCTCATACATCATTAATATCCGCCCCATGTGCCACTTCCAATCAGAGGTCATACAACCCACTGCCTCTCTGTATCCAGTTGAAGGAGACAGCCCAACTGCCATGGGTTGTATGCCCCTTTCCATATCCTCAACTCAATAAAACTGTTCGTTTTGTACTTTTTGCTTCTCTATTGCACCAGAATACTCTAACATTACTTATGTGAATGTCAGATTCTTTTTCCCTGCTCGGGAAATTTTCTGTCATTACCTCTATGAACAATTTTTTAATGTCATTTACACTATTTCCTGCTTTTACAAATTGATTTTATGTTATGTATTATTAACAGGTATTGGATAGATTTTTCATGATCCTTTTCTATTTTACATAAATCTTTCTTTTCATAATCACTAACCACGACCCTGTCTTCTATATCTGATATTCTGTCTTCACATCAGCCCATTCTTCTATGTGTATATTCAATAGAATTTTTAATCTCCCCGTGGGCTTCAATTCTCACTTCAGATCCTTGCTGGACCCACTTTCCTCCTTCTTCCCTTCCTGACATCGCTATATTCCAGTGTTTGGACACCAAATCTCAGAGAAGATGTTTCTTTGCTGTTCACCACTCTGCCATCTTCCTAGAAGTTCCAACAAGCCAAATTAGGTAAGAAGGAGATGTGAGGTAAGGTAGGGAATGTAATAGATATTCTTCCACTTAAAATAGGCTCCCAGATACCTGTGGCTATTGAAAAGTAAACAGCTTCTCTCAAAACAAAGGTTTTTTCAGACAGATGGTGCTAAGATAGTTGGAGCTCATTTCTACCTCAATTTTTACTCTTAGCTTGTCAGGTTCACTTGCATACTGAATTGACTGGCCTAAATTTATGAAGGAGAAATGACTGGTGATGATCTTCCTGGAATTTAGGTCATTAGGTGACCAGATACATTTATCTATGGCTCACTCACAAATGAGACTTAGAATTCCATGTTGCTTTTGTAGCTGGTCAGTAGTCTCTAACTGCAGTCAACAGAACATAAAAAGCCCATTCATTCCCCAGCAATTTACCAGATGGACAGAGCTCCTGCTAGATGTTTGGTACCTTATTATATGTCACAGATTATAGGACAATAAAACCAGTAAGTGGCCAAGTGATGGCCACATTCATTTCTAAATTTACTAATTGGACAACTGCAATTAAATTTATGTTCTACTGGAGACCAGTCAGCCAGGAAGGTTGTTACTGCAGAGCATACAAAAATAAGACAATTTCCCCATAATGTATAACCTTACCAAAAAAAGGACAAGTGCAGAAATAACCCTAAAGCTTCTCAAGAAAGGTGTTGGGGGTTTAAAACAGGGGCCATTGTGTTCCAAACTTACAGCTGGGAGTGCAGAGAAAGTCTCAATGACTCTCTGGGAAGTTGTAAAATCTGAGCTGGTCTTGAATAGGTAGCATTTCACTAAGAATACATAATGAAGGAGGGGGTAAGGAAGGCCATTTCAAGTCCTGGGGACTTGTTCGTGATACCTGGTTTACCATGGGAGAATTTCCTCTATGCTAAGAAGGTAAAAATTTTTCATCTCCTCTACAAATTCTGGTCTATTTTGTATT
The DNA here is from genome assembly GCA_004027455.1 of Hydrochoerus hydrochaeris. Taxonomy (NCBI): domain Eukaryota; kingdom Metazoa; phylum Chordata; class Mammalia; order Rodentia; family Hydrochaeridae; genus Hydrochoerus; species Hydrochoerus hydrochaeris. The sequence goes on from PVLA01000608.1 coordinate 299,135, forward strand.
TTGCATAGTGCTCTGTAAATGGAGATGGGAAAATACAAGGAACATTGTAGATAATTAGTAAAAAGATAAAATAGAGTCTAGGCATTTAGTGAGAATCTCTGCTTTTCTTTGTAGGAGATGCTGTAAAAAATGGATTTTTACATCCATTCTTGGAAGATCATTAATTTTTAAAACTGAAGGTAGATTTCCATATTTGGGGGGTTTTACAGGGTTACTGGACCAGAGATTTCATCATATTCTCTGAGATAGATGGTCAAGAAACATTTAAATCATATAACTGAAAGAAATTCTATTGGTTTGAATAAAGGATAACAGAGGAAGGGGCATTAGGTCCATTTTGACTTAAGAATGCTGCCAGTGAAGACTTTGTCTTCCAGAGATGACTGGTATAGTAGGTCTGGTCTAGCTATGAAAGACAAAACTCTCCCCAATCAGGGAAACTAGTAGAAAATAAACAAGACTAGATTGCTGATCTCCAGCTTTGTCATTGCTAAATTTATGTTCTTTAATGTACTTTTTAGGGATAGGGTAGGGCTGTCTATGCCAGAGGACATAGCATGAGGCTGTTCAATGTTCGAACACCCCCAAATCATCTTCCCTTGGATGCCTGTGCTGACTGGATCCCCCAGAAGAGATTGCTTTATGCTGAGGCAATGATGACAACACGATTTCCACTCCTGTATCACTCCAATCCACTTTCAGTGACTGCCTATATAGTGACCTGTGAAAAATGATTCCAGATCAAGAATGGCTCCAAGGGAATTATTTGCCTGATTGTAAGAATTCTCTCCAAAAGACTCTTTCCTGCTAAACCACAAATATCCTTTGGGTTAAGTAGCTCAGATTTCCTTAGCCACGTGAGTAAGTTGGAATGGAAAGTTCTCCCACCCAACGCCCCTAGGACAAAGCCCTGACAAGCCTGAGCTTGGGCAAAGAGAAAGGAAGACAGGGAGAGGGAGAGAGAAGCAGGATGCACCTGGGAATTGTCTGGGAGGAGGACATGACCTACAACCAAGACAAATGTTAAGACCTGACAATTTGGGAACCAGGGACTTCCCGACTGTTGTTTGAGAAATGTAAACAGAACAGCACAAGTAGCCATTCCATAACAGCCCTTGATGGGGCAAAACTTCATCATGAGTCACTACTGCAGTAAACAGCTCCAGGAAGTCTGCAAGAAGGCTCACATGCCCTTCGTATGGGTGAGTGCTAAAGGGCATGCACTGTGATTGCACATATCAGAATCCTCTAGAAGCTTTGGTAAGATCCCAGTGTTGGCCTAAACTCAGGGCTTCCTTTACTTTGGCATCACACTGGAACCACAGGGGATCTTTAAAGATTATTGATGTCTGGATTCCATATTCTTCCACCCCCATCTCAAGATTTTAGGTTCATTGGTCAGGGAGCAGTCTGGGCTATGAACAGCACCCCAGGTAATTCTATACCAGCCAAGGCTAGAACCACTTCTTTGGGAAAACTTGGAGAACAACAGAGACTGTGATTTTGGAGGTCTGGGCTAGGGCTACTGAGACAACCTTCTGCAAATTGTGACTCTCTAGGTGGTGCAAAAACAAGAATTTTATTGTGTTGGTTCAAGAAAATTAAATTAATTTTCTTATATTTATAAACATAATACCTAGTTGCCTGAAGCTCCCCCTTTAGAAGCAATTACCCTGATATTCTGTTGAAAGAGTTATCAAACTATCAGGACTTTTTGGTTTAGTTGACTTGTTGATCCTATCAGTGACCATGGTATCTTTATCTTATATCACCAGGCCCATCACAATGCTTGGAACATAGAGGATAATGAAAAAATTTTTTTCTTTTAGTTTTTTTTGAGACAGGGTCCTGCCATGTAGTTCAGGCTGGACTTTAACTCACTATGTAGTCCAGGCTGGCCTCACTCAACTTCAGCTTCCTGAGTGCTGGGATTAGAGGCATGTGTCACCATGCCTGCCAGGGACAACAAAATATTAAATGGAGTTGGACCACTAATTACTTAGAGATGTTCTAAAAGCTACCAGGTTATGGCATAAACTAAATACACCAGAAAATCTGATATGCAACTTAAGCATTAGACCTATCAATTATGGATGAATGGACCTTTTTTTTGGCCAATATATTTAATTTTTTTTTGGTGTGTGCATGTGTAAACCCTACTGAACTATTCTTTATTTTTTTCAAATCTATTTTATTCATAGATACAAAGAAATAAAAACAAAGAAGATGAATAAAAAAACTACTACAATATTTTAAGTATGTCAATCAGGGTGAATCATTCTTTAATACTACCCTCTTCCTTCTCAGAGGTGGTGGTGGGGTTACCCTGGCAACCTGGCAGAAGGGATGCAGGGATGTATAAGCTTTTATCTCTCCTGTCCTAGACTTTATTGAAATGGACATGTCACATTAGGGGAGCTTATGTGCTTGGGGATTTACAGCTGCGAAAAATCTTTCCTTGGTCAACAGTGGGCTCCCAAAGAGAAGTTCAGTCTCCCATTAGCATGTCCAGAAGTTGGCTTAATGATGTACTGGAAAAAAATGAACCTGGTGGACTTTCTAAAATAGCAGCTGCTTCTAATGCCTGCACAACTGTGGTGAATTTGGCCACAGGGAATGGCCCAGCAGTGATTGCTTTATAGTCAGTCTTGGTCACAATGCCAGTTAAGTCATAGTGCCCTTTGAGACAGCACTGGAGACTCAATCATTACACACTCAGACAGGGCCATGGACATTTCTGTTGGGGCTTGATATTCTTAGGTGTGCTTGTTCAGGTATTTCTTTGATGTTTGCAGGTTTTGTTTTATGCAAATTCAGATGTCTTTCATCTTGCTGAGTTTCCATATATCCTTCACAAAGAAACTGAAAATTTATACCTCAGACAAATCTTCCTCAGTCTGAGAGGAAGCAGTGACCACCAGCAGGAGGTGCCACCATCAGTGTCTCTGGAGCCATCTAGCCACCACTTTTGTGTGGTCTCCAGGACCCATAGATGAGTCAGTGTCCACATTGAGCTGGTAAGTGCTATGACTGGCTTTCTTTTCTACCTCATCCCTCCACCAAAGCCAGGAGCCATTACCTTTATCTCAACACTGTTCTCTGTTCTAGGACATTCCTATCTGCCAGAAATAAAGATTCCAAAGATTTCACCTAAACCTCCTGAGTTTAGTATCAGGTTACACTTGGTCTTTGCCTGCCTCTGATCCTGTGGTTTAGCTCCAATAACCAACTTCTGGTCTTGTTTCTGAGGTTAGGTCTCACATGGTGCACATGCACTTGGTATGGTCAAGGAGAAACTGGACTAGAATGATCTCTAGAGTGGACAAGAAATGGGGCTGCAGAGGTAGCAGCAGTGATGCTGTATAAGGCCTTATAGGCCAAGTAAGGAATCTGGGTTTTGGTTTGAATAAGATGTACAAGATAATCATTGCTCTCAAAAACTCATAGAACTACAGAGCTGAAGTCATGAAGAGTGATCAGAGAGAATCTGTAGTCATAAGTAGAATATGATCCTGGTTTTGTCCACTATTTGTGACAAAGAGTTGTATTTCTCCACACTTGCAGCTGGATACTTTTTTCTAGAAGAAGCTCTGCCTCAGGGAGAAAGCTCAGGTCCTTACTCTTCCTGTCATGTACAATGAATCCTACTTTGCCCAGTCTCCAAATATGAAAACTGTCCATGTTCTCCTTTTCCTGTTTCTGGAGGAAAGGCAAAGAGAGAATCCATATAGCTATGGTGATGCCTCTTAGGGCACATACTTTATATTGCAGTGGGGAAGATGAGACAGAAAAGGGGACGATGCTGCTGCTTTTAAATGTCAGGGAACCAAAGGCCTGATCCAAAGGACCATCTCCCTTGCCTTCCCTCTGTTCTTCTTCTGTCCCATCTCCACCACCATGTGTTCCATGTGTTAGTGCCCAGTGCTCAAAGCCCAGTGCTTCTGACCTCATTCAGTGATGAGGAACCATGTCCTGATCCCACAAAATAGGCATTGACCATGTCTATACATTTTTTAACAGCAAGCCATACTGTTCCCTGTATTCCTTGGTGACTTAACCTTGAGGTTTCATTTGGCCCAGAGAAAGGTGTCATAGTTATGCCCAAGATTGCAGAAGATCATTATATTCTACCTATAACTAATGCAGTGCAAAGAATGATCTTCTGCATAGCAAGCTGCTGTACAACTTACCCAAAATCAGAACAGTTAAAATCTGAGAACACACATGTATGTGTATCAAGATCTTTAGCAGAGAAATTAGTAAAGCATACAAAAGGCAAATAACACAAAGAATACGAATGATTAAAAACTTTAGCATTTCTGGGACTCAAAGAAAGGCATATTAAAATGCTGAAAGTATCCAGAGAATGTAGACAGTAACCACTGTTATTTAGAAAACAGGACAATCTCAAACAGTACTGATAATGATGTAAATTGATATTATTTTTCTAGAGGAAAATCTAAAAAGGTAGCAACATTTTAAAAAGGCACATCCTAACACAACAATTTCAATTTCAATTCTAGGAACTTATGCTTAAGAAGTAATTGGATAATTCCACAAGGACATATGTGCGAAAATTTACAGGGAAAGAAATCCAAGCCTCCTTTGTACAAAACTGGTTGGGTAAGTTGTGCTACATATATATCATGGAACATCATTTAGTCACCAAAAATAATGAAAGGCAGTATTCACTGACTCATTGATATGGAAAGGAGTCCATAATATAGGACGTACAAAAGCTAGACTACAAAAACATAGAGTATATGACAAAATTATTTTGGAGATCACTTGTGTATTTATGCATAAATAATCTTGAAAAATATATTCATACCAAAAGTAAATCATTTTAGGTTACCTCTGGATTAAAGGATTTTGTTTGGTTTTTACTCTTCATATTTTTCTGTATTCTTTGAATTTTAAATACTAAATGTTAGTGATTTTTAAAATCAGATAAATACAGTATTCTAAAATGCTGTGAGAAATGAAATGAAATGAAATGAAATGCTGGGGCAGCAGATCTCACCAGACAGGTGATTACTGTTCTCCACATCCTGCAGCCAATCCATCATGCCATCTCCAGATAGGATTACTCCTCAACTCTCAGGCAGATGAGCATTTATTCTTTTTGTTTTTTTAAAATTTTATTTTAAAGAGGATAAAATCAAACAAAATAAAACAGAATAAAGTCAATCAAAACAAAACAGTGCAAGTGACACAGAACTTCAAAACAGGATAATAGGAAATCAACAATGGCTACCATAATTCCTCTTGTTATCTTCAAAATTGCTGCCTATACCAACAGACACAATAAAATCAAACAAAACAGAATAGAATAAAACCAATCAAATGAGAACACCTAATGAAATAAAACAATAAAACAGAACAAAACTAAACAGTGATAACAATGTTGGATTTCAAAAACAAGGCAAAAGGAAATCCCCCATATTTGCTATATTGCATATTGTTATCTTCTTAATAGATATTCAGACTACCAGCTTTAGGCCTGCAAAGTCAATCAAATAATACAAGCATTAATATATTTTTGTACCTCAGTTGCTAACAACTCAGCCTGTGTTCTTCCAAATCAGCTGGTTTGAGAGGGAGGGGATGCTCTTGTCTCCCAGCCCACATGCTGGTTGGCTCTTGGGAAGGATGAATTGGCTTCTTGTTGCACCCGCTGGGAACTGCTTGGCTTTCACTGGCTCATGGAAAGGGTGAATTAATCTATCCTATTTTTCAAAGCTTCCAGAGAATAAAATTTCAAAATTTCCCTTGGCTACCTATTCTTGGGTTTATCAAATCCATCTGAAAAAGAAATGTCTCCTCTATTTAATCCAAAACAGCTGTTCTGTGATTTAAGCCATTGCTTTTCTTCTTCAACCTAAATAGAAAACAGGGACTGTCATTTGTCCTAATCAACATCAATTATTAGGTATCAAATACCTAAAATTACATGCATCTTGCTAGTTAAACAGTTAAACATATGTCACACAGACACACACACACACACACACATTCACACACACTCAGGATAAGCTAAACTGGCAAGATCCTATCAGTAAACATTAAATGCAGGGCCTGAGGCTCAAGGTAAGTGCTTGGAAAGCTTTACCTTGTTCTAGGCAGCTTTGCAGCTCAGAATTGCAGCACATGATTGCTTGGTTTGCTCTTTTCCTGGTTGGTACTCTTAGGAGCATAACTCAACAGGAAGGAAGGCTGAAAGTGTGCAGGAAGCTGTCTCAGGCAGATCTTGTGGATAAAGAAGTATCCTACCCCTAAACCTTAAGAGAACATAGATTTTGATATTCATAGCCCATACAAAGGGCACAAATCAACAAGGGCCTTCTATCTCTAGGTTCTTTAACTGCTCATCTGTCCTTCCTTCCCTTCTCTTTCTGGCTGGTCCTTCTTCCATCCTGCAGCTTTTATCCTCTCCACTTTCATCTGTTGTTCTCAACACCCTCAGAGTTAACTTTTGTTGTTCATTTATTATTTAGTACACAAAGACACCGTCCTAAGAATGCTACGAATGCTCATTTAAATTCTCATAACCACTCCCTGAGGTAGACTTCATTATCCTCGTTGACAGTGGCCTTTTCCAAGACCTGGCTTCTCTTCCTGTATGCACCAGGTGACCTCCAAATGCAGCCTTGCAAATCAAGCAAGAAGATACAAATAAGAGCTGCTTCTCAGAGAGCCAAGTTGTGTGACAGATTCCAGGATTCCACAGCTTTTGCTCCCAGTACTTCACTCATGGATGGCTTTTCCTTCATGCTCCTCACCCCGTAGATGTGCCTGGATCCCTGAGGTCATGATAGTTCTCTGGGGAGACAGGCTCTGCCTTAACCCTTTTGAAAGTTCTTTCTTTCCCCAGTAAAAACTTGTATGACCTTTACTCTTCACCTTGCCATGTTCTACTCACTTACTCCCTGATGACCTGTAAGAAGGCACTGTTATTTTATAGACAAGGAAACTGAGGCACAGAAAGTAGGTCTTTACATTTCATCCTCAGCACACTCTGGTGAGAGAAACGGTTTCCATTTTGTTCCTCTTTTACAGTGAGACAACTGAGGCCCAGAGAGGCACCAGAAACCACACAGCATGTCAAAATATACACAAGCCTGCTTCATCTACACTCTGTCTACACGGTAGTGAAGTTAGACTCTGTGGCATTCTCCCCATCACCTTCAAACCACAGCTGAGTTCCACCTACATTTTTCAAGTTTACTTTTCTGTCTTGGGTAGAATTTTAGTGTTGTCAATTCAATGTACTTTTGAATTCAGACATAGTGAGGGGAAATCTAGCAAATTAAAAGAAAAAAAGATTTTTCCTAACATGTTTTTGTACGAAATATGAGTCATTAGCATTCCAAAGAAGCCTACAACAAACACGGATATCCTTGATGTTCATCAAGTTCAACACTTCTGCCAGTGAGACATGAATCTCATTACATGCTCAAAGTGGAAGTAAGGACTTCTTCCAATATCCCCTCAGCTTTGTAATTAGAAGCTCTCATAGGGACATCTTCAGTACGAATACAACTTTGAACTTGGAATTATCAAAGTTAACTTTGAAATTAACTATCACTATCAAACAGCTGACATAAACTTTAAAACAAATATGCTATAACTTGTACATCTTTTTGAATGTTTTTATGCTTAAAGGTGTTATTATACAAGGTTATTCTGTTGCTTAACAAATAGTGTTGTCACTTAAAAATATTGATACTAGAAGGAAAAAATGGAAACAAAGCTTTTGTAAATAAAGATGGAAACAGGGAGGGGAGGGAAATGGGAAAAAATAAATGTCAGATGACAATGAAATAATATCTACAGAATTTTAAGCGAAAATGATTTTAAACTAAGAATTATATGCTCTGCCAAGTTATTATTTCTGCATGAAGGCAATCAAAAGACAGCTATCCAGGGCTTAAGAAAGTATATCAACGAAAAATCTGCTCTGAAAATTTAGCTGAATGATTTACTGAAGCCAGCAGAGAATGTGAATTAAAAATAACTAAAGAGTAGGGAGATAACTGCATGAAAGAAAACTGATGGTAAGCATTAAAGCTAGTTAAGAAGCATAAGTCTAAAATTGTTACATTTAGGGTAATAGAATTAAATGCAGAAACAGATTTGCAAGCTAGATCTAAAATTTTCAGTTTATGTGGTTTTAAACTGTCAAAGAGCTTGTCAAATATTCAATGCAAACACTCTTATTTTTGTCATGTAGGATTATAGATAAAGATGCATGTTGTTAAGCCACGTGTATGTAAAATAAAATTGCTTTGTCACAGTAGACTGGACAAGTACAATAAAGATATTCTAAATGTTAATCTGAAAAAAAAAGGATTGATAGAAGCTCAGTGGTAGAGCACTTGCCCAGCATGCAGGAGGCCCTTAACCTAGGAACACTGCATGGGTGTACAGTGCATGTCCATATGCATGGTGAGTGTTACTATGCAGTCTATAGTTTAGATCCAATTCAATCAGCCACCTTACTGAGTGTGATTTGTTCCCAAATAACTTAAAGCTCTTTCTAAAAATAAAATTCATCTGCTACAGACGTTTTCATCATGAACAACAGCCAAAATAATATGCCACAAGCTCTGCAGGGGGATCCTAAAAGAATAGTTCGCAAAATGGCCTGAGCCACTAGAATATGAAGACACTAGAGATGAATATTTTCAGGATAAACATACTCATTTGTGTGATTTTTTTCAAAGACTTGTCTCCTACTATTCCCAAAAAGATTTGAGCTAGTTCCTCATAATTTTGCACATTAGTTTGTCCTTAGCACTTCATGTGGCAAAATTTCTAGGAAATACTTATTTTGGTTTGCATGAGAAGGAAAAAGACAAACTATGTGAAAAGGAGATAGTTGGAGAGAAAAGTCATAAAAGTACTTCATATTCATTTAACTATGAATTTAATATAATAAAAATCACAAATGGGACAAGAGAAAATTATGTTAAATCTTTGTGTTAGTTGTTTTTCATCACTGTGACTGAGTACCTGAGAAAAACAGCTTAGAGGAGGAAAGACTTATTCTGGCTCACAGTTCCAGAGGTCTTAGTACATGGTCAGCTGGTTCCCTTGCTTTGGGCCTGAAGAGAGACAGAACACTGGGGGAAAAGAATGTGATAGAACAAAGTTGCTCATCTCATGGTGATCAGGAAGTGGGGGCGGGGGGAGAGCCAGAGAGGGAAGGGACTGAGACAAATTATGTCTTCAAGGAATGCCCAAAGGCACCTACTTTCAACCTCAGTTCCTAACCTGCCATTCAGGAAAGTGCCCTCATGGTCTAGTTACCTCTTTAGGCCCCTCCTCTGGACACTGATGCATTGGGGATCAAGCCCTCAATACGTAAGTCTTTAGGGCACACTTCATATTTAAACTATAGTAAGTCCCTGACTTACAAACATTTGAGTTGCAAACTTTTATCGATACAAATGAACCTCACAGTTGATTTTTTTTTAAAGCTTTACATTGTATGTTTGTGTCAAAGTGTGTAAGACTCACTTTGTCATACTAATGAATCTGACTTACGAACTTTTTCCCAGAGTGGAATTCATTTATAAGTAGGGAACTTTCTGTATAACTTTCTCATAGAACAAAACAAAGTAGAGACAAGTAAAGGAACTCAGTGCAAAAAAACTTCTGATTGCACTGACAAATGATAGCAAGAATGGAATGTAAAGAAATAAGAACTTCATTGATGAGAATCTAAAATGGTATAGCCACTTTGGAAAATAGTTGACTGTTTCTTAAAAAGTTAAACAAACTTGCTTAGAAAGTCTGTTCCTAAGTGTCTTTTCAGGAGAAATAAAAATGTATATCCACACAAAGACTTGTATATGAATGTTCACAAAAGCTGTATTCATAATAGCCAAAATGTGAAAATAATTCCAATGTCACCTGTAGCTGAATGGGTAAATAAAATGTAGCATATCCATGTGGTCATTATTTGGCAATACAATAGAATGATATACTGAAACATGCTATGATATGGCCAAACCATGAGAATATTATACAATAAGTCTCCAACTTACAAGCAAGTTCTATTCTGGAAAAATGTTCATAAGTTGGATTCATTTATAATGTAAGTCCAAATCATTTATAAGTCTGAAAAAATGAGTCTCGTAACTCCTTTGACACAAATATGCAATGTTAAGCATAAAAAACCAAATGTACACAAAAATACTATAATTAAACTATTTTTACTTACCATAAGCTTAAAATGGTAGAGTAAACACATGAGCTACTTCTGCACTTTATTTGCATCTATGAATGTTCACAATGAGAGGTATGTTCCTGTCTGTGACAGTTCTCAACTTGAATGTTTATAAGTTGAGGACTTACTGTACCATGTAAAAGAAGCAGTCACAAAATACCAAGTATTTATGAATCTATTTATATGAAATGCCTACCATAGGTAAATCTGTGGAAACTGAAATAAGATTAGTATTTGTCCACGAGTCTGGGGTAGAAATGGTGAAGTACTGCTAATAAGAATAAAGCTATAATCTGGGTGTGGTGGTGAACTCCTGTGATCCCAGCACTTGGGAGGCTGAGGCAGGAGCAAATCTGAGACCAGCCTGAACTGCATAGCAAGACACTGTCTCAAAAAGACAAAAAAAAAAAAAAAAAAGAAAAAAACCTACAGTGGAGGTGATAAAAATGTTCTAAGGTTTTACAAGTGTGTAAGTTTATAAAAAATCATTTACTTGTATAACTGAAATTATGTATATTATTCTCCAATAATACTATTAAAATAGTATAATGAATGACCTAACCTTCAATGTTTCCCCACTTCTCAAGATCAAATTCAGTGCAAAAACTAACAAAAGGATGATAAATACAATAATATTAAAATGGAAAGATTTTATACATCAAAACACAAACTAAGAGTTAAGTGCAAAGATTAAATTGACAGCCAGGCATGGTGGCATACACCTGTAATCCCAGCACGAGAATTACTGCAAATTCAGACAGCTGGACTACACAGTAACTTCAAGGCGAGCCTGAACTGCAAACTGAGACTCTTTAAAAATAGTAATAATAAGTTGACAATGATATTTGACATAGAAAGATGAAAATGTTTAATTGGTGTATAAAGATTTCATACAAATCTGTAGGAAAAAAGTACTGAGATTTCCATAGACAAATGGGCAAAAGGTGTTGAGCTACTCCATTCAGATTAGGTCAATGCCTGCTCAAAAAATAACAACCAAAAAATGTAACAGCTAAACAAACAAATACAATCATCCTCTGAATCTGCTGGAGACTGGTTCCAGGATTTCTCTCAGATACTTTAAATCTGCAGATTCCAAGATGATTATATAAAATGGCCTAGTCTTTCTGGTAAGCCAAGCAAGCAGCGCAGCTTCCAGGAAAAGTCAGCACCTCCCTGAGTCTACCAGCACAACCCCCACCCCGTAAGCAATTCGCTGGTTCGGAGGACAGGCTGAGATGATAGCAACTAAGGTACATAAAGCAACTCAATGCTTATATTGTCTACTTGATTGTGCAGGCCTGGGGCCAGCAGTCTGAGCATCTCTTGGGAGGATGACAGTATGCAGTACAGCAAATACAGGGGATTCTCTTCTATCTTGTCTTTGAAATTCAATATTGATCTCCCTGTTTTGGTTTGTTCTGATTGTTTTGCTTTATTCAGTGTTCTGTTTTGATTGGTTTTATTCTGTTTTGGTTTTGGTTTGATTTTGCTATACCTGATAGAATGAACAACTGTTGTGAAAATAACAAGATGAACTATGGTAGCTCTTGTTGTTTTCCTAGTATCCTGCTTTGAAGTTCTGTACCAATTTTGCTGCTTTGTTTTGATTGGCCTTGTTCTGTTGGATTTTACTATCTTTAAAATAAAAAAACTGTAAAAAAAATACAGTAAATGGCCTAACATTTACATATAACCTATGTACAACCTCTGATATTCTTTAAACTATTTCTAGGTTGCTTAAAATACCTAATATGATGAAAATACTACATGAATAGTTGCTATACTGCATTGTTTAGAGAACAGCAAGGAAATAAGTCTGTGTGTGTTCAATACAGATGTAATGTTTTTCCAAATATGTTTGATCTTGAATATGGGAGGGGTCATATATTCAGCCCTAAGGATATGGGGGAGGGGGTCATATATTCAGCCCTAAGGAAAACAGTAATTAACAAAAAAGCAATGCTCTATTCTGGCCTGAGTATGGTGAGACAAGTCCTCTTGTGTTATTAGATTAAATATAAAGGAGGACATCCCTTTAGGAAAATAATTGCCCATTTGTACTCAAAATCTGAAAAATATTCATGACTTTGAACTAAATAATTCTTCCATAATTATAGAATTCTAGGTTAAGGAAATAATTTAAATATATATGAAAAAAAGGGTAATGTATGGCCAGGGACTTAGTTTAGCAGCCTAAGTGCCAGCCTGGAAAGTGTGAGGTCGTGAGTTCGATCCCGAGTACCAACAAAAAACAACAACAACAAAAAGTACATTGTACAAAGTTGTTCAGTTGAATGGGATTTATATGAACAACCTAACCGCCCAACAAGAGAATATGAATATAAACTAGTCCCCATCCATAGAATGGAATACCCTATGAGCATTAAAAAAAATTATGAAGAGTTGATAATAATGTGGGAGAGGATTTGAGTTATATTTAGTCAAGAAGACAAAACATTAGGATATAAATTATTAAGTGAAAAATATTACAGCAAGATCCAGTATCATCTCAATTAGTTAAAAAAAAAAGAAAGATAGAAAGAAAAAAGTGCAAAAAGTAAAAAAGACCAGAAGAAAACATACTGAAGTATTAGCTATTGCTGCCTTTGGGTAAATGGGCCTTACAAGTATTCATTTCAATAATACATTTACAGTCAGAAAACATAGTTTACTCAATCTTTTTCAAAAAGGCAACCTTCAAAGCAAAAGGCTAATAAAGATGGGTATACCAGAACAGTTCACTGTCTACACCTCTAAAGCCAGTATAGCCTTACCAATCAAAAACCTATAATGGGTTGTTATCCAATGATTTGCTATGATGCATCAAAATTTTAATTTACTGAATAAGATGCTGTGTTCTGAATCATTCACCTTTTTAAAAAAAAACAAATTACTACTAGATTGGCAATAGTAAATGATTTTGCAAGTAAAAACTCAGCAAACCAACTAGAGCTGTCTGCCTATTTGTTACATTCAATCATGATCCAACAAAGCATTCAGTGTCTGCCATATATCAAAGGCAACCATGCAATTAAACTGATTCTGGCCCAAAGTCAGTCAATTCAATGAGACAAATCAGGTTTTTAAAAAAATTTCCAGTTGGCATGGCATGAAGTAAAATTGATTGATTGAATGTCTCAGTTTTCAACTGATTCGCTGTGTTCTGAACATAATAACTTCTAGCCATTTTACTTCAAATGCAGCCTGTTTCTAACTATACCATCTCATCAGGGCCAATAATACATTTTTAAAAATCTCTCTATAGTTAGCAAGGTACCAGTGTTTACATTCCAACTGACAATCACCCACGGTGCAGCCTAAGTTAACCATCCGAATGAAAGGCAGACGGCCGCCAGTTTGGGATTACAGCAAAAGTCCTTAGGAAATGAACTTCTAAAGAAATAGCAAAATGGGCACTTCTGAAAAAGCTACACTGCAAATATCAGCCATATTTCTCAGAGCTACTTCCCAGTACATATTTACAGTTGGGTATTATAGCCCTTTGTGGTTTTCCTTGCAAGTTGTTTTCCCTTCCTTTCTGTCCTCTCTACTGAGGGACAATCATTAGTCTAGGAACATCTGTACTATTAGACATTCTAGGGGAATTAGGGCAGCCACCAGGCCACCAGGCAGTAAAGTATGGCCCTGGAGGTGAGGAATCTCAGGATCTTGCCTCAGCAATTTCATTTACAGCAAGACAGTCCTTTGGGATTCTGGCCCTACTGAAAGCCTGGGGCGGCCCACATTGAATGATATGTTATACCATCTTCTGGTCGATACGTTGAGTCAACTGGAGCAGTTTAGCAGTTTAACTGCCAGACTCAACAGGGAGCCAGGCTTGTTCTTTGTAAATATTCCCATCCTGTGCAAAGGAGAGCAGGGAGTTTGTGAGTGATACACCTACCCTGAAGGGTGAGGGCGAGTGTGGCCTGTGCACAATATAAGCCAGGAGAAGAGGCTTGTTCCCTTCCTTTTTGCTTTCCTTGCTGCCTCGAAGTGTTGCTGTGTCACACTGTCCTGTTCACACTGCCCTGCCTTGGAGCCAGCTGATTATGGACTGAAACCTCCAAAAACTATAAGAAATAAACCTTTCCTTCCTTGATCTGGGGTGTTGGGTATTTTGTCCCAGCAATGAGAGGAAAGTAAAAGTAATCAAGACATACCAAAGGACTATCTGGTCAAAATATATAACCAAGCTCCAAAGAAAGTAAGAGAAGAACTAGAGGACAGAAAAGAAGGCAGAGGAAGGTAGAAGGGTGATGGAGGGGACAAAGGATGAATCCTTTGAGATTCATAGAATGAATAATGAGTAGGAGAAACATACTGCTGTATAAAGGCAGAACCAGGGATATGTATAAAAGGAGAAATAATTTCCCCTGAGCACTTGTAACTTCAAGTGAACTTGTATTTATTCATTTAGTCACTCATCCATCCATTAAATATTTATTGAACTCTTACTATGTGCCAGGCTGTATTCTAGACACTGGAGATAAAGCTGTAAGCAAAGACATAACCCTGCCTTGAGGGAGCTTATAATCTAGTAGTAGAAGATAGACAGCTCAAAAACAAGAAAGAATGTCAAGCAGGGCTGATGCTAGCAGGAAAAAAAATAAGGGAAAGGATTACATTAGGTGAGCGAGTGATTGAGCAGGGTGAATTTTGTACAGTTTGGTGAAGGAAAGACTGATAATGTAACATCTAAGTGAGACCTTAAAGAAGTGAGGGAAAGCGCCACGTTGGTATTTAGGAGACAAGGGCAAAAGCCCCTAACTGTGCTCTTCCTCGCTAGGTGCCTGGAGCAGAGTGAGCCAAAGACTGCAGAAGATGGGCTCTGAGAGATGTCAGACCTTCAAAGACCCTGTGGGCCACTCAGTGATTTGGAATTTACTCTCAAAAGACGGAAAGACACTGGGGTGAGCCAACATTTGAAGGCTCACTCTCTGCACTGTGTGGGGAACAGAAGTAGGAGATGAACAGCCAAGCAAGATGTGGCAATGGCTTAGACTATGTGATATAACAGAGGTGGCTCAATGGCCAGAAACTGGGAGGAGCAATAGGATTTCCTGATTGATTGGAAGGGGGTGCAAGAGAAAGTGAGAACTAGAGGCAGTGAAAAAATGAGGCCTGGCTAACCAGAAGAATAGATATGTGTTTTCTGAAACTGGGATGGATGGAGAGGAACACTAGAGGATCTGGTGGATGACGCTAGTTTAGGTGTGGATGGACACATCACTTTGACAGCACCACAGACCTAGTTGGAGATACATGTGTTAACATAGCATTTTCAACTTAAAAGTTCCATGTTAGAATAGAAGAAGGTTGAAAAATAGATGAGCTAAATGTTAAGGAGATAGAGAAGCAGAAGAAAATCAGTGTAAGCAACTCAAAGACAGGAATTTTTCTTTCTTTCTTTTTTTTTTTTTGCAAAGTAATGAAGTGAATAGTAAAGGTACCTTGACAAGGACCAATAATTCTATTTTTTTTTTACTGGAAATCTGATGAAATGAACAAACTTTCTCTAGTAAGCCCTGCTGGATACACTACTAGAAAGTGGCATCATACTCCTTCAAGAAACACCCAAAGAATTCACAATGAAATCATGAGCATGAATTTGAAATTAGTGAGAGCAATAGGATCAAACCTAGTATGTAAGAGCCAGTTGTATTTCCTCAGATCAACAAAAGTATTTAGGAAACGTAAGCAAAGCAAAAGTCTGTAGCATAAAAATTTAAAGAATCAAAAAAATGAACAAACTCCTAGCAAGATTGCTCTGGTAACAAGAAAAAAGGGCACAAATAGACAAATATCAGAAATTAAAGAATACAGTGACAGATGAGCTTTGAAAGTGTTGTGAATGCTGTTGCAGGTGAGCTTCTTCTGAGACATTTGATTTGCATGTTGAAGAGAATGAACAACAGTGACATCAGCCAATCCCACAAGAAGCTTCTCTCGGACTATGGTGGTCCTACAGCGTTGCTCAGAATTGAGGCAGGGCTGGGTCTTCCACTTAGGCAGACAGTCTCCTAGAAATGGGCCCAGTCTTACAAAGGCAGCTCTTCCAGCCACAAGCCATCCCCACGGAAGGGCTTGGTAAGAGCTGTCAGCTGTCAGTGTTCTGGGTACCAGCAGAAACAGGTGATTTTGTCCTGGGGTGCCAGAGGCATATTTAGGTGGCACACCCCATTAACCAGGACCAATGTCCTGCCAAAAAGCTTTGAAAACAAATTGACAGGTTCCAAAAAAGTCTAACTGTACCAAACTTGTTTGAGAATGGAAAATCTGACTATTCTTATAAGCTTAAAATAAATTCACTCAGTGATTTTGTGTTTTGCCTTCCCACAATGAAAGCATCAGTAAGTTTTTAAATGAATATTCAAGGATCACACAAACTCTTAAGAGATGGGAGCGGGGGAGAAGAATAAGCAGTAGGAAAGATGGAACATTCTAAGCAATTACATAAAGATAACATCAAAATTAGGCAAGATTTGTATAGGAAAAATGATAGAAAAATCACATTCATGTATATAAATGCAAGAACCCAACAATATTCATGAAGCAAATTGACAAATATATTCAAAGTGATATATATATATATGACCAAGGTTACTTTAATATTAGAAAGTCTTATAAAGTCATTTGTCTTACAAAAGAATGATAAATCAGAGAAACATCATTTTTAAACCTATCAGGTTGGTTGAAAGGAACTTTTTTAAAAAATCCTTTAAGTTTTGAGACTGTGTCTCACTTAAGTTACCCAGGCTGATGTCAAAGTTAGGAACCTCTTGCCTCAGCCTCCTTGTGTGCAGGGTTGTAGGCGTGCGCCACTGCACCCAGAGGTGCCCCACTGCTTGAACTGGTTATGGATTCATGAGTGTTCATTCTATTATTCTCTATAACATATACATGTTTTTTTTCCAATATATTCAACATTTTAATATTTTAAGGAACGCGAGTGAACCAAAACCCTTCTTTGCACTTAAAATTCAACTGATGAGATTTCTCATTTCCCTTACCTGACTTTTGGGAGAAGTAAATTTGTGTTAGAATGTAGTTAAGACAAAGAAAATTGGTGCACATAAACTGCTTGGCTTACCATCAGACACTGTTAAGTGCTCCATAAAGATAACCAGTACCAATAGCTTTCTCTTCCTCATTACCACCAGCACTACCAGGAGAACAACTTTAATTTCATGATTGAAGGGAGAATTTATTAAAAGAACAAAAGAAGTTATCACTGGGCCTTGGTATTCCCAGCGTTACTCAAATGCTCAGAGGGATGTGTGTGCCTCAATCTCTTCATTCTGCCTGGGGCCCAGCTTAGTTGTGACTTAACCCAGGACTGAGGCTGGAGGCTTCCTCTCCTGAGTCATGATGGATGGTGCTGAGTGTGGCCTGGTGTTCTCAAGGAACATGCAGAAAGTAGTTTTCTGCTGCTTGAAGAATGTGATTACCTCATTCAGAACAGTCTGCCCAACCTGCCTAAGGCTTGGCACTGCCATGACTTGGTCTTCATTTGCCCTCGAATTGCATTCTCTCCAATTTTGTCTGTACTGGAAGTGGAACCCTTGGTACTATGATTCCAGCCCCTAACTCCTCTCAGGCATTTTAGATTTGACCTTATTCTTAAGTTTCCCTATCATGGCATTATAATTATTCCTATCAAACTTTAACTTTTAAAATGTAGGATGCTACATTTCTTCATCTTCTGGGGTGCATAGAATGAGGAAATGTTTCTTGGTTCCACGCCCAATCTGGTGGCTGTATCAAGAAGCTTTTGGTTGCAAGTGAAATCTCCCAATTGAAATGACATAAATACTAAAATGACAGTATTGGCACAGTAACAAACAACTACAGTGATAAGATGAACTTCTGTGGCTCAGGGATGGCAACAGAGCTATGGTTTCCTTTCATCGTCCCCTTGATGGAGTGACTGCTTCATCCTAAAGCTAACTCCCTTTGTGTTCGCAAAGTGGCTGGAAGCAGCTTTGGTGATGGTGTGTTTCCTCATTCGTGTAGGAAGAAAATATATTCCCCTCCCAGTAACTCAGAAGTGGGATATCTTTAGCAAATGTCTCTAGAATAATTTTCCTTTTGACTCATTGTCCTGAATTGGGTCATGGATTCTGAACCACAGCAGGGAGATATACCATCGCTGATAAGTGGTTAGTTAGAACTTTTAGCTATGCTTTCGAGTGGGCTGTCCTCTCACAGAGCACACAGGCTAATAGAAGAGGTGTGACATCTGTACCCCTCTCCTCTGCTCTGTACTGCTCTGCTGAAGAGGCCAACTCCTCACCCAGCTCTCTTATTTTCTGGCTTTAGTTGAATTTGATCATGGGAACACCTGCAGGAGCTCAGAGGGTATCTTTCTGTGGTTCTAATTGTGACTGGGTTACTCTAGAGGGATAACTCATAAGGGGTGACCCCAATCCTTTTCAGAGTCAGCTCTCTTCAGACCTCTTCAGAGCCCTAATGACTGGGATTACTGTCCTGATAAAAGGGGCCCAAGAGAGATCTCTTGCCCATCTGCCATGTGAGGTTAGAGTAAGAAGATGGTGGTCTGTGAGAAAGTTGGCCTTCACTAGATCATTGGATCTTCTGGTCCCCTACTCTTGGAATTCCAACCTCCAGAGCAGTTGAGAAATACATTTTGTGGTTTATAAGCCACCTCATTTATATTATTTTGCTATAGTAGTTTGAGTGGTCTGAGGCAGTGATCATCCCCACCCACACCTCTGTAATTAGCCCCTTCACCAACTGCTATCACTGTGCCCACTGCTCTCTTCCTGGACCTTGACCTTAGAATCCCTCAATGAAAACTGGGGGAATATTACCAAGGAGAATGAGTGGACATGATGGCAGCCCAAACCAGGGACCACTCACTGTTATCTCCTGCTCTCCTCCCTCCCTCACCTATCAGAAGCAAGAAACCTTCCCTTCATTGATTTCTAACAGGTAGTTTAGTAGGATAGCTTGTTATTCTGCCTCAGATTACATATGTGAACAGTTTTTTTTTTTTTTGAGACAGGGTCTTGCTTTGTAGTTCAGGCTTGTCTTGAACTCACAGCAATTCTGCTGCCTCAGCCTCTTGAGTGCTAGGATTACAGGTGTGTGCCACCACACCCAGATGACAATATTTTTTTTTATAAATACATGAAACAGGAGTCTTATGTCTCTTGTCTCTTAGAATCATTTCCCAAGAGCAAGAGACTTCCAGTTGCTTTGTGAACTCAGCCTCACAGAAAGTTGCTAAGCCCTTCAGACCCATCATTCCTCCCAAAAATGCCACCCAACTGCTTGCAGCACATGCCAACAGTCAACTGTAAAGTGGAGGACAGACAAGGTTAGAGAAAATAAACAGGCAGGAAATCTCAGAATGAAACAGGACTCAATGTATTCCACAAGTATTGCAAACTTCTAAAATCCCCTGGGGATTTGACCAGACTTCTGCAATGGCCATAGGTTCCTCTCACTATCCCTCTCTTCCCCTACATGATGATTATTCATAATTCCATGGAAAGGCTTTGTTTGTTTGTTTGTTTCTTATTCACAGAAGCACAAAGACAGGTTGAGCCAAAAACAGTTTTGGGGAAGGGAGATTAATGCGGGAAAGGAGGCACAAACTGTGAGTATCTGGGTTTGCTGCACAGAATTCCTATTGGACAAAACACATTGCAAAGTGTACACATTCAGTTAAGAGTGTATTGAAAGATGTGAAAAGATAGACTTAGAGCTATGAAGAAATTTCATTCCAAAAAAAGCAGTGATCCCCTCCTCTTCAGGTAAGATTGAGCCTTTGGAACTGGTATAACCAGTTGTCAATTAAAATGAATTAAAGAAGAAAAATTTCTGGGTTGTGTCATGATAAATGTGCATGCATATGAAGTGTGTGTGTGTGTGTGTGTGTGTGTGTGAGAGAGAGAGAGAGAGAGAGAGAGAGAGAGAGAGAGAGAGAGAGAGAGAGAACGCCTGCCATGGACAAAGTTCTCCTATCACTTCCTCTGCAGCTTTATGGGGTGGAAGTAGAATGAAACACACCTCATTTCAATGATCCTGTCCTGACAGCTGGGAAGGACGTGTACATCCACACAGGGGCCTGAATCTGGCATCTGCCTCACACCAGCTGTTTTAACCATGTAGGAAGCACCATAAGGTCATCAGTCATTCTCCATGAAAACAAAGGCCAAGGACGCAGAGATAAGTGTATCAAAGGGACTCAACTTCCTGAATGACCTCATTTCAGAGATCTGCAGGACCCAGATAAGCATCCAAGGGCTTTGGCACAGGGCTCTTCTAGAGAGACGAAAGGGAAAGGAAGCTGACTTTCTATCAGTCTGCACCATCTTCCTTGGGCTGAGAGAGCACACCTGTCACCACCAAAAGTCATGATGCTCTGTTCAGGCTCCTGCTAATTGCACAAAAAAGTCAAATGAGGGCCACATCACCCCCAAAGTAAGGTCTCCATGGATCTGGATCCCACATGGGTTACTCATGGATCTTTTCCTTTATATCCCTCATCATAAATTTGTCATATTTTCATTTGAATGAGTTCTTTATGTTATTGTTGAACTTTTTCTTTCGTTTTCTCAGAAAATACAATGTCAATAATAATAAGAAGAAAAAAGTTGGTAGATATCAGAATGAGCTTAATAGCTAAAGCTAGCCATAAAGAAAATTAAATGAAGTTTCTAAGCATCTATGTGTATTTTGAGCCCTTTTTATGCCAGATACAACCATAAATTTAAGAGTTTCTTATTCCAGAAGACCTCATGGATTTGTTAGAAGTCACAGATACTCAGGCAAATGATTATATAAGCGTAACAAAAGTAATTTTATCCTTAGGGATTTTTCTAATGCTACATTGACTAGTAAACAAGCCAAAATAAGAGTTATTTATCAAAAATTCATACACTGTTCAATTTTGCCCTAGATTTTATTAATTTATTCCATACTATCACCCCAAATCATCTGCCTTGGTCCCATAGAATTTTCTGCAATGTTGCAAAAATTCCAAAGCTGTACCAGCCAATCCAGCAGCCATGACTTACATGAAGCTATTGAACATCTGAAATATGAGTAAGACACTGAAGAACTGAATTATATATTTAATTCATTTTTTCATTAAATGTCCTTAATTCTCTTTATTTTTGAAGAACAGTTTTCCTAGTTATGTTAATCTGTGTAGAAGTTCTTTTTTTTCATATTCTTTAAAAATTTTATTTAAACAGAAGGGGAAAAAAAGCAAAACAGAAAAAAGGATAGAAACAATACAGAATTTCAAAAAAATAAACAGTAAGAAATCACTAGTTGATACATTACATATTGGTCTTCTTGGATATAGTTATTCAAGTTACAAAATTAAAGCATACAAAGTGGACATTCAAACAGTGAGGCTGAAAACAGTTCTGTTCATCGATCCAACAACATGGTTATCAATCCTACACACTTAAATATACAAGCAGTTATATCCTTTAGAGCACTTTCTTTTCCTCCTTTTGCTTTTTAAGTCCATTATCTGTTTAGTTATATCATGTTTCAGGTTGCTCAGTACCTTACTGATCTGTTTTGTTGTTGTTATTTACTTTTTTAAATTTTTTCTTATTTATTATTGTTTTTTATTTATTTATTTTGAAGGTAGTAAAATACAGCAGAACAAGACAGGACAAAGCCAATTGATCCAGTGCAGTGAAATTGGTACAGAACCTCACAGCAGGTTATCAGGATAACAGCAATAGGTACAATAGTATATCTGGTTTTCTTCACAATAGTTCCTTCAATCAGGTAGAGCAGTATCAAAAGAAACACCAAAATTATAAAAACATTGAATAGATCAATACCATTGATCAGAACAGAACAAAGCAGAGATAAAGATATTTGCCTTCAAAGAGATGGCATAAGAAAATCCCCTTTATTTGCTATATTGCATATAGTCAAACTTGTAAGTGATGCTCAGTTCTCTGGCTCTCACTTGCTGGGGGTGGGGGGTGAGATGGATTTTGATTCTTAGCCCGCGTGCTGGTAGGCTCACAGCCGCCCACCAGAGCGGTGAGATGGCTGCTTGTTTTCCCAGCACCCCAAGTTCCAACATGGCACAACTCTCAGGAAATGTTGATCTGGTTCTTGCCCTGGAGTAGCTGTGGCTTGGGAGGCCACAGCCACTTACCAGAGCAGCATGCTGGCTGCCTGTTTTCCCCTATTTAATTCATTTAAATGTGAGTCTAGTGGTTACCATGGGCCACAACATAGTTCTAGAATTCTAGTCCCATGAAGATGTGGCTAGATAGGCCCAAACCAGTGAAGTTCAGTCAACTAAGATTAAAATCAGGTAACACCCCAATGGAAGTGGTCAACAGGGTACTAAAGAAGGAATCACCTGCTGCCCACCTAGATCTACTCAATCCTGAATGACTGGCAGAAAATGAGCCTGTTACTCAGATGCAGGAGAAAGGTCAAGTGGCTACAGTGACAGCACTGTGCAAGAACAAATCAAAGAGCAAATCTGAGAGTACAGTCCAAAACTGATGAATGTCCAAAAGGGAAATTAAAGCAGGTTGGAAGTCAAATCCTATTTTTAAACATTTGAGATACAGTATTAGAAAAGCAAGTCTAATCTAAAAACTATTTATTGACATTCCTCCTGGTATAAATGCTTTTCTGGATGTTTTCCATATGTTCAGCATCAAGCAGGGGTTATTAAGAAATTTATAATAACATTCATTTTAACCTTAAAGCT
Source organism: Hydrochoerus hydrochaeris (assembly GCA_004027455.1). NCBI lineage: Eukaryota > Metazoa > Chordata > Mammalia > Rodentia > Hydrochaeridae > Hydrochoerus > Hydrochoerus hydrochaeris. The sequence goes on from PVLA01000608.1 coordinate 322,105, forward strand.
CTTTTAACCAAAATGTACACCTGTAGGACAGTAGGAAACCTTAGAAGACAATACTCAGTAAACTGCACTTAAGTTAGCCACATCTATAACTCATCTGTAGACAAAAAGCATAATGGTTTACTTTAGTGCATGTGCTGCCACAGCGAGCACAAGCATGATGTTGAGAAACAGAGAGGTGAGTGTAGGCCACTCTCACTCGCCAGGTTCTCATGGAAAACAGGCGGTGTGGTGTAGCTGCTCTGCAAGTCTCAGGACTGGGTCGAAGTTAGCTACCACCCTCCTCCCGTAGCATCCCGTTAGATCCTCCCCAGCTTTTTCCAGAAAAACCTGCAGCCTCCCAGGGGGCTTATCATCTCTCATGCTGCATGGCACAGCAGAGTTTTGCAGACCTGACTGCAATGGCCACTCTGGAGTCATGGAGCTGTGTTTTCTAGCCTTGCCAACTCCAAGGGGGACAACCTCAGTCAAATTCTTTAGCAGGTTTTTGTTTGTTTGTTTTTGCTGTTAATGAAGATTCATCCCAGGGCCCCTACAGCCCTAGCCCTTTTTATTTTTTATTTTGACACAGAGTCTTGCTAAATTACCAGGTTGTCTAGGATAGGCTCAGACTTTCAGTCCTCTTACCTCAGCCTCCTAGAGTGCGAGGATTATGGGCATGTGCCAACATGGCTGGCTAAATCCTTTAGCCTCTCTAAACCCTGGTTTTCTGCTATGTAAAGGAGAAAAGTATTATTCATGCATAGAGTTTTTAATGAGAACTAGATCAGATAAATAAAAGAGCACAGAGAAACTTTTAAAACTGCTTTTAAAACTTTTAAAACTGTTTTAAAATACTTTTAAAACATTTTATGCAAATCATACTTTTTTGACATATGATTGGCATACAAAATGGTATATATATTTAATGCATACAGTTTAGCGGGTTTGGAGATAAGTATAGATCCATGAAACGATACCATGAGACAATACCACAATCTATGCTAAAAAATTATCTATTGCTTCCAAAGAAGTTTTCTCCCACTCTGTTATTTTCCTGTATGATAAAAGCACTCATACATGATCTATCATTTAGCAACATTTTGAGTATATATTATAAACTATGTTGTACCATAGAACTTGGTAACTTCAGAAGTTATTCCCGTGGCATAACTGAAAACTTGTTAGTGCCTTTATCTAATATCTCTTCATCCATCAACTCTATGGTAATCAATTTTGTTTCTATGAGGTTGACTTATTTTAGATTCCTCATACAGTGAATGTGAGAACATATGGCATCTGCCCTTCTCATTTTACTTATGTGAGAACATATGGTATTGGTCTCTTGTATTTCACTGTCATTCAGATCCATCTATCTTGTCATTTATTACCTGACTTCCTTTTTTTTTAAGCCTATTTTTCTCTTGTATGTATACACTGCCTTCCTTTCATCCAGTTATTCACTGATGGATACTTCAGTTTCTCCCTTGGTTATTGTGAATAATGCTGCAATGTGCATGGTAGTGCAACATCTCTTGAGCATACTGATTTTATTTGCTTTGGATATATAGCCAGAAGTGTGAGAGTTGGATCATATGGTAGTTCTATTTTTAATTTTGAGAAACACACATACTCTTTTTTATAATGGCTGTACTAATTTGCATTCTACCCAGTGCACAAGGGTTCATTTCTCTATGCATCTTTGCTAACACTGGTTTTTTTGATGATACCCATCCTAATTAGGGTGGGATGTTATCTCACTGTGGTTTTAATTTGCATTCCCCTGAGTAGTGATGTGAAGCACTGTTTTTCATTTACCTGTTGGTCATTTTTATGTACTCTTTGGAAAATGTCTATTCAGCTCCTCTGCCCATTTTAGATCATTTGTTTATTTGTTGTTGAATTATAAGCAGGTGCTTCCTATAGACTTTGGATGTAACTTCTTCATCAGATGCATGTTTTTTAAGTTGCATTTTCATTTTGTGGATTGTTCCTTTTGCTGCATAGAAGCTTTTAACTTTGCTTAGCGTCTTTATTTTGTCTTTTCAGGTTCTGTGCATGTACTCCTATCCTAAAAACCTCCCCTGGTCTCTCTTCCTTTGCTATTGGGTATGAGGGTTCCAATACACTTGCTGCTCTCACAGCCAGTGAGCTCCTATAACCTGCTTCTCCTAAAACACTTCCAGAGGTGTTTGTACTCGGCAGCCTATGCAGTTTTACCATTTGTTCTAGATATTTCACCTTTCTAAAAATACTGTTGGTGATGATTGTATTAAAGTAAGTTGGAGTGAATTTGGTAGATGTTCACATTATACTTCCAGCTTCCACTGGTATAGTCCCCAAATATGTCAGATCACTGGGCAGTTCACAAGGGTCCTACTTCAACATATGGTCAAATCTGAAAGATGACCAGCAATAACTTGTCCTTTTATTGAACTTTTCTAGATGAAAACTGGAACATGTGATAACTAATACCACCATTCAAGGGCTCTGCTTATAGGATGAAGTATCTGTAACTCTTGACCCTAGAAGACAGTGGGAGGTAGATTCCATTCTGCTGTTCTTTCTGGTCCTCTGGTGTGCCGGCTGGTTGAGTACTGGCCAGGCAGTGATCTGAAAGATGCACAAAGTCACCAAGGCCTCTAAGCAATGTAGTCTGAAAAGAAGTAAAGGTAGAGGTGAAGGTAAAGGTAGAGGTGAAGGCAAATGTAGAGGTGAAGGTAAAGCTGTTGTCTTAGTTACTTCCTGCACTGTTGGAAAATATCAGACACCCACAATCTGAGAAAGGAGAGGTTTATTTTGGCTCATGTTTTGGTTCATAGTCTGCAGCTTGGGGCAGGGGATTTAACTCAGTGCACAAGCACTTGCCTGGCAAGTGCTAAGTCATGAGTTTGATTCCTGGTACCAAACAAAAAACAAGACAAACAAACAAAAAAACAGTCTGCAGGCTCAAAGGCAGGACCATATGGCAGAGGGGCATGGAGGAGAGCTGGTCATGGCATGGCAGATAAGAAGCAGAGAGAACCAATGGAGGAGTTGGGAAGGGAGATATACCCTTCAGGGTCAGCCCCACAGAGACCACCTCTTCTGACCAGCATCTACTGCTAACAGCAAGACAGCTATGCACTTCTCACAATCTAATCACCTTTCCAAAGGCCCCACTTCTAAGCACTTGAGGATCTTTGGAGGACGTCTAGATAACAACATAACAGGTATCTGTAACAGGTGTCTGTGTAAAATAAGCAGGATTTAGAGACTTGATGGCCATTTAATGTGATATATAATGAATAACTTGAATACTCTTGCTGTACAGTTTTTCATTTATAATATGGTATAAAGTTACAACTTTGCTATTTGGTAACTTTTTTAAAATGTGGCAATGAATATTTTTCAGGAACTAAATTAAACCCCAAAAAAGGTGCATATTTAAAAATTAAAACCTTTCCAGATGTGGTGACACTTGCCTATACTTCCAGCACAAGAGAGACTGAGGCAGGAGGATTGCCATGAGTTTGAAAACAGCTTGGGCTACATAAGCAAATTCAAGGCAAACCTGCAATACATAGTGAGACCCTACTTGAAAAAACAAAACATCAAGTCCTGAATTTCCATGTATCAAGAAAATTGAGGGACATACAGCTTGTGTAAAATATTTACTAGGATTTCTGAACCATCACCGAGGGTCCTGGTCATATCAGTGATCACATGAAAACCAGGACAAATATGAGATAAGTCAACCTCTGCCCCAAACACTAGATGGTTTTAAGAAGGCTGTGGCCACAAACAAGAATTTGTATGTACAGCTGCCAAAGGAGAAACAACAGCTCTTCTAAATTAATTTTGTCCATTTTTATTTCAGTCTGCACATACAAAAAGTGAACTGATAGCTGTATACCCGTTAGTTCCATTAGCAAAAGAAGAGCTATCAAACAATTGCTAGAGGCCTCTTTTATATTAAAGTCCTCAGATACTTGAAATAAGAAATAGGTTAATTTCAATGATGGCTTCATCTGCTTCAAAACAGTGAAACCAAAGTAAAGCTTTTGGAAGTTTATTCTCAGGAAAATCAACTGACATTGATAGAAATGCTGTTATAAATTCAGTTCACAAGTTCAGCATTAAAGATCAGATGTTTTATTTGCATTTCTCTAATGGCCAGAGATTTTGAAAATTTATTCATGTATTTATTGGCCATTTGTACTTCTGACAAGTGTCTATTAAATTTGCCTGCCCGTTTATTGATTGGATCTTTTTGAGAGCCAATTTATTTTTTCAGTGCTTTATATGCTGTAGTCATTAGTACTCTGCCCGAGGAATATCTAATAAAAGATTTTCCCATTTTGTAGGTTGTCTCTTTGCTCTGTTGGTTTCCTTTGGTGTACAGAAGATTTTAATCTGATATGATTCTACTTGTTAATTCTTGGTGTTATTTCTTGTGCCACTGGGTTTCTGTTCAGAAAGTGTTTACTTGCACATATGTCTTCAAGAGTTTTATCTTTTTGTTGTTGGTTTTGTTTTGTTTTGTTTTGTTTTGTTTTGTTTTTTGGTACTGGGAATCAAACTCAGGACCTTGCCTTGCCAGGCAGGTACCCTGCTGATGAGTTATACCCCCAAGAGTTTTATCATTTTACCTTTTTTTTTTTTAATTGGTACCGGGGATTGAACTCACAACCGCGTGCTTACAAGGCAGGCGCTTATGCTGCTGAGCTAAATTCCCAGCCCAAAACTGTGAGTGAATTTTTTTTTTTTTTTTTTTTTTGGTACCAGGGATTGAACTCATGACCTCATGCTTGCCAGGCAGGTACTTAAGCCACTGAGCTAAATCCCCAGCCCCCATTTTACCTATTTTACCTTCTATCAGATTGTTTCTGTTTTACATTTAGATCTTTGGTCCTTTTTTTTTTTTGGTCTTTTTGAGACAGGGTCTCACTATGCAGTTCAGGCTGGCCTTGAGCTCATTTTGTAGCCCAGGATGGTCTTGAACTCACAAGGATCCTCCTGCCTCAGCCTCCTGAGTACTGGGATTACAGGTGTGAGGCACCACGCCCAGCTTCCATTTTGATTTTAATTTAGCACGTGGTGAGAGATAGGACTGTGTTCAATATTTTGCATGCAGAAGCCAGTTTTCTCTGAACTATTTATTAAAGAAGCTATCTTTCCTCCAGTGTATGTCATTGGGCCTAATTAGAGAAATGCAAATTAAAACAGTGCTAAGATTCCATCTTACTGTATAAAGAATGGTTATCATCAAAAAATCAAATTACAAATGCTAGCAAGGATTCAGAGGAAAAAGGAACCCTTCTACATTGTTGGTGGGAATGTATACTAGTACAACTACTATTGGAATCAGTGTGGAGATTCCTAAAAAACTACAAATAGAAATTCCATTCTATCTAGTTATTCTCCTTCTAGGTATCTTTGGAAAGAATTAAAGATACCATATTGAGAAATAGATGTACACCCTTGTTTGTAGCAGCACATCTCATAATAGCTATGTGTTGGAAGTGGCTTATATGTCCATCAACAGATGAACAGATAAAGAAAACATGGTATTCATATATAATGGAGTAATATTCCACCATAAAAATGATAAATTTGAGTCATTTGTGGAAAAATGGATGTACCTTGAGATCAGAATGTTAAATGAAATAAATCAGACACAAGTTTATCACAAGATTTCACTTATGTAAGAAACAAAAATATAAATACATTGAAGAGCAAAATAAAAGATGATAGGAAACAGCTGATAGATTTTTTGCAAAAGGAAGGGGTCCAAGAGGAGGAGGGAGTGGGAACAGGAGGGGAAGGGAAGGGGGAAAATTAAGATGTGCTGTGTACATGTACCGACTCGAGAGGAATGTAACTCTTCTATACTGTAAACTTGTACTAATAAGAATAAAAATTAAACAAAAGATAAGATGTGTTTTGTGCTAATAATATGAATACAAGTTTTGTGGGGAACACAGGCTCATGAAAACGGAAAAATAATGTTCTTACTAAATTAAGAAAGAAAAAATTAAGAAAGGACAAAGTGGAATGTACTTGGAAATGTTTATAGAACACATAATTCATAAATGTGTCCAAACCACTGTGATATGCTACTAAGGGAAATTGGCATTGTCAAAAAATTACAAATATTTCTACAAAAAACAAAGTACAAAATTCTTGTGATAGAGTTTGTATGAAGTATCCCCCTCAGAACAAATAAAGCAAAAACAAAACAGAAGAAAAGCCCACACACTAACAAAAACCAGCCTGGCAATGTACATTTTCTTTCTGAGTTGTCCATTAACAATTCAGTTTCAAAAATGTATGAATCTTTGAATAACCACTTTGCAACACCTACATATTCAGGAATACTTTTTAATTATTTTAGTATGGTTTCTTACATGTTGGTTGCATTTTGATGAAAATTCAGTGGAATAATTATTCAAAAATTTTCAGGTTGTGAAGCTTTTTATGAATAGTAATCATCTATAACAAGCTCATATAGACACATTGAAATTGTCTGTGTCAAATCAAGGGAGGAAATAAATTAAGCCGTGAGAGCTCAGAGGTATATAATACCTTGGCTTATGGGAAAAATCTCTTTGTGAAGCTCCTACTTTTAATTGGATCAATTTATATTCTGTACCAAAATGGAACATAATTAAAAGGTCTGCAATTTTACAACATCTAATTTTGGTGAAGCATTGAAAAGAATCATGATAAACAAAAACATTTGACATGTTGTGCTTTGTAAAATGCTTGTTGAATAAAACTGAATGGGAACAAAAGACATACCTTGTTGAAGTTATTTAGACTGAAATAATTCCATATGAAAACATAATATCTGAGAATAGCTTTCAGTTAGCTGCATTTTATGAATTTGAAACTATTTTTGGCTACAGAGAAGTGTCAGTTTCCAATTTAATAATCACAAAATGCAACTCTGATGTGGCAGCTTTATTTAAAAATTAAACATGAGAAGACATTGAAGTAAATACATTTTTCAAAAAATGCCAGTTACTTAATGCATAAGACAGATATAAGAAACTAATTAAAAGATTTATATAAATATGTATCAGTAATTACTCTGCTTCTATTTTCTTAAAAATTATTTTAAAACTTTTTGTGTTTTGTACATAAAAATACTTCCTATTTTAAAATTTTTATTGTATATAAGCCTGCCACTACAATGAAAATAATTCATTGTCAATAAATAATTTTAATAACTATGTAATTTTCATTATTTTAGCATCCCTTCCTACCTCAAGGCTTTACCTTTTCTGGCTATACCCTAGCCTTAGCTCACACAAGCCAGCATCATGGTTATTCATGCTTTATTTTTTCCCACTTGACTGGAATTTCCCTGGGAACAAGAATTTGATATTACTAATTCTATTCCTTAAGTTGCCCTTACGATATGCCACACACTGTGTTACTGTATCAATCCTAATAATCTCTGAGATGAGCCTTCTATTTACCAATCATGTTCCCGATTGTAGATAGGGGCTGAGGTGGGAGATGAGCACAAGATCAGTCTGACTGCAGAGTCCATGTTCCCAGCCTCTCCTTATATGACTCCCTTTGGGTAAATATCCTCAGTAACTGTTTGTTGAATGGGAAAAAAAAAAATGGAGTGTATGAACTGAAAGAAGGCAATGATGCTCATTATAACCAAGGTGGGCTAGCCCGAAGGAATACGCATCTGCATATTCACACCTCGAGATGGAAAGGCTTCCAGGTGGAACAAGAACTCTTCAGGAGAAAGTGACTTGCCTTCAGTAAAGAAGTTTGTTTACACAGAACGCCAACTGCCAGATGCAAGCAGTAGAAAAAACAAAGGTATTGTTCCCCTGCTGATAATTGAGGCCTCCTCATGTGGCCTGTTTTTTCAGTCAAACAAAAGGATACTGTCTCTGGCTAAAACCAGGATGTTGAGTGTCTGTCTCTCAGGAACTGCAGACTGGCCTGAAACTGGTGCCTGAAGGATAGGGGTCAAGTCTGGGAGAGCTTCTGCCCCAGCCAAGGAAGGGAGAGAGAAGGAAGAGGAATTTAGATTTTAATCTAGACCTGCTGATAGCTTTGATAGAGATGAAAATTGTCATGGGAGGGTCAGTGATCTAACTCAGTGGCCTAAGCGCCTGCCTGGCAAGTGTGAGGTCTTGAGTTCGATCCACAGTACAAAACAAACAAAAAATGAAAAAACAAAAATTGTCATGGGAAGGAATGTTGTCCAGTGAAGTTTGAGTTAGCTGAGTTTGAGACATTTGGAAAGTGATTGGAAAAAGAAAAGGTGACCAGGCAGAGAGAGGGCCATTGTGAACTATGCTATCTCTCAGTGAGGAGGGCTCAGCAGTGCTCCTGAAAAGAAATAAAGTGTGGGGTGAGGGATAAATCATTGTCACCCCATGAAAGAAACACTGGATGAGAACATGCAGCTTGAAAAAGGAAGAGTATGACAATGGCCCTACACAGCCCATTTCCACAGACTCCCGAGGCAGCCAAAATGGCTGGCAGAACTTCAGCACCTTGGAGAGGCTGGAGACCCTCCTTGGTCCCCCCCATGTTCTCCTGCCTCTCCTCCAGCCTTCTGACTGCAGGACCTGAGCTGCATACTTTCCGTATCTCAGAAAGTGACAGTGCTTCTCAAAGACCCAGAGAAAAAACTAGTGTCTCATTGTCTGGTGTCTTTGAGAATCAAGGACCCAAGATAAATGGCTGATTCATCCACTCATTCAGTTAGGTATTACTTGGTCAATCACTTCAGTAAGTGTTAAGTATCCACTGTTTGCCAGGAACTGCTGGGCTTCTGGAATCTTAATACTAAATGAGGAAGACATAAGCGAAAATCCTTCTGTGCAACTTGGAAAATAAAAGACCATGAGGAGGAAAACTCTTTCTGGAGGTCACTGGATCTTATGGAAAACTGGGTTATCAGGTTTACGTTGCTGTGACCAGGTACCTGAGATAAACAATTTAAGGGAGGAAAGATTTACCTGACCCATAATTTCAGAGGTTTCAATCCATAACTGGTTCCATTGCTGTGGACCTGAGGTGAGGCAGCACCTTCATGGAAAGAAGCTTTGGTGGAGGAGAGCAGTTCACCCCATGGGGGCCAGGAAGCAGAGACTATCAGAAACCCAAAGTAGAAAGGAAGGTGCTACAGACTGGATATAGTCCCCAGGTCATACTCCAGGATTCATTTCCTTCAAGTAGGCCCTACTTCCCATCTCCATCACCTCCCTCTATCACCATCAAGCTATGACCTTGTGAGGTGATTAATCCACCTGAAGTCAGAGCCCTCATACTCCAGTCAACTTCTAAAATCTCATCAGCTTTTGGATCATTTTAGATACAAACCACAAATCAATATAACCTGTCTCATACAAAAAATATGAAATGATGATCCCAGAGCACAACGAAGATGTTCGAATACGATCAGCATAACTTCTGGTATTTCCATGCCCCTTTCGTACCATGTATTCTTGGTTCTTCCTAGTAGAGAAGGGCAAGAGCCCATCACTGGCAAGACAACACACAGCATCACTGGATCCCATGGCACTCCTGCAGGTGCAAGTGGCCAACTACCTTTGCTGCTTCCAGTCCCTGCTGTCACCGCTGTATCCAGAAGCGGGGCAGAACACTCTCACCTGGCTGCAGCCAGCAGGAATTTGATCTACATGAAGAAGCCTAAAAATCATCCTGAGAATAAGCTCCAGACTGGGAAATAAACTAGCCAAGATGTCCAGTGCAAGGGTGTGACATCAATTGTAGGAATAGGATAAGGGAGGTCTCAGTAGATTCTGGGGCCAGCCAGAGTGACTGATCCAATAAATTGACCCATCAGGGGTACTGAGACCCAATTCCCTGCCCTGCCTCCATATGTACAATCCAAAGAAGTCAGAGATAAATATAGCTCAGTGAGCTCTTGGAGAAGATGAGCCAAAGAGCCTGTTAGACTCAGATTTGCTGTTCTGAGGTCTATGGGTAAGATCTGAGGGTCTCAGGAAGTAATATTTGAATCCCAACTCTGCCAATCTCTTCCTGTGACAGAACCAGTCCATTCACATCTCCAGGTGTAGTTTCCTGTGCTATGAAGGCAGGACAGCAGCTGCACTTACCTCACGGGGTTATGTGAGGATTAAATGAAGTGACTTGTGGAAGGTGCTTAGCACTGTGCTAGGCAACTCAAAGGTGCACAAGGATTGGTGATCTTACCCTTGCTAGCCTAGTCGTCACCCTAACCAGGTGTCCTTCTACTTTTGCCTACTTCATTTGCAAAAATGAAAACACAAAATGTAAATTCCCTTCTACTTTCAGGAAGGGGTTTTTGGGAATTGCCCCCACCATGAGGGCTCCAGAGGCCACCAGACTATAGAGACACTAGTCAGACCATAGAGAAAATGTCCTACCAGCACTGGAGTCTCCACTTCAGCTCCTCATAGGGACCCTAGAAAACATCAGGGTCTTGTGCAAGACAATCTGAAGGATAGTGCCTCTTATGGCAATTTCATCTGTGACTCTGAGTAGCAGGTTTTGATCTCAGGCTTAGTGCCAGGTAGGAAGTGAAACCCTTTCTGGAACACTTGCTATTTTACTGGTTTTCCCCTGGAGATTTAACAGTTTCACATAGAGACTGAGCTAATGTGCTGTACCGTGTATAGAGGATACCCCCGTAAAAACTGACAAGAAAATTCATGGGCTCCAATGCTTTAGCCCCTAAACCAACAGTTGGACAACCTCAGATGTGCATTGCCTGCTTCCAGAGAGACCTTGGGGGCTGTGCCCCATGGCATCTGAGAGCTGCATTGGGTATCTTTTTGTGTAACTTATAGGCCTAAATGAGATGAGAAAGAAAAAAGAGCCCTTGTTTCTGCTTGACATATTTGCCTCAGGAGTCTGGATAGTGAAACTGGGCTCGTTTTAGGGCCTCTGGGCAGGACTGGTGCTGGGAGCAGCCCTGACAGAGCATCTAGGCTTTCCCATGCCTGCTCCAAGTCAGTGATTAAAAGTCAGTTCTGTGGGTGGCAGCACGGGCTCTCCTATAGTGGGCAGCTCTTGGGCAAAGAGCAGAGTGAAATCCCCTTGTGTTTGAGACTTCAGATTGGGTAACTGATTTCTGAGAGTCCTCCAGGAGGATAACTAGGCCATTCCCACCTCAGTCTTCCAAGCTTTCCCTTGTCTTATTGGCCAGGCTGCTGTGTGAGAATCTGGCAGGAACCAGCGGCAAAGGAAGCTATAAATACTCTTCTTGGCAGCTGGCTTCACATAGGGCCCACTGCTGAGGGGCAGCCCCCTCCCCCTCCGCCCCTGGAAGCACCTGCATCTCTCTAGGGCCCCTGGGAGCCTAAGCCTGGCTTCCTGCTGTCAGTATTTGAATAGTGCATGGGTTGATCTTTTCCATCTGTGAGGAAGCCAGGGGGCAAACCAGCTGCCCAGCTGCATGTATAGGGCACCAGACTCCAAGCTGTCCAAACTCTAAACTCAGAGCCTGAGCTTCATGTTCACAAGGTTTGATGAGAGGAGAGAAGCAAAAAGAAAGGAGGAAGATGCTTTTTGATAAAAAATGTGTCTCTTCTCTTGATTTCACTTGTTTAGGGGAAAAATGAAACACTAATCAACCAAGACTCTTTACCGTTGATGAGCCTGAAACTTGACAACTGGAGAGTTTTTCAAAAATCAATGAATAAATATTCCTTTCCCCGCAGTGTGTTTTATTTATGAAGTATGGACTGAAAGATCCCTTATGGGCATCTTAAACAACCAGAGGCAAGTAACAACATCAGCTAATGGTCAATTGTAAATGGAGAGAACGCCATGCACTTGTCATTCAAAATGAGACAATATTTAAAAGCCAGGTTGCATGTGAGATGAGGGAGAGTTTAAAGTCCCACAGGATGACAGTTTTCACATTTTAGCGAGTAGAAGAATGTCCTGGAACATTTATTTAAGAGACAGACCCTTGGGTCCCACCTCCTGAGATCTGATCCCATAGATTTGGGCCAAAGGGCTAAGGATCTGCATCTGAGTCCATAATTCCAACCTGGATGCTCTGGGTCTGCACTTTGAGAAACAATGTCCTAAGACAGTGGTGCACAGTGAGGACCCTGACTAGCAGCACCCAGATATTCATCAGAAATACAGATTATCAGGCAAACTCCAGACAAACTCAGGAACTTTGGGATTAGCGTCCAACAATCTCGTTTTAACAAACCTTTAGATCCTGAACCCCACTAAAAGCTAGGAAATAATGTCCCGAGGAATTTCTCCCAAACAAGGAGAGCAAACTGGGGACAGTGGCGATCTAATATGCAGTCAAGGTTGAGACCACTGCTCCGGATCATTCCATGGGAATGTAAATGCTAATCCTTTCCAGAGCACCTGTCTTCTTGACCTTACATCTTTTGGAGTCAAGATTAGAGTTAAAAAGGCAAAAGGGAAACATATGGGCTTTGTCTCTGACAGGCACTTGTTCAAGTCTTGTCCCCAAAGGAACCTCCTTGAACCTCTGTCTTCATCTGTGGAGTGGAGTTCACGCTACCTGCCACATAGAGGAGCTATGAGTGGTGAGATCCTGCCTGGCAGAATCCTTATCCAGAGTCTGGCATGTGGTGGAAACTCCACCTTCCTTTCTACCTCTGTAATCATTACTTCTTTTAGTTTAATATAAGTCTGGAATAGAGTGCAATGATTTTCACTCCAGAGAGCATCAATAAGATTCATGTTAAATCTATCTCATTTTAGGAAAATAGTATGAAAAACTTGGTGAGCAATCCTGATTTTAGTGAAAGCTGCTGGCCTGTATGCAGAAGCTGCTGTAATTCAGCCAAGCCTGCAACTACATCTATGCGCAACTACATCTCACTACTGGGCAATTACCTACTAATATTGTTAGGCACATCATACAGCATTTTACCTTCTCAGTTGATCTCTTTTCTTTGTAAAATGCCAGGCCAGATTCCACCACAATTTGGGGGCAGAGGTGTGTCATTAACTGCTGTAAAGCAATAACTCCTGTGTGTGTTAGCTTATAATTCAATTGATTAAAGGATTAGGCAGTACTGTATACATATGTGAAAACAGATTGAGTAATCACTTTGGCAAGAAGCTATGTTGCCTGTATTTTATATTTAGTATAATACATAATAATGCCATTGGCCCTAGAAAAATAATTGACAATGATCACTTCAGTAGATTCTAAAGACAAAACACGTGTCCCCTAAGAAAAGGAATGAAGCACATGTCCCTTGTAGTGTGGAGCTTACACAGACCACAGTGTTTAGTAAGGTGTCAAGGCTGGTTCTGGTGGGCAGCTATGGAAGCCAAATAGTTAACTGATGGTAGAATAATCACAGCCTTAGGGCAGAGAGAGATGGATATGTACCACATCACCCTGCCAGCTAGCACTTTAGCTTCAGCCAAACATTTACCAAAAGCCTGCCAGGTGTTAAACACTTTGACATGCACAATCTCATCTAGTTCCCATAAACACTTATCACACTATCTGCTTTTTGTAGATGAGGTGCAGAGACATGGAAGCATCTGACAAACATCATGCAAGCAGTTACTAGCAAATCAGTACACCAACTTAGGCCTTCGGGCTCCAAGTCCAGTATTGTTCTGTGCCAGTGATTTCTGTACAAAAGGCAAAGTGAATATTCCAACTGACACTAGTTTGAAATTTCTCTATCCATTTTACAGATGAATGATGAAGGTAAACCACAAAGTTGTAAGCAAATGCACCATTATAAGACACTCATTCAGCCACAGGTTATTCTGAAAAAAGAAGAGAAGAGAGGCTTGGGCTGGCCCGGGCCTCAGTGTCAAGGGTGCGCTGGTGCCTGCCTTTTTCTACCATATATTTCCCCAAAAGAAGGAGCAGAGAAACTGAACCTCAGCATGGAAACTGGGGTGTTGTTTTCATTTATCCCAGGAGACGTTACTAGCTTTCAACAGCCAGCTCATTTATTTTCTCATTTATTTGGTCTTCATTCTTTCATGGTTCATTCTAAGTGAGGCAATCTCATTCACTCATATAGCTCCTAAAACTGTTTTGTAAAACTATATCCCCTCTTAAGTTTTCAAAAGACCTAAAGTTTCTCTTCCTGTGCTTAAACAATTTCAGAAAATGTAATTCTAGCCAGTAGTAATATTGACAGTTTAAAAATATTAGTACACATATGAGTCCAAAGAAGTAGAGATACTATAGCAATTATATACTTATGGCATCCCAAATTTACAAATACATGAACATAGTAAAAATATCTAGTATTCCTTTTCTTCCTTGAACTTGCATTTCCATTCTATTTCCCAAATTTTACCCCCATTGTAAGGCATTTCATGCTTGAAAATCTGTTATTAACCATTCCGTCATAATCCTGTGTAACAATAATTAATATAATTTTTTTTTTCTTTTTGAGACAGGGTCTCACCATGCACGTTGGCCTTTAACTCATTTTGTAGCCCAAGCTGGCCTCACACTTGCAGTGTGAGGATTGATTACAGGTGAGTGCCATCATGCCCGGCCTAAATTGATTTTAAATTTCCTGTAATTTTAAGGTTTTAGATGTTGAAATTTTCCTCTGCATTCAGTTGTTATTAAAACAAGATTAACCCAAACAATTGTAGGCAGTGCACCATAAAATCAGGAAAAGATAAGAGACATGCTTTTCTTTTGGAATAGCATAGAGCACAATGGGAAAGGAAAACCTTTCTCATAATATCTGCCTGCAGGTGTGTCTCAGGTTGGTCTTCTTAAGAGTAAATGTGGAAGTCTAGGATTTGGAAATTAGCCCCCTAGAATGTATCCAGCCTAGCACAATGCAGCTGAAGGCTATTTCCCTAGCACTGAGGCTCCATGGGGAACATGATCAAACAACCACAGCACCCATGAGATGCGATGCGCATGGAATCTTCTCCAGATCAGTCAAAAGACAAACCCATTAGTAATTTGAACAGGGAAAATCTAGTGTGAAGAACTGCTAGCTAGGCAAATGATGATTAACTGTTAAAAGGTATAGAGAACTGTCTGGTGTAATAGCAGCAGAAACTGAAGGAAAGATTTTTGAGATTTAGAGGAGAGTAGAGCAAGGATGGCAGGCTGATCCTAAAAGAGAAAGGTGTGACTGCTAGAAAAGAAAAAAAAAAGCAAAAAACTGCTGTTTGGGGGCTCTCATCCTTCTCCACTGAAACCTATCACCGCTGGAATGAACACTGCAGGACGCTCTGCACCCCAAGTTGCTCAGGACTGCATGGCAACAGTATAGTTACAAGGAAATTGTCCCTCCTTCCTTCTGTAGTTTGGCTGTCTCCCTGCAGTGCCCTCTATCGGCGAATCCTAGCATTGAGTCTGTGTCAAAGGAGAAATGCCACACATAGAATCCAGCCCCGGACTCACACAGCAAAATCAAAAAGGACAGGTTTGGAGCTGCAAGGCAATAAACTAGCAAACGGTACAAATATCAAGAAAACAGTAAAGTTAAAGGATAAATGATTTTTACTAGCTCAGTTTCCCTAATTAACAGACTCTGCACGGGATCCTGAGTTAACACCTTTTGACTCAGTGTTAAACAATGGAGTAAGGAGAAGCTAAATGAATCCTTGCAGTAACACCCAGGGTTGAGGATCTTACCTGAAGCTCAAAACCCTATGACGTTGCTTCTGTGGGCAGGCACGGCGAGCCCGCTTTCTCACATGCACAGGAAGCATAACCAGGATTCCAGAAGTTAGAATTACTTATCCCTCATCCTGACCCCAGTTTGCGGAGATGGCTTTGCTACTGAGTGTTCTCTCCTTTGATTCCAGCCCAAGAGGAGTAGAAAGGCAGGGAGCAGAGGATGAACTATTTTGATTTTTCATATTTCTGATCCGTTTTGAAGTGAAATGATTTCCCACAGCCACCAAATTGGAACACATTTCCCTCTTCACCACTGCCCCTACCGTCTTTACCCCTACAGTCAGGAAGACATTATGAAAAAAAAAAAAAAAACTTGTACCAGTGCTGGCCAACTGTGACAGGATTATTTCAAAATCATTCTCTGCTGGCTTTACTTGGATGACACGCTCAGCTCAATTCTATAAATCACCCCATTACTCATTGCAGGCATCTTTAGGAGTTTCTGAAAGGCCACACGATGTGCAGAAAGTGTTCCGGTTGGGAAGGGCGGGCTGAGGTGTGTCCATTGCCATCACTAACTGGTTGTGTATGTGAGAAAACTGTCTGGTTCCCACCAGCTCCTTCAGTTTCTGTGACCCGCCCCTCCAGCACCGGAAGCCTAAGGACTATAGCTAGCATCATGAATCTCATGAGAGACTATAATACTGTGTCCATGTCGTTGAGTATTGTTGAGATAGATGGACTAAGGGAATGAGTTGGGTTTTATTTTTTGGAAGGGAGTGTTGAGACAGGGTCTCACTATGTAGTTCAGGCCGGCCTTAACTCACAGTGATCCTCCTACCTCAGTCTCCTGCGTGCTTGGATTTCAGGCATGTGCCTCCATACCTGACTCAGGCCAAGGAAATTAGTGGGATGTCTACACCCATAGATCTTTTCTATTATCTTATATTTACATTATTTTAAAAACTTAGTTTCCTATTAAATTATAACATACTATACCTATAGTAAAGTACACAAAATGATGATTTCTTACACAAATATATACTTTTATAATTACCTTTTAATCAAAATATAGCTTGTCAACTATCCCCAAAAGATCCCATGGGCCCTTTCTTAGTATCTTGGCCCTAGAAGTAAGAGCTATTCTGACTTCTATCACCATTGGTTTTTTTGGGCTTTTTTGTTGTTGTTGTTCTTGAACATCATATACGTGAGACCTTACAGTACCTACTCTGTTGTAGCTAGCTTCTTTCACTCAACACCGTGAGATTCATGTAACTCTTCCCTCCTTTTTGTTGCTGAGTAGTATTGTATGAATTTACTTCAATTTGTCCATTCAACTGATGGTGGACATTTGAGTGGTTTCCAGTTTTCTTAGTCAATTTTCTCCACTTGCTGAGACAAAATACCTGATGCCCAAAATTAAGGAAGGAAAGGTTTATTTATCTCACAGTTTGTGGAGGTTCATAATCTGCTGGGTCCAAGGCAGGGTGGATCAAGGCAAAAGAAAGCAAAAGCAACAAGAGCAAAAAGGGAGGAACACAAGAGAAGACTATTTCTGTCCCTTATATTTTATGTAGGTTACCTACCCTAGAATGGGTGTAGCACTTACATCTATAATCCCAGCACCGGACCATGAATCACAAATTCTAGAGGCCTATGATTACATGAGGCTTTGGGGGGACATCTAGACACAAACCATAACATTTTCCCCTGGCTCTCTAAAGACTCATGCACATCCTTTATGCAAAAGACATTTAGTCCATCTCCAGGAGATGCCAAAATCCTAACAATTGCAGCATTGCTGAAAAGCCCAATTCCCAAGTCCCCTCCAAGATCTAAGGCAAACTCTTAGCTGTGAGTCCCTACACAAATGAAAAGTTAGACACTTTCAACATTCAATGGCAAAAGATAAACACTTCTAAAAGGTACATACAGGGGGATATAAAGGATTGGGACCAACACAAGTCCAAAATCCAACAGGGCAAACATTAAGTCCTATAGTTCCATGTGGAACATCTAAAGCAATTTGTGGCATATTGCAAGCTCCAAAGTGCTTCTGTGGGTCCACCACTATGGCACTTCCAGTGTCTATAGCTCTCAAAGCTTCTCTCTTAGGCCTGCTCTGCTCAATCCTTGAAGTTTTCCTTAGATGATTCACATTCCTGGCTTTTCTAAACTTTTGGGTTCTCCACTGCACTTTTTGGCTTTACCCTTACAGCTTCACATACTGCCTTCTCAGGGGCAACTGCCTGGCCTCCCAGGCTTCCTTCTGAAATCTGGATGAAAGTCTTTTTAACCTCAGAACTCTTGCATTCTGCATGCATCTAAAACCAGCATGATCCAGGTGTGGTGGCTCCTGCCTGTAATCCCAGCACTGGGGAAGCTGAGGCAGAAGGATCATTGCAAGTTCGAGACCAGCCTAGGCTACAAAGTGAGCTCAAGGCCAGCCTGCACTGCCTAGAGAGACCCTGTCTCAAAAACAAACAAACAAAAAAAATCCAAAAAAACCAGCATGACATGGATGATGCCAAAGTCTGCTTTCAGCTGGAGTAGGAGCCAGTGTTTCCTCTCTGGGTCTCTGGGCACTTTGAACCTGATTCTGAGAAACAAATTTTCCATGCTGCCACCATCCTGGAACCTGGTATGGCTGCTGACATTGTGGAACATAGTGTGGCTGCTGCTATTCTGGAACATGGTGCTCTGCAGCTTTCTCATCAAAGGAAAATCTTTCACTTCATCAGTTTTGAAGCTGCAAAGAGTGGAGAGTTTTTATTACTTGTGATGTTCTCAGGCCATCTTTTCTATTCGCCTTTTCCTTCTTAGCAATCAAGATCTCCTCAGTGCTATCTTTACAGTCCAAAGCTTTATTGGAGCTTCCTTCCTGGCCAAACTCGCAACATTTTATAGAATCCTCTTTGCTCTTTGATTTGCAAAATAAATCTGGCTAAAAGCTCCCAACAAAAGCCATGCCACAGCCTCAACATTTGACTGCCTTGATTTTCTTCTATCAGATTAATTAGTTCACCACTCTTAATCTTAGTCTTGGGCAAAATCTCCAAACATGAGAAAAATGCAGACAAACTTTCTGCCAAGCCATAACACATATCATCCAGATCCCAACAGCCTTCTTCCCAGAAGAAACTTCCTGAGCCTAGTCTTTACCAGTAGGATTTTTATCAGCCCTCTTGTCTGTCCTCTGAGCTATAACCAGAATCTCCCATACAGAATAGCCAAAGGCATTCCAGCTCTACTCTTTCAGGCCACACCTCCAAATCTTTCCAAATTTCCCACAAGCCATTTCCAAAGGCTCCTGAACCACATGGTCAGGTATAATCACAGCAATGACCCCACTTTTCTGGTACCAAATTCTGTGTTGGTTATTTTTCTCTCTTGTTGCTGGGGCAAAATACTCAATGCCTACAATTAAGGAAGGAAAGATGTATTTAGCTCAGAGTTTATCAGTCCATGGCGGAGGGCAACTGTTCATGGTAGTTGAAATAACAAAAGCAACAAGAGCAAAAGGGAGGGGTGAAAGAGAAGACCATTTCTGTCCCTTATATTGGATATAAGTTACCCACCTTAGGATGAGTATAAGCACTCACACCCATAATCCCAACATTGAACCAAGAATCAATCACAAATTCTAGAAGCCTCATGACTGCATGAGATTTGGGGGGACAGCCAGACATAAACCATAACACCAGTTTTGACTTTAATAATGAAGCTTTGCATAAATGTCTTTGGGTGGAAATATATTTTTTGAGTATTATATAAATCCAATCAGAAGAGCAACACTATATAATTTGAGTGGAGAAAGTGTAATATGAAGAATGTTTATCATAAGTATAATAAGACACTGGCTAGTAGGAAGTAAAGAGAAATCTAATGAATAGTGGAACTTGGAAAGCTATCTTCTAGAGTGCCAGAGAAAGCATATCTCAGGGCAGTGTCATATCTGATGCACTTACCACAAAACTGGTGAAATGGGTTGGTCAGGGTAGCCATGGGCCAACAGGAACTGGTGCCAGTCCTGCAGGAGCTGAACCCTGGGGAAGCTGGATATGCTTCCTGGGCAGGAGGCTGGAGGAGGGCAGAGAAGAGCCTGAGGATTCAGCATACAGGAACTAGGAAGCAAACCTCTTTGTCTATGGTGGTTCACCAGCAGTCTCTGCTCAGCAGACTTCAAAAACAAATGGTAATGAAAAAAATATATATGTTTTAAGAGGTAAGCTCCATCTCAATAAGCCACCAGAGTCAGTTGTTAAGAGAT
Organism: Hydrochoerus hydrochaeris; assembly: GCA_004027455.1. NCBI lineage: Eukaryota > Metazoa > Chordata > Mammalia > Rodentia > Hydrochaeridae > Hydrochoerus > Hydrochoerus hydrochaeris. The sequence continues at coordinate 341,955 of PVLA01000608.1, forward strand.
AATAAGTCAAAAGCTGGTACATGTGTACTCACAAAAGTGGAATTGTTGGATCATGCAGTTATCACACATATAGCTTTGGTGGGTTTTGCCAGTTTTCTAAAGGGTTGCACTAAATGACAATGTCAGGAGCAATATACAAGCTGTGGCTTCCTGTGCTTGCCAACATGTGAACTGTCAGTTTTCTGATTTTAGATGTTCTGTGTGAGTATGAAATGATATTTCATTGTGTATGTGTTTAGCATTTCCTTAATGAGTAATGATGCTGAGCCCTTCTTCCTATGCTTCTTAGACCTTTAGATATTCAGTCTAGGAAAGAGTCTATTCAAGTCTGTTTTACATTTTTTAAAAGTTGTCTTTTTTCTTATTGATTTATAGTAGTGCAGTAGTAAATGGTATAGGCCAATTATAAATCATTTATCAGATATGTGTATTGTGAATATCTTTTCCCAATATGTAATTTGACTACATTATTTTTAAAAAAATATTCAGAGAAAAAAGATCACAATGCAGTATTTTCCAGCATGCTGTTTCTCTTAGTTTAAGTATCAGTAGCCACAGGGTCATGGTGACATGTTTATATACTTGCTATTGAGTAAATTCATCTTTTGGAATTGGCCTGTGTACTTGCCTAAGAAGGTAAATAAATAATTTTAATAATTACCCAACTCCATTTAAAATATTCAATCTTCATTTACTCTGCCAGTTCAATTATTGAAGCAGGAAATTTTTGAAGATGAAGAAAAAATAAAGGGGTCTAGACTAATTATGAAAGTTTCTGCTAGAATCAGATTTTTTTCTCTATTTGCAAGAGTGATATCTTTAAAAATCATCAGAAATACAGTGCCACTTCTAACTACCCCAGCAGCACTTTTCCTTCCTTGTTGTGGCTCTCTGTGTTCTTTCTTACCATTAGGTTTCTTATTTTATTTTATTTTATTTTATTTTATTTTATTTTATTTTATTTTTCTCTGGTACCAGGGATCAAACTCATGACCTCAGACTTGCCAGACAGGCACTTATGCCACTGAGCTAAATCCCCAACCCAACGTTAGGTTTCTTAAAAGCAGGAACTGGTGTGTGATATGTAGTCAAAGAATGTTCCTTGAAGATAAATGTGTAAGTTAAAAAAAAAAAAAAGAAAGAAAGAAAGAAATTCCTTGAATGGATTGATTGAATCACAGTAATCACTTATTCTAAAAGTGAGTTAAATAAAAAATGGTTAAATTTATGACCATTTACTTATGCCCATTTTTAACTGAAGTTAGTGTTGACTGAAAATTAGGGGAGAAAAATAAACCTGGAAGGAAGGTCTAGTTCTTGAGGAATGAAACATGGGAAGGGAGAAGTGCCAGCTCAGTCCTTTGGAATTGAGGGCTGGTAAGAGAAGGGAGAACTAGTCTGGCTTAGAGCAGGAAGAGATCAGAAGGTATCTGATGATGCAGGAATGATGGCTGGCAGAGAAGGGAATAGAATGCAGGGTAGGAGCCCAACTAGGAACATCTCAGCACATGATGGATGCAGCCTAGCCAAGAGATTTAAGTAAAACCAAAGCCCAGGATTCACTGCAGACCCCAATTTTGAATAGGAGTGAGGTAGACAGCCGTGTGATTTTGTGTGTGTGTGTGTGTGTGTGTGTGTGTGTGTGTACCAGGTGATTCTGCTGTATGATGGAGATTCAGAACCCATTGTCTAGCAAAGTGAGGCTGGAACGTCTTGCAAACATTGATCCCAAGGTCTTTATGAAGAAAATGCTGAGTAACACAGATTACTTTGAAAGACTCTAGAGGATACAGCAACAGAATCTAGAGATTGCTGCAAAGCAAGTTTTTCAACCTAGATCTGAGGGTAGATTTAGGTTTCTGGTACTGACAATTGTTTTTTCATTATAAACAAAAAAGCACGAACATGGAGTTCTGTTTTTGGACTAACGGTATAAAAATAAGGAATTAGAAGCAGAAAAATAAAAATTCACAATTAATCAATTGTATCCATTTTGTTACAATTAGCCTAATGTATTTTTTTGTGCCCTGAGACTATCACACAATGTGGAGAAATTATTCAGTGATAAATGTTTGTGCTTCAGACATAGAGGGCTTTGAATGCCAAGGTCAGAAGGGTGGCCACCCACCCAGCAAAACTCTGCAGTCTAGGGAACTCATTCCTGCAGTAATTTGCTTCCCTAGTAAATCAGTCTCATTGTGATCCTCCTGCCTCAGCCTACTGAGTGCTGGAATTACAGGTGAGAACCACCACATCTGGCATGATACACACTATTTTCTTCACATCTATCTTGCTCCTGCTAACTTGCCTTAATAAGTCGTATTTCCCATGTGAGTACAACTGGCAGTCATTGGCAGGGTTTGGGTTGAGCATGAGAACTAGAAAATTGATGGGAAAATTTTAAGCCTTGTAAACTTGAGGTTTAGAATGAAAGTATAAAGTCAATTGCACGGTCTCTTCCTGCCCAGATAATAGCATGGTATTAGAAAAAAGAAAACCAATGAGGTTAAAAGACCATGTAATTACTGGTACTGTTCTATACTAAAGTCTGGAGATCCTGTGTTCCAAAGAATCAACTGGAGAAACCAGATCTCCAGCTATTTCCCATCCCAGCCAAACTCACCCAGCTAAGTATTCAACAATTTAATTTATAACAAGTCTCAATGAGCTATTCCAATAGGATTTTTGGGGAAGGCTTACTTCTAACAACATTAGACGATATAACCTAACCAAAGGAGAAAAAGCTACATCATTTTGATGAGAGTGCTATACTTATTCATTCAATAAACATATTGGATGACACCTATGTGCCAGGCACCGTGGTAGGTGTCAAAAGTTACAAAGGAAAAAAATGTGATTCTATTTTCACGGATCTGAGTCTGAGGAAGAAACAGTATAGTGTTCCAAGGTGCAGTAAGGGTGAAACAAGAATGTCACGGAGCATCCAGCTGAGTTTTAAGGGCCAGAGAAGTTTAGAGTTGGAGGAGACTTCTAGGAGGAGTGGATACCTAAGTGATCCTCCTGCCTCAGCCTCCTGAGTGCTGGAATTTAAAGAAGAGGTGGAGTCAAGGATGAACTGAAGCCATTTACAACAGCTTGCAAGAGGCAGTTAAGTGTACTTATTCCCAACTCTGCCTTCAGTGGCCAGATTGGTAACCTGAAATCAGCAGTGGCTTGAGTATTTACACCTTTGAAATCAGCAAACCTACAAGTCAAGCTTTTTCTCCCTGGAGAGTCTTTTGTTAAACATTTGCCAGCACACCACTGGGAAGGCCAGAGACAAAAAGGAGGGAAAACATTTCAGGCCAAGTGTGCACCACATGCAAAGGCAAGAGGTAAAGAAAAAAGAAAACGAAAAAAACAAAAAGCAGAGAGGTATTTTTCTAGGCTATAATGTGCACAACTATAATGGCATAAGACAAAATCTAACGGGCATCCCGGACTGGGTTGTGGAGGGGATCGTGCATCGTGCCCCGGATTTTGACTTTCACTCCAAAGTGGTTGTGTGAGCCAATGTGTGTTAAACTAAAGTGTGATACACTTAAGTTTTCCACTTGGAATCATCCTAATTTTCTGCCCTTGGAGCTCCTCCTTAGTAATAAATTGTAAACATTTATTTTAATTGAGATGAAAGAGAATTTTCCCTGGAAACCACTCCCAAACACAAAAAATTAAAAAGCAACACGTTAGAGAAAGAGCACCCCCAGCCTCGGCACACCTGTCCGGCCGCAGGGGCCTGGGGGCCCCATCCGTGGAGGAAGTGACTCTTGTTTTGATGCGCCATGCACTTTCTGCTCTGGAGCACACTGTAGTCAGCATGGGAAGCTTCAGCTTCCTCTTGAACATCCACACAGACCTGGACTCAGTTTCTTGATTCTGTCGAAGCACCGGGTTGAGCTTTGAAGCTTGGAAGCTATCGCCTTTTATGTTGCACGTTTTTCTAATTTTGTAAATAGAGGAATCAGAAAGTGGCCTCTTGAAAGAGATGCTTTCCTTGCTATATTTCAAACATAGCTTCAAGTTTTCAGTTCAACTGTAAATGAGTCACTTTAAAATTTGTTCCTATTAGCAAAATATCTCAGGTTAGGGCTGGGGATTTAGCTCAGTGGCATAAGCGCCTGCCTGGCAAGGTCGTAAGTTCAACCCTGGTACCAAAGACACACACACACACACACACACACACACACACCCTACCCCAGGTTATTTCTGGGTACCATGGCAATGTGACTTGAATAAGGATGCCTGTTCAATTTCCCACTCATGAAGAAAATGTCCATTTCAACAAAAAATGGTAAATTACAAATAAGCAATTTCTACATTTCTTCTGGATATGACACTTTCCATACACTCTTCTGGCACAGAAAACGTGAGCCAGCATATGCCTTATTTCTGGTAGTATCGTTGGGCCAGGATTCTTCAAGCTGTGAATTTATTGCCCAATTCCACCTTACCCTTCTGGGCCCCAACTTTAGTACTCATTCATTCATTCTGCAACCCTGCATATTCAAGGAGCACTCCCTGCATTTTTTCTTGTATTTTTTTTCTTGCAAATACCTCTTTATTTTGGTTGATTTCCCAGGGGTTTTGAGCTTTCCTGGAGAATAAATAATCCGAGTTGAAATTAGAGTGGAAAAAATATATAATCCCAAAACTACTCTCAAAACTCAAAAAGACAAAAATCAAAATAAAGCAAATAAAAGCAACAAGTTCTGTTTCAGTATCAGATTGCCCAGCACCATAGCCTAATTCGATTCCAGTGGGCAGCCTATCAGTCATGTTGCCACCTGGGTCCAATTGTTAAGTAACTGTTTAATGTAAAGATTTTTTAGCTATGAGAAAAGGGTTGAGAGACGTAAGAGAGAACCTGGGTTCTGGGGCTGAGCGAGAGCACTTGAGGAAGGACGAACATGGCCGGGGCTGCCCTCCTCGGACAAGCCAGCAGATAGCAGAGGTCTGCTGTTGAGCTGCAGGGCTGCTGGGCAGAGGAGAGGTGCCTTGGGGTGTAGGCTGAGGAGCCAGCCGGCAGGGTTGGGGGAAGGAGTGCATTCCAGGGTTGTGGTGGGGGGTGTGTCTGGTTTTCATTAGCGACAGCAGCGGAAAGATTACATTGTGAGGTCAAGGCTGCGAGGTTGCAGAGGGCTCATGCTCTGGGGCTGAGGCAGGTTCCACTGAAAGTCCTCACACGCATACAGCCAACCCACCAACCCCGCCCCCTCGCCCCCGAGAGCGGAAGAGCCTTTCCTCTGACAATGTCCCTCCAGTGCCCTCTACTGAAAAAAATGCCTCAGCTCTCTTATTTTTAATTGGGTTATACATGCACACACATTTATGATAAGTAAATACAATTTTATTTTATTGCTCCTTTTAAAGGAGAAATAAGGGAATCACATTCTTTAAATACTGAAAGGCACATGTGTAGTTAAGAGATAGCAAGTCGATAAAGGACACAAGAAGTCCAATATTCATTCTACAGGGAACTGGAAAATCGGGTCACTCTCCTAGCCAGTTTAGTGCTTCCATAGCTAGCTAGCTGTGCTGGATTTCTCAGAGCGTCTCTGGATTTCATGCGGTTGCTTAACATTCACCCCAGGTGTTAGCTTGGACGTAGGGTTACAAATTATAGTTTCCAATACAGTTTTGAGGTGACAGTGTTCTGTGCTTTCATTCCTTCCTTCTGCTTCCCGAGTGAACCACCTGGGCAATTCTCCAGCCCATTGTTCTGGGCTTCTCCCTGCCACACATTCTTCTTCCCACAGTGTCACTCTGGGAACACAGCCTGGCTCTGCTGCAGGTGCTTCATCTTCTTGATGTCACAATTAAGCTCTAAGCATAAAAGTCTGAGGCTAAGAGCAAGGATTCCAAAGCAGAAGTACCTTCTATCCAGTGTTTGTTTAAATGGTGTGTTAAATACTCAGATCTCACTTTTCTACCTGCTCATGCAAGTGCTAGAAGACTGAGATAATATGTGTAAAATACTTTGAAAGTACCAGATGCATTATAAATATTTAGTAATAGTTACCACACTGCTATGCCAATGTCCAAAATTTAGATGCCCAGAGAAATAGCAAATTCAGTTGTTGATTTCCTCACAATGCTAAAATTTTAGCATTTATGATTGTTAAAATTTTGAGTATCATTATAACCAACTAAAAGAAAAACAAAGGCTTTTTCTTTTTTCTTTAAGATTAAGTCTCACTGTGTAGTTCAAGCTGGACTTTACTTGTGATCCTCCTGCTTCAGCCTCTTGAGTGCTGAAATTATAGGTGTGCTTCCCCAGGCCTGCCTGAGAAATGAGTTTGGATGGAATAATTGTTACTATCCCCTAGATTCTCTTTCAGAGCAGAGAATTTGCAAGGATTTTTGCCCATGCCTTTTCTTTTTAATTCAGCGGATGGTGTTGTTTATTATCCACTTGAGAGGGCATTAGAATAAATTAATATTAAAATATTTAAATTTAGAATTACATGTTTGAAATGCCATTAGTAAGATTTATCACCTGCAATAAGAAGTCAGTGCACCATTAGCTCCAGTGCCTCTTTGGTAAGTGTGGGGGCCTCTGGTCCACATTATTACCCGGCATGTGTCCTTTTCTGTCCTGAATGCTGTCTGGACATCTGTTCTTGAGTTTCCTGAGGACTTGCTTTCCTGGCTCATATTTCAGCTCAGACACTTTCATCTGACTGGGTGTTCTTTCATGGTATCAGCCACTGATCTGTGTGGCCCATTCACCCTACTGGTGTTATGGACTGAATTGCATCCCCAAAAGCGCATGTTGAAGTTCACACTCAACCTCAGAATGTGACTGTATTTGGAGACAGGTCCTTTAAAGAGGTGATTAAGTTAAAAGGAGCGTGTTGGGATGGATCTTAAACAAATTTGATTGGTGGCCTTGTAAAAAGAGGAGATGGGGACCCAGTGACCCGAGGGATTGTGCACAGAGGAATGAGTACATGAAGAGCTGCAAGAGGGTAGCCATCTGCAAGCCCAGCACAAATCCTTCCCTGTGGCTCTCTGAGGACACAAACCCTTCCCACACTTTGATCTTGGAGTTCCAGCCTCAAGGGCAATGAAAACATAAATCTCTGTTGGTTAAGCCTCTTAACCTGGCATTTTGTTAAAGCAGCCCTAGCAAACTAATACACAGAGACAGGCAAAATTCACTTGTCCAACCAACTGTTAAAGGTAATACAAAATGTATTGCACAGAGACAAAATAATTAGAGCTGCATTTCCAACTTAGAGACTAGAACTGTGAAAGGGAAGCCCACCAGATCTCTGAGGCTCTACAGTGATTGTTAAAAACAGACTGGAATCAAACTGCTGCATTCAGGTCCCAGCCCTGTGCTTGCTGTCCATGAGATCTTGAGCAAGTTGCTTTAGGTCTCTGTGCCTCAGTTTCCTCACCAGGAAAATAGACGTTATAATAATGCCTTCCTTGTACTGCTGTTGCAAGAATCACAAAGGTAATAAATGTAAAATGCTTGCAACACCCAAACATAGGGAATGTTGTGGAAGAATCTGCCGTTGCCTGGTCTCAAAAAAAAAAAAAAAAAGACTTAAAAGAAAATATAATTACAGGTTCTTTCAATCAATGAAGCACTTGCCAGCATTCTATAAGACTCCTTATTTATAAGATCCTTTTCCTTGGTTCAGACTTGTTTCCCTTTGCTGATTTTATTCAAAAGATAATGACTCACATAGAAAGTACCAAGGAAGACTTTATGGAAGGAAAAGTTCTCAGGAAATTCCCAACTAATCTGCTAAAGAGAAAATATCAGTATCTTAAATCTGCTTAAAAGCCAGCCAGCTCCACACGAGTCTCCTGTTATAAATCAGGAGGAGGGGGTTAGAAATGGGCTGCTTCCTGGCCTGTGTATTGATCTCATAAATCTGCTCCTGCTGTGCTCTTTTGCTTTATGCCTAGTTTTGAGGGTATATTCAACTTCAATAAAACTTTACTTAAAACAAGTGCCTTATCAACATGCATGACCCAAGCTCACCCAAGAACTTTTGAATCCTTTCTATGTCTTCTTCATGGGTATCCAAAAATTCCGTTAGTGAAGAGCTCTGGTCTTAGCATTAAGCTTAGTAAAGAACAGATAGACAATTCCTAAAGGAGTAGAAGAACAAATTTTTAGTATAGATACCTCCCATGTGATATTTGGGTTATATTTATACCGAAGAATATTTATTGTCCAACTGAAGTTCAAACTTGGCCATTGTGCATTTTCATTTTCTAAATTCAAATTTCAACAACTCTTTTACTATGATGATAATTTTTTAAAATTTGGCATTGTTCTACCCTTCTTTTCTGTTTTTCTATTTTGTTTAATTCTCTTTTCTTTCTTTGAAAAAAGAAAAACAATATGCAATATAACAACCATTGTTAAATTTCTTTCATTCTGTTTTAAAAACTTACATTGTTATTGTTTTGAGTTTACCATTGTTGTTTATGCCTTTTGCTTTTAGTTCTTTTCTGACTTTTCTCTTTTTTAAATAAAATTTTTTTAAAAACCCTCTTTTATAGTATTGTATAAATATGTACCAAATATTATATGGGATGTATTTATACTTAAAATGATTGTTTATTTGAAATTCCCACCTAACCATGTGCCTCATATTTCATCTGACAAACCTGCTGTGACTACTTTGCACATGCTGATTCATTTAACTCTCATCCATGAGCATTTCATGGATGAGGAAACAGGAGAAAGGATGTTAAGTAGTTTGCCTAACAAACCTGGCAATAGCAAGTGCTGATAAAAATGCGGAGCAACTAGAATTATCATTTGGTGTTGATGGAAACGTAAAATGGTATAGCTACTTTAGAAGGTTGCTTGTCAGCTTTTTAAATTTACACCTATTCTATGACCCTATCTACTTTATCAGACACCAAAACAAAGAAAAACTATACATGAACACTGTCCTGAAGTTGATAAAGTCCATAGGGACAAGTTAGGAATTCAGAAATGATCTGTATACCAGAGAAGCAAAGTAAGTAAATGTATGACAGAAGCAGTTCTCACTCTTGGAAAAAGTGACATATAAAGGGAGGGAAAAGCTACAATAAACTCTCAGGTGCCTGATTGGAATCAGAGATATTATTATGAGCTAAAATATAAGCAAATGTTACCTACTTCTATTTACTGAGACTGTCCCCAGCCACAATGAATTCACCTCCTTTGCTGACCTTGGTTTCTAACTACCATTGTCCAATAAAGGAAGCGAGACTCTTTAGAGAACTGGTTCATTCTAGGGCTGGAATACAGAAAACACAAAGTGATCCAAAAGTAATTTGTGCTATAAAGTTATAAAATAATTTTTTAAAAGGATGTGGGCACAGTACATGGGCATAGGAGCTACCCACTGTTTCCAAAGTTAGAGCCACTTGAGTGACAAGATTAATGATCATATTGGATTATTACAAAGAAAGATAGCTATTAGTGAGTTCATACTGATATACATTCATAGTTTAAAATGTGATCAAGAATTGGAAAGTTGTTTCCAAAAAATTCAAGTGAATGAACATAGAAGGAATGAAGGAAGCAGAATCCACCACCAGAACCACCTTAATGACTGCTTTAAGCCAGAGCTGGCAAATGAGTATGTGTGTGAGCAGGGGTTCCAGCAGAAACAACATACTTGCACAGTCTCAAAGCTTGAGCCTTCTAAATCAGAGGAAACAGCAGGCTTCTGCAGGAAAATCCTGGCAAACATCATCTTTACCGATAGGATGTCTGGGAAGGGAAGCCATCTGTTGTGTCCTTCCCAAACTATGTAACTACAGCCTAGCGAGAAAACACCAGGCGAACCCCAAAAGAGGGACATTCTACAAAATACCTGGCCCTTACTGCTCAAAAATATCCAAATCATTAAAGACAAAGAATGAATGAGGCACTTTATCGATAAAGGAGACTAAGGAGCAAGGACAACTAAATGAGATGCGAGATCCTGAACTGGGTCCTGAAATAGAAAGACCAACAGTAGTAGAAAAGGAGGGGAAACACAAATAAAAGTTGTAGTTTAATTAATAGTATTGTACTAAGGTTAATTTCTTAGTTTTCCTAAGTATTTTATGACTATATAAGGTGTTAACAGAAGTAGGAACTAGGAGAAGCATACAAGGATAGTCTTTATATTATTTTTGCAACTACTGAGTCTAAAAGTAAAAATAAAATACTAGCCCCTCCCCCAAAGTTCATAAAAACCTTATTTTATCTTTACATTCTCTTACTTTAGCAAAACAAATAATATACCAGAGAACCATTTTTAGCTGATAAGAATAGTTTCAGACTTTCACATTTTGCATTAAAAAATTATTTTCCTGGCTTGCCTTTCATCTTTAAATTGGGTCAGGAATCCTGACAGGTGCATATTCCTCTTTCCTTCTCCAAACTTCAAATCAAGATTTCTTCTGGATGCAATTCTATCCTTGCTCTCTGCAATAGTTCACTGCCTGAGCAACAGGGCAAAGTTGGAGGCTGACCCCTGCTCAGCACCATGCTAACCCTTCCTAAGTGTGGTCCAGGGAAAATGCATCCTCAGAGGTACCACTTACACTTAGAACATCTGAACAGAATTTTAGAATTTTGTGAAGAAAACATTGCAGAGAAACCTCATCTAAAGTGAGTTGCAACTGCTGGTCTGAAAGGGCCCCGCTTGCTTCTATTTTTGAGGAAAATACCTCCTATCTCTGAATATATGAATAAACTTTTTTTTTTTTTTAAGACACGGTATTTCTTTGTATTTCGGGCTGACCTTGAACCCACTACATATCCCAAGCTGGCCTCAAATTCATAGTGATCCTCCAGCTTCAGCCTCCCTAGTGCTGGAATGAATAAACTCTTAACAGGTAACAAAGTCAAAACCATCTGCTGTTATCTGAAGATGCTGTCTGTGACATTTCTTAGGGCTGCCTACATCTTCCATCTTGCCATGAAGCAGAGTTGGTTTTTTTCCTGACCCCTCATCAGATTACTTTTTGTTTGATTGATTTTTACTTCTTTAAGGTACTATATGCTGTGTGAGGAATTGATTCATCCCTGTCTTTTCAACTCGCTCACAAACTAAAGGCTAATTTTGATAAATATCAAATGTTTTCATGTTGATAATATGAATCATTTGAGGCAACTACTTCAAAAGATGTGTTTTTAGTTAACAGAAGAATAAATTCTCTACTAAAAAGAAAAGGAAAGAAATAAAATAATTACCATCAACATAAACCAGATTCTCAAAGAGACACCACCCATTTAGCAGTATTTTTAATAGATTCAGGACATAATGAACTGTTTCCTTGGAGGTTCAGGGAGTACTGGGACCTCTGAGGTGAAAGAATTAATTGTTATCCCCTCTCCAGCTTCTGGAAGGCCTCAGGAGGGCATGCTAGGTTCATACAACTTGTCTGTGCATGTGTGGGATGAACATGGGCCTGGAGGCTGCGTGGGTCCTGCCTTCCAGCCTGGAACTCCTAGGCTTCCTGACCTGCCATCCTGGAGCCTAGAGACCCTCCAGAGAGCAGAGACCAGCCAGACTGTCATTCTCAGGCCACTAGCAAATGCCAAAAATACCAGTATGGGGTGCTGATGTTCTCTAGGCTAATGCTATTCAAACTGATGTGTGATCAGTTAGTTATGAGGTCCAATCCAAGACTAAGTGCTTAGAAAATTTGTAGCAACTTGACAGAATAACCCAGTGATGAGTCTAACCATAAAAATTTCCTTTTTCTATGGCTCAACACTAGTACTACCTGACTTTTGGTGGACATGCCTGTGAATTTTCCAGAGTTCTTGAGTGTTATGAGGAGTCTTTCCACTCTTTCTATCCACACACTCTTCTTCCCCACCTGAATAACTTTTCATTCACACTTCTTCCCATGGAGACACTTCAAGTCTGCCTCCTTCCTTCCTAAGGGAGGAGGTGAGTGCAACCCATCAGGTGCCAAAAAGCAATTCATTTTATTTTAAAATCAATCGGATGGCAAAATTCATTGAATTTCCTGTTTTGGTAGTTCTACCTGTATGCCTAGGGCAATACCCATCACTTTAAAGGGATGGGCACATCTATAAAAGACACGTATAAACAGATACATTTATCCCTGCAATGTGTGTGGATATGTATGGATGCCCATGGGTCAGTCAACAATTTCAGGCCAACACACTAGAGATAATAAAGCAGAGAAGACCCTTTACTTTAGTGGGCCTCAACCTTGCCTGAACTTCAGAATCTCCCAAAGAGTTTTTTTTTTTTTTTAATACACTAACATCTAGTGTCATGAGTATTTCCCCAGAGATTCTAATGTTACTCACCTAAATATGGCAGGACATTCTAATGTACCTCCAAGGTTGTGATTCTTCTTTATTTGGAGTATAAAGGCCACAGTTTTAGTGCTATTAATTTCTATAGGAAACCAGTTACACACGGTTTCCCATGCAAGAGAGCTATGGGAGATAACATAATCTGTTGCTAGTTTGTACAGGGAAATTTTCATGCACTGATGTTATTTTGCCCTGGTCCATTATCAAGGACAGCTACACCTTTGTTATGTATAGGGTTCAGGCATTGATCTTTTCATCTGAAGAGATGTTAGAGCAAGGCTGAAATCTGCAACTATGAACTTAAATAAGGTAACAGTATAAATGGCCATGACTTTGTATCATTTGCAGCATCTAAACATTCTTCTACTCGTCCAGAGAGTTTCAAACACAATTGCCTAGAAGTTTGCCCATCTTAGAGGAAAGCTCAAATCTGATGGTGGGGGAGTGAAGTTTTTCCCTAGGAGAAGACAGAGAACTTTAATCATGGGTCGAGATTTCTGAATCCAAATTAGAAATATCTGATCTCCAAACAGTCACCTATCCTTTGAATGAACTAGTGTGTTGGAATTAAGATTAACTCCTTGGTAGCTCTCTCTTTGTCCTTTTGACTGATAATATCCTCAACTCTTGTAGGAGAGAAGAATAATAAATAGATCCTTGAGCCCAACCAGGTGGGAAAGTAGAAGTCTATATCCATCAACCCATTTCACCCCATTTCTCCCCTAAGAAGTGGCTTCCTCACTTGGCCCATGTGGGGCTGCTCCTAACAGGCACCAGGCCATCTCTGTCAGCCAGTGGATGGTATGCGGTACATCAGCAGCTCCTGCATTTCAGAAAGAGACCTCAGCCTGGAGCCAAGGACAGAGGTCCTACACACTTTCTTCTGCATGAGACAACACTGTACCCATGACGTGTTCCAGTGGGTGGTCAAGGTGGGCTCTTGCACTGCTTTAATGTGAGTCCTTGAACAGCTAGATTTTATGTTCCCTGTCAGGCAGCTAGTGGGACAGAATGTTCCTCAAACCCTTGTGTATTAGTTATCTTGCTATGAGATGAAATATCAGGAATTCAGTAGTTTGAGTTTTGTCTGTCATCTTAGAATTGCTGTGGGGCAGGAATATAGGCACTGTTTAGCTGGGTTGTCCTCTGCTCAGGCTCCGAGAAACTACGGTCAAGGTGCCAGTGAGGCTGTGTTCTCATTGGGAGACTCAACAGCGGAGGAGTCTGCTTCCACGTCCCCTCAAGGTGTTGGCAGAATTCACTGCCTTGGGGCCCTGTGCCCGAGTGTGCTGCTTTTGGGGGGGACTATAGGCTTTCAGCCTTTCTAGGTCATCCACAATCCCCTACCATGTGGCATTCTCACTCATAGCAGCCTACCTCAAAGCTACCCAGGGACGGTCTCCTTCTTCTGTGAAACAACCTCATCAGGAGAAAAACATCTATGTCTCTGCCACTCGAGGTGACCTAGTTGAGGAAGAGGCACCCATAACATTTGTCACCCAGTGCAACCCAATAAGTGAGGCAGTGACACAGGTAGCCTTTGCCATCTTCTCTTATTCAGAAGCAAGTAACAGGCTCCACTTGCGCTCAAGGGGAGGGTCTTACACAGGGGTGACTTGTTGGTGGTCATGTCAGGCTGTGTCTGCCACACACAGCCATATCCTCAGCTTATTCAACACTGCCTACAGGATTTCCTCTTTGCTTGAGGAAAGCCAGGCTTGAGCTAGGACTAAACTTTTTGTCTTGTCCCTAATGGCTTCTTACTAACTCTAGCCCTACTTGCCTTTCCCCCTATAGATGTTTCTGAATGATATATTTTAACCTACTGGCTGCATAAAGTCTTGACAAATGGATATCACCTAACCCCTGAGGAAGCTGATACTGAGAAAGATTCAACATCTTACCCAAGGTCACTCAGATTATAAATCTGCTTTAGGGTATATAATAGTGATAACTCTTATGACTGATAATTAATGAAATAATCTATGGAAAAGCACTTTATAAATTAAAGAATGCAGTGCAAATACTAAGCACCTTTCACTGAATGCATGGATTTTTTTTTTTAACTAAAAAGATCCTTACTTATGTTTGCCCTTTGAAAACCTTGCATCTAAGCAAAATTCTGTTACCACAATTTTGTGGCATATTAACAAGAGTTAAATCATTTTCAATGCTTCTAGTGTAATTCAATGAGTAGCATACAAAGCATAAATAAGTAAAATTAATCAAAGAAAAATCTTTAATCTCCTTTTCCAATTTTCCTTTCTTCTTTTATGCTTCCTTTTTATGTTTCTTATTCAGACCTTTGAGTTCCATGAATGCACCACTGACCAGCAGAAGCAGGGCTGGCTTTTCAGACCTCTTTTGATACTCAAAAACAGAGAAAAGCAGGGAGTCCCCCCTCCCTCTCTATTCCAGGGACCTGCACTGTCCATCTGAGCCTAACATCCTCTCTGACTCCAGTCAAGAAGACTGGAAAGCTAGTGCTGCTGGATGCCCCTGGGTGAGGGCCTTGGGAGGTCACTGAGACTGAAGCCCTCAGTTTCCTGCTACAACAAACCGACAAGACCTCAGCCTGGTCACAATTAGGCTTCCATTAGCTGGATAACTGCCGCTGTGCTCAAAATCAGAGAGGAGAACAATCACACCATTGTTTGTCAAGCCTGGGGTTTATCTCTGGTTATTTCAAGCAGTGAGAGCAGACTGCAGAGATTCCCACATCTCTCTGGCGCTGATGCTGGTTGCTAACAAACAAAGATTCCTACTGTCTCATGTAGCCTACCACTTACAGATAAGAAGCCATTCCTCCAGTTATTAAAGACTACCTGTGTGTTCTGATCACAGTGTTCTCACAGGATTTTCTGCACATTGCCTTAACAAAGTCTTGTGATAGGCACATGTGGTCACAGCAGTGCATAGCCTCTCAAGGTGAGATAATACATGATCAAAAATCAGAGGGACCTGGACTGAAAACCTAACTTGACTACTGGGGACCTGGTTACCAGGCTGCCTTTCTGGGTTTGTCTGTTACTCTCTAAAATGAGAGTAATAGCACTACAGTAAGTCTCTGACTGTAGGAATGAGTTCCATTGTGGTAGAATAATCATAGGTCAGATTTGTTCATAATCCTACGAATTGAGTCCTATATGTACACCTGTGAAAGTTCATAGTGTGAATGTTCATAAATCAGGGACTTACTATACATAATTCACTGATATGTTCCAAAATTGTGACTTAATACATGTAAAATCTTTTCAAAGGGAATGGTCTAGACCAGAACTGACCAGTACAGCTTACCACAATGATGGAGGTGTTCTAGATCTACCTTGTCCAGTACAGTAGCACCAGCCACACATGTGCACTGATCACCAAAAATGTGGCTGCTTTGAGTTTCATTCTCTGAAGTTTTTTCCCTCCCAATTCTAAAAAGGTCACCAGGCCATTATATTCTCTCAAGCCATAGACACCAACCATCTTTCTTACTGTCTATGGTTTCAGGAAACTAATGCTCACTGAGAAGTCACCCTGGGAGGACAGGCAAAGCTGTGACAGAACAGAGAGTGGATCCCAGAGCTCCAGGATCCTCAGCCAGCTCTTCCCCACATCCAGGGGCAGCAGGACCTCAGCAGACAAGGACCGAGTGTGGCACCCAGAAGGCTGCTCTTGGGCTGCCTGCCAACGCACCTGAGAGTCAACTTTCCATCAGCTTGGCGGTTTGGCTTAAAGAAAATAAAGCCATGCATTGTCTTCATATCCCAGGGGAATAAGAGTCACCTCTGCTGCAGGATCATCATCCTTTCCAGCCAGAATGAAGATGTCCTCACCAGAGCTCTGGGGTGAGACTGAATCATAGACTAGGGTGGGTGTGAGGGAGAAAGTGGGTGGAACAAATGAAAGAAGATACTGGACAGAAGGAAAAAAAAATGGGTAGAGACAAGCAAAATGTTTTACCTGTCCTAGACAGAGGTAGTCTAACCTCCCACACCAAGAATTTTCTTTGCATTCCCTTAATAGAATCACATTACACTGTACAGTGTTTTACAATTTGCAGCATTGCTCATTAATAACCTCTCAACCATAATAACTAATTCTTTCTGCTGGGTAGGTAGAAAAGAAGACAAATTTTATTCATTACATTATTATCCTTGCCGATAACCTCCCATGGAGCAGGCAAGTAGCGGGATCTACTTGCTGGCTGGCCAGTATTTTCTATTTAACTTGCTGACTTAAGACTACCTTCATATTTCACATGCTAACTTTAAGCCTCCCGAGGGTTGGTTTGCATAAAATGCTTTCTCTAGAACTGTGCTGTGCAAGGCAGTAGACACTGGCTATAGGCAGCTACCTAAATTTAAATTCAAAATAATTATAATAAAAATTAAAAATTTTATCCTCCATCATACAGGCCACGTTGGACCCAAGTCAGCCCTGTCGGAGAGCGTGTACAAAGGACACTTCCATCACGCTGCGCTGCTCCAGAAAGAAAAGTCATTATATACACATGTGGAAAAGGGCTTTAAATGACCATTTTGTTGTTATTAAGATGCTTTGTACTTAAAAAAAACAGGAATAAACCTTACTATATTTTAAATCTTAAATAATACTTTATTTTAAATCATAATAGTCATAATCTCATGTATCATTCACAGATAAAGATGAAAAGCTATGTCTTTCCAGGTACCCAGAAGTTGTCTCTCTTTTGAAAGCTTTTAAGTGTTCTGCTTCCTGGGGGTTGATTTCCAAGAATCTAGTCACGGTCTATGAGTGACAGTGCCTTTTATGTACTGAAGCTTAGTTACTCTGCAAAGGTAACAAGAACACAGGGTTCTGTGCTTAGGGTGGGCACTGGAAATGTCCTGCTTCCAACATGGATTACAGCAATTCACCGCTCTCTCCAAGGAGTCTCAGCCTTGAGGGCAAGTGAGGGAGAAGTTGCCATTAGGATGCGGGTAACGAGGGCATTAAGCTATTGACTCTCTCAAGAGAAAAATGAGCTTGGGGCTGAACCGCCTGGGTACATACAGTGTCTACACAAGTGGATTATCTGGATAATGATGAGATGCTCCTCTGCATTTTCCCAGCAATGACATGCACTTAGATGGGGCATGGGTGGTTGCTGCTATGTTTGAGCTTTGAGCATGATGCTGACTCTCAAGAGAAGCCTTCTTTTCAAGAGGAGCCAGCTGCAGCAGGCCTACACAGCCCTCTGGCAGCAGCAAGGCCAGAACAGAATCATCTAAGTTCTACCCTAAAGAAACAGAAGCTACAACAAGATAATGAGAAAAGCAGACAGGAAGAGGGAGGACTGTGTTTGGTCTCAATCTGGCCCAGTTGCCTTGCTATACAAGGACAACTGTCTCTGAGGCTATGTAAAAATCGTTCCAGTTGTTGCATGTTCCTAACATGCTTGGTGTCTGCCAACTGATGTGCATGACATCATGTGCATGACATCGTAGCCACGAACTACGAAGGAGTCATTACTCTGACTCCATTGTACAATGACATAAAATTTAGGTGACATCCCAGTCACAGGCAGTGAGAGGCAGTGGTCAACACTAAAGCCAGGTTTTTGAGCCTTCTGTCTCAGCGTTCTATCATTTCATATATTTACCTGTCCGGTCTTCCCAGTCTTCAGTCAGCTTCCCCACTTACCTGATTTAGTAGGGAAGAGCATAGGTTCTGGGTACAGACCTTAGCTTTCCAAGGAGGCTTTCTCCTCTGTGAAGGGGATCTATCAACGCCTGGGACACCCCCAAGAGCTGTCAGAAATTCAGAATCACAGACCTTACCACAAAGTCAGAACCTATGTTTTAACAAGATCCCAGGTTTATTTGCACACTGGAGTTTAGGAAGCACTTTGGTATACTAGATAATATTGCATTATGACAAATTAGTCTGTAAAACATCTCACAGTCTCGTGGGGAGTATGTTTTGCACTGCCAGCCCTGTAGCACCAGTCTAGGCACATGTCACATGTGTATTCAGAGGCTCTGCCACCATGCATGCCCCATAGTGAACCAAACTGTGTGCAGCTAGATGGTTGCACAGAAAGTTGGGGAGATGAAGGGTTTTAGTAGTCATCTCCTGTAACCTGAGGGCTGGGGAGGAAACACTGGTTAAGTCAAAGTCTGTTGGCACAACTTCCCATCAAGATTGTCACTCCACTGGGTAAGATACGGGAAAGCAGAATCCTGCAGAGACTGAGTGGTTATGGTTTCCTGGGCCCTGCAGAGCTTTGTCTGGTCCTCAGGTTTCCACAGTTCCACTTGCAAGGGACTCTTTACAGGCATCTCACAAAGCAGCTTTGAATAAAGCAGCTCAAACTGTATCTCTTCCTTTCCTACCCTCCGTATCCTCACTTTCTTTGGGGGTACTCTCAACGGGATTTCCTTGAGATGAGAATTCCTTGCAAATGACTTATGGGAGGCCTGCTGTCAGGAGAAGGGGTAAAAATTAGGCTTGCCAAATAAAACACAGCCCAGGTAAATTTGGATATTAAATAACCAATGAATTAGTTTTTAATACAAGTATCACCCACATTTTTAATGAGACATATAAAAATATTATTCATCAGTCATCTGAAATTTAACTGGGTATGGTTATTTTTTATTTGCTAAATCTGACAGCCTGGGCACAAGAGAAGCAGTTCCGGCATGGAAGAGAGCTAAGTGAGCAAAGAGGTGGGTTTCCCGGGAGCCCAGCCTCTGAGTGAGCCCATGGGAGCCCAGCCTTCCACACCGGTGTCTCTCAGCCGGCTGTGGGCCACAGTCTGTCCTCAGCACAACAGGAGGGGTGCGGCTCACAGGCAAGGGCAAAGGAGTGAGGAGGAGCTCACTAGGCCTCAGGCAGTTCTCCAGAGAAGGAGGAAGCTGGCAGCCACAACAGCCAATACTCCATCAGGGTGGGTCTCCACCCTGATGTTCATAGTGTCTGTGCACCCCAAGTCTTGCTAGCCATCCTCTGTCTTCTGAGACACCAGTGTCACCTTCCTGGTGGTTTTTAACTGTGGAGCATCTCTGGACCTTTGATCTGCATTGGTCTCATTTCATCAGGAATGGATCTATACACACAGCTTCCAAAAACGTCCGTGAACTGCCTGATGTGCGTGATCAGCACAGCGCCCTGGACTTTGATTTGCTGGGGTACTCTCAGGGGCATGTTGCTCCATGGTGCTTCTGGAACAGGATCACTGTTTCATCAGGACAGGAAAGGGTGGGGAGGAGACGCTTCCAACCCACATCCCCTCCCAGGCAGTGAGGTCTTGGCAGTCTTTAGGTCCTTGGCTCAGCTGACGTCACTGTAGGACCATAAAATGCTCACATTGGCTTGTAGATTGAGCATAAATCATATATAGGCAGTTAAAGGAATTCCTGGGGATGTGCTTGATTCGTACTTCCTGTTTAAGGTCCAGAAGAAAACCAGAGATGAATGGGAGTATCCAGGACCAACGACTTAAAAAGTCAACTTGTCATTTGTGATAAACAGGGAATGTTTTGCCCATTTACTCAGCAATGAGGCTATGGGAATGATATTCTGAAAACTTAGAATCACTTTCCTCTTACCACCCCTGTTAGTCATTGCTAACTCCTCACCAGCTACAGCTATGGATATGGTCTAGGGAGAAAGATTATAAGTCCTGTGTAAGTAGGCTTCTATATTTAAAAGTGTTTGAAAAATCCTGTGAGATGGAACTATTTTTTTTGGAGGTTCATGGAACTCATTTATATTGCTAAGGTCCTGGAAAGTCTCTTCAGTGAAGAACATAAGGTTTTTGCAAATCTACTTGCTTGCAACACCAGGAGTTGTACAGGTAGGGTAAAGCAAATGCCAGCATCATGGAAGAGGAGCTGGAGGCAGTCACTTGAGACAGGGCACTCTTTACCACTTGCACTGACCAGCCCCCTGTGGTCCCATTACTAATGTCTTCTAGATGAGAGAAAGAGAGAGAGAGAGAGAGAGAGAGAGAGAGAGAGAGAGAGAGAGAGAGAAATTGAAAGTAGTTAAAGGATAAACAGAAATCAGGAGGAGTGAACTTTATTATGGTCAAGCCAATTATCCAATACATCCCCTCACACCATTCTTCGACTCAATTCTCTGATCTAGAAGGATTTGAGAGCTAGGAAAGGCAGAGTGCCAGGTGTCCCAGGAAGCCATCATGTGGGAGAGCTCTCGGAACAAGAGGGAACCATTTAGTGTGTCCTTGTAGGCTTGGGAACTGGGAGGACTGGGTCTTTTGCCTTTTGTCAAGAATGACAACTGAATGTATAACATCCTGAGGAAAAAGGTCAAAATGAACCCTGCTCATCTGACATCTTGGAAAAGTCATCTTAGAAGGAAATAATCACCAGTGTTCTGACATGTTTAATACTTTTTTTAAGCTATATAAGTATGAGACAGAACATGTTTGTGTTTCCTCCAATCACAAGAGTAGAAAATGTGCAAAAATTTCCTTAGGTGTCATTCAAGAGACATTGAGTGGGTCTTCCTATCCACAATATTTTTTTAAACATAATTAACTAATATCTGAAATTCTATCAATAGAGATCTAATCCTTGGAGGTGAGTCAGTGGTTCTCACCTGGGGATGCTTCACTGACCTCTCATCTTTGATAAAACAGATCGCCAGGCTTTATTCCTAGAGCTTTCGATTTAGTAGGAATCTGTGAACTACATTTCAAACAAGTGCCCAGAAGGTGTTGCTAGTTTAGGGAACCTCACTTTGAGAACTACCAGTAAGAACTGAATGAGATAGAGCATGTAGAGAGGTATTAGTAGAATGTGTGCCATATGCAAGGCTGCCATACTTCCTGGTTCTCAAACTCAACTGGCTCCTCAGGATTACCTGGGGAGCCTATAAAAATCCCAGTTCTCAGTCTGAAGCCTGGACCAATTATAGTGAGCTGGGCCCAACCCACTCGGCTTTCTGAGGCCCTTCAGGTAGTTCCAGTGTGCAGTTATAGTTTGGATGCACTGATATAAATGGAAGGTTGTACAGAAAGCCACTCACATTATAGCTACTGAACACTAGTTTCTCATAGCTGCTGGCGGACCTGGTCTGGAGAGAATCAGGAACGCCTTGTCCCTGTGTGGATGACTCTGTAGCCCTCTGGTCTTACAAGAGTGGCCAGGGACTCAGAAAGCCAGTTCCAGACATGTACCCGAATCCAAGCCCCACACACCCTTGTTTGTGCCTCATCATCTTCTCCATCTACCACCTCTGAATGGTCTGAATTTGTCACCTAAGCCTATCACCTGTCCCTCAGTCCTCTGGAGCAGGGAGAAGTCTCTTCTCCACTTCTCACAGTCTATGGCCCCATTCTTCTCTCCTGAACTGAGCAGCCCTCCCATGCCCCCCTGTGTGCCCACTCTCTGCCTCCTTGATCTCTTGCACATCAGTACATTTCTTTTCATTCCGATGTGCTTCCGTGTTCAATGAAGACCAGTTTTCATCCAGCCCCTATTTCCTTTCCTGTGCTGGTCCTCTCACTCACTAATCCTCACATCCTTGCTTGCTCACTCTCATGCTGCCAAGGAGGCATCCTACTATAGCATAGAGATCCTACAATGGGTGCCTGCCCTTGTCTCCAACCACTGGCACCTCCCTGGTGGATCCTTGTTCAGGGGGCTCACAAAGCCTTCCCTAAGGCCAAGAAGACTTCTCAGAGCCTGACTCTTGCTGAACCTTCTCACCCAGCCCTTTCACCATAATGTCCCCAAAACTGTGCACCTCTCCCCAAAGGCTGACATAACAAAGGCCAGTAATATAAATACTGAGAGTCACCCTAACCATTGTTGGCTTGCTGTCTTTCCATATAACAGAAGAAGGAAGCAAATAAGGGGTAAAAAATCTTCACTGACAAGTACTACCATTTATTTATCAAGTGCCCATTGTGTCTTTCCCAGTCATGTGGTACAAACATGAGGACTGACCCCTGCTCTGAGGAATTTACATCTGAATTCATATGGAAATCTTCCTAAGGCATCACCAAGATGGTGGGTCTACCCTATTGACAAGAGACTTGCTTTGGTTTAAGGAATGCTTGAAAATTCTTACAAAATCAAAGAAAAAAAATGCCACATTTTGTTATACATGTATTACATTATGTTTTCTCATCATATCCATAAAAAAAACATAAAATTGAACAAATTAAGGTCTGTATCTAAGTAACTAAGAGCTAACTGTCCCAGATCACCTCCTGCTGCATTGACAAATGGATAGTCATTCTAACCCATCGTGAGGCTGAGAATGCATGAAATGAGACTACCACAGAAACTGCTGTGGCTGCACAAACCTCCAAACATATGTAAAACAGGTGGCCACACTGTTGTCCCTGACCTCTGCTTCCCTTCTCTCCTGCCCTTTCCTCAATTCTACCATCCTAGGTGCAGCTGTCCCAAGCACATGGCCTCCAGGCCTCTGCCACTCAGCCCAGCTGATACCATTTCCTCTTCTTCCCAGCCCTGCCCATCCTTCCTGTGGCCCAGGATACTTTCCCAGATTTCCGGTAGGGCTGTAGCTTATGTTTGAGGGTGGAGAAAAGAAAGGAAGAGCTTTATTATCTGAGCCATGACCTTTAGGAATGTACCTCCTTCCCATCTGCCACTCTACAAGCCAGAAAAAGAGGTACACTCCTGATCAACCTAGAAGGAAGCCTGCTGGGCGCTGTGGGAATTGAGACTTTTGAATAAATGCCCCCTCCACATACGCCTCATGCTATCCTGCTACTCTAGTCCCTTCTTTCAAAAGAATACATTTAGTAGAGAACTTAATACTTTAACCCTAACAAAAGGAGGAGATAGGAACTCATGTTCTTGGTAGACCTGGTCATGTTTTCATAGGAGTCACATCCTTACTGCTAACTCCACCAGCACCCTGTAGAAAAGACCACTGCTGACTGTGGTGACAGGAACATACAGAAATGTAGGCTTGAGCCACACAGGCTCTGTTCCTAACTTTCCAACCACGGGGTTCTCAGGCTGCTATACGGAGCCAGAACATGCACAGGAAGAGGCAGAGGAGCAGTTCCAGAGACTAAGGACAAGCCAAGAAGTTTTTATTTCTTGCCAAGGATAAACCCCACATGGAGCAGACTTGAGTGCATGAGATGAGTAGTTGCAAAGAAAAGACGGGCATTGTGGTAGTCTTGGACAAGTTTTCTCACCTGAAAAATGTATTGCTATTTCTTCTACCCAGAGCTTTTGATTAAAAACAGAGTAGGCAACAGTGCCATCTGCTGCTCAGAACAGCTTCACACTGGATAAGGAGAAATCAGAAACAAAAACTTTCCCGTAGAGTGGTGTCATCTGCCCTAATTACATAGAACCGAGAGCTGGGGTCTGTTGTTATCTTTCCTATTTGTTTTTTGAGGAATCCTCATTTGTCTGGTATAAGCAAGTATGACACTATTCTAATTATAACATACTTCCATCACAGTTCTAACATTCTTGGACCATGTACTTTCAGGGAACCTAATATAGCCAGTACAACCTACAAACAGTACTAAATTGAATTGACTCATGGCCTGTGAATTGGACCCAGGCATGGGCAGATTGGCCGGCCCTATACAGAAGGACGCCCTCAGTGTGACCCCACAACACTTTATTCTGCTCCTTAGGACACATCAAGGTTTCTCTTTCACTTTTGTTACCAACTGGGATTGGCCAGGGTAAGTATTAGTAGGAGACCAGATGGTAGGAGGCAAGTGAGATGAGGGCTTTCACCTCAGTTCTTGCCCTGTTGGTTTATTAGGAGCTGGCTACAGCATTTATAGAAAACTTCAGCTCCTGCCAAGCAACTATTGCTGTCTGATGTCCTTGTTGGCGTTCTGGAAATCCTTGCCCCTCTTGGCCCTTCAGTCCTTGGTTATGACGGCTCCCTGCAAGGGTACCATATTAAAATGAATCACTTGTTTTCATTCTATGAAGGCCTTGACAAATAGTAAAAATTTACAATAGTAAATTCTCCTCAAAGTACCCAGTTTGAGTGTGCCATTTTTGCCTGCCACAGATCGTTAATTAATTTAAGAAGTGGTCTCAAGAAACTGAGCTTCCAAATAGAACCATGGGGTTGTTTTTCTCATGTATTAGATGTTTTCATGGATAATCTTTGTAGACGCAAACAGAACAGGCATAACTTGAGGAATGCAGTGCATGATGACTGACCAAATTATCTAGCAGTTTTTGCAGGAATAAATGCAAGGGTAAAATACTGGGCAATCAAGGGATTAGGGCTTTGCTTTGCTACAGTTACAGTACTGATTGGGATAGCTCCAAAAAAACAGGCACAATATTTTGCATTTCTTACAATGAAGAAAGAAGCAGAGTTTACTTTTCTATTATGGTTTAGGCCTTAACCACCTTCTTGCTTTGGTTGATGGAAATAGTAGCAAATGTGACACAAAAAGAAGCTGTATGTGTGCATTTTTGGTATGCCTTTCTTTTGTTAGTTGCCAGGGGCCCTGTGGCCACTGTGTAAGGGCACCCGAGATACCTCCTGGAGGATGAGCCAGGTGAGGAGAGTCACTTCGGGAATCTCCAGCATCCTTGCTGAGGCCTCAATCATACCATTTTAAACATTATATTCCCAGTCAAGCTGTTCAGACCAAGAAAAAAATTTACCAGTTGATCCACAGAACTGTGAGCAAATAATATGATTATCTTAAACCATTATGCTTTGAAGTGGTTTGTCACACTTCAAGTGTAATGGCGATAGTAATTATAGACTGTAGGATCCTCAGGCCTTTCCTAATGGAATTAAAAGGAAAAGGAGAAGCTAAAGACCAGAAATGTCCAGATGAGACAAGCAGAAAGTCAGCATCCTTTCTGGCAGCATTCAGGGAACCTGACTTCTATCATCACAGGTAAATGGAGCTGGGAACCACGCCCAATACCTGACTCTTGGGTTGTAAAATTACATCAGTAAATATTGGAACCCATAGGGTCTCTCAAACTAAGGCAATTTCAAAGTACAGTCCCCACACCAGTAGCAACAGTGTCTGTGGGGACTCATTCTAAATGCAAATTCTCAGGCCCCACAAGAGGCCTATTGCTTCAGAAACTCTAAGGGTGGACTCAACCTCCAAATATTAGCACCCCCCCCCAGGTAATTCTGACAGGGGTTCACAGTTGAAAGTCATCCACACCAAGCAAGGTACCTTTACTGGGAAGGAGCAAGGCTCCATGATGAAGTATGAGGACATCAGGCAGTACAAAGTATGGGACCCCACCCAGGCCCCTTGGGTCCGCTGGGCCTCAGAAGCAGCTTCCGTCTTCTCTGAAGAGATCACCTGCATAAAATCTTTCAGTCTCTGCCTGCAAGGCAATGACTCATAAGGAGATGAAGTTGTCTCCATAATCCAACCCATTGCCAGGCCTAAAACAGGAACTAGATCCCAAGGTAGCCCCTGTAGAGGACACCCAGCCAGCTCTGACCTTACCCATTTGTGCTGCAGGGCACTGGTGAGAATGTACTCTATGGAAAGGTGACAGACAGGAGAGAAGGTGATATTAGCATGGTGTGCTGGAAATGGCTTGGGCCAGCTTGTGAGAGCTGACTTGTAAATGTTCAGAAATTTTGCAAGACAGTTATTAAATATAGCCTGTATTAAAATTTATGTAGACTTACAAGTAAGGATATTAAAAACAAAGGTAATAAATTCTCCAACCTCTTTGTTATCTTCCTATGTTTTGCTATTACCTATATTTTGTAAGTTACTTAACTCTATTGTATCTATAGAAGAAAGACATGCTTAATGGCAGGCTACAGTGCTGCATTCAGTTGTATGTTTATAGCTTAAATAAAACCATGGTAAGAACACTTACAAATTGAAAGCCAGCAAATTCTATAAAATAGACTCTTTTTTTCCCCTAAAAGCTGATTGTTACACACTTGTCAGCATCCCATGGAATATAAGTTTTGATAAGGCTACATTTATTTTCACAGGTAAACTCATCTGAGATTTAGCATCTAATATATCAGCTCCAAAACCTGAGTGACATTAACGTAAAACCTGGACTCAAACAATGGCTATGTTCTTTCCCTGTGCCTGCTGCTACAATCATCACAAACTAAGTGGCTTAAAACAACATAAAATTTTTAGTTCACAGTTTTGGAGGTCACAAGCCTGAAACTGAGTCTCACTAAGCTAAAATGAATGTAATTGGTAGGCTTGCATTCCTTTTTGGACTTCCTGCAGACAAATCTGTTATCCTATCTCTTCTAGTACCTAAAGGCTATTCCTTTCCACATTCCTTGACTTGAAGGCCTTCCTGCATCTGCAGAATCAGCAGTGAAAATCTTTTGATAACAACTGTCCAGTTCTGACTCCTGTACTTCCCTCTTCTCTATTTAAAGTGGCCCATTATCTGAAATCTTAAGGCCAGATATCAGCAACTGTCACTCCAAGGCCAGTTATTCTGCCTGTCACAATCAGAGGGAAGCACCAGCACCTTCCTGCAAAGGGTTAGGGAAACACGGATGGTGAATGAAATTTATTATATGCAACCTGCTCAGCTCCTTCCCTCCCCTCCACCCAACCACACTCAGTGGGGTAACTGCCATCCACAAAAGCTTTGAAAGTCCATATTGGGGAAGGGCCAATTGCACAAAGCTCTTTGAAAAGCTCTGTGGTTGAACCAGGTTTCTTGATTTCAAGAATAAGAATTCTAGTGTGATGGTACCCAGTGGTACCACTTATCCAATGCAGACAAGGCAACCATAATTTCTGCAACAAACCACAAGTACAGAATGGTATTACAGGGATTGTGGCTATTACCGTTGATTAGGATGTCCTTATAAATTAAATATGTAGCTTACTAAAATGTTGCTTGACATATACAGATGTTGTTGCCTAAAGCCATTGGTTCTCCTGGAGGAGCTTGTCATGCAGGCTTCCCTAATTTGAACTCAACTGTTACCATCAGAAAAGCTCAGGACCTTTTTGCTGAGAATGGCTGCAGTTTACTTTGAGAGAGATTTGGCCTTTACTTTGATCATCACTGCCTGGCTCTGGAGGGGAAGATGTACACTGTTTAATCACCAGGAGAAGCTTGTCATGCTGGCTTCCTGATATGAACTCAGCTATTATTGTTGGAGGAGCTTGGGACATCATTGTTGTTGAGGATGGCTGTGATACTTTTCGGGGGAGCCCTGGTCCTTATTTTGAGTGTTGCTTCTTGGCTCTAGTACAGAACCCTCAGCCTGCTGACACAAATCCTTCACCCTTCTGGAACAGACTTTCTATCTTCCACCATTGTGCAGCCTTTCCAACACAGATCTGTGGAATAGACTTGCATAGGTCATTATCATGGGCTTTAGGTCTTTAGTGTGTGGACAGATTTCCTGCACTCTCTTTGTATCTGACTCCTTGGGTGACCATTATAAATAATACCATAAATTATGCATCCTGTATATAATTGTTCTCTTTGTAATCCTTGACAACAACAAATTTGGTACCAGTGGAGTGGGATTATTGCTGTAACTGTACCTGATGATGTGGTTAAAGAGCTTTTGAGAATGTCTTGTGGGAAGACTTTGAAAAGGTTCAGGGGTACTGCTTGAAAGCATAGAGCTGGAACAACTTAGGCTGTTCTGTATGAGAGATTCTGGTCAGAGCTCAGGAGACCAAAAAACCAGTACAGACGGCTCAGGAGGTTCCTGCCAGGAAGAAGGACTGCACTGGTTGTTGGATTCCAGAAGAAGTTGAATGTTGAGGCTGTGGCATGGCTATTGTTGGGAAGTTTTAGCCAGATTTGTGTTGTATATCAAGAGCAAAGAGCCCAGTAGGATGATTTAAAATGTGAGTTTGACAAGAAAGGAAGCTCCAATAAAGCTATAGACTGTAAAAATAGAGCTGAGATTTCTGTTGCTGAGAAGGAACAGGAGAAAAGAAAAGATGGCCTGGGGGTATCCAAGGAAGCAACAGGCATCCACTCTTTACAGCCTGATAGCTGCAAAAGTGAAAGACATTGCAGAGCACCATGTTCTAGAATGACAAATGTGGCCACATGAGGTTCTAAAATGGCAGCAACCGCATCAGGTTTAAGAATGGCGGCAGTATAGAGAATTTGTTCCTCACAATCAGGTTCAGAGAGCTCAGCAATTCAGGCACTCAATCCCTATAGCCAAGAGAGAGAGCCTGGCTACTACTTCAGCTGGCAGTAGATCTTGGTAGCATTCACATGGTACTGGTTTAAACATGTGCAGAATGCACGAGTTCTGAGGTTGAAAAGGCTTCCACCCCAATTTCAGAAGGCCTGAGAGGGTAGGATGTGAAGCTGTGAGTGTGAAACCAAAGGTTCAGTGGACAATCCAGAAGTTTGGAAAAGCTAGGCACATGGATAATCTACAGAAATTTGCAAGGAAGGAGCAGCAAAGTCAGCCCAAGAGAGAAGCCTTGGGAGCTACAACCACCGAAGTGTTGTGGGACTGGAGTTACTCAAGTCTTTTAGAGCTCAAAACCAGATTTCTTCAGATGCTGAACATTGAACTCCAGGACTTAATGTTTGCTCTGCTGGATGTTGGACTTCCTTTGGTCCCATACTTTTCTATCCCCCTGTTGTCCCTTTGGAATGGTAATATTTATCTTGTGCCACTGAATGTTGGAAGTGTTTAACTTTGTTTTTATTTGTATATGGGCTCACATCTAAGAGTTTGTCTTAGATCTCAGAGGAGACTTGGGACTTGAACTTTTCTTGGAGATAGACTAAATGTCTTTTGCATAAATGATGTGCATGAGTCTTTGGGGTACCAGGAGTGGAATGTTGTGATTTGTTTAAATGTTTCTCCAAAGCCTCATGTGGCCATAGCAGGGGAGCCTTTCAAAGGAGGCTGAGTCTAACATTTGTGATTGATTCATTGTCTAGCTCTAGGATTGGTGGTGTGAGTCCTGCACTTGCTCAGGTGTGGGTAGCCAGCATACAATATGAGGGAAGGAAGGAGGTGTGCTTTTCCCTTTTGCCCTTTTTGTTCTTGTAGTTTCAGCCACCATAAAGCCATGCTACCCTGCCTTGCAGCCAGCTGATTATGTGCTGAAACCTCCAAAACCTGTAAGCTAAAAAAAAAAAAAAAATCCTTCCTTCATTTTGGGCATTAAGTATTTTGTGTCAGCAGTGACAGAAAAGTAGCCCAGACAATAGGCAAGAAAAAAATATGCAAAATTTGGGGCAGAACCATAAATCATGTTGTCTTAGGAGATGCACAACCTCTCTCACTGACCTGCAACCATTAGAATAAACACACTATGAAGCAGCCATAGCATATAGTAAGAATTTTTTTTAAGTTTGTGTGGTGAATTTTCCCTGATAACTATACTGGGAGAAAGGAAAATACACACCCTTCAAGGTGTTACTAGGTACATGTTCTTAAGTGACATACTTTCCTGAAATATGTGAAATACTACCACAGCTGGCAGAAAGGCAATCCCCAGAGGCCAGGGATGGATAGTGTACTTGCTTATGTCCCTCTCATACTAGGTCCAACAAGGACACTTACTGTCATTTCCTCATTCTCAGGATGTACAGGTGCAAAAAAACACCTTAGTAATCAGCAAAATTTTCACAGTGGTTTCCTGTCCTATATAGTAGGGACTATTATGGCTGAAAGGGCCAAATGGAGTCATCTGGAACTGACCCTTCTACCATGATGATAAATCAACAGTGTTGTCACCTTTCTGGGGAATTGCCAAAATTGATATTGCCATGTTGTCTTGAATGATACAGAGGTGGTGATATCTATTGCATCCTCATGCAAATTCTAGATGTGTCACTGAAAATGTAGTTTCACACATTAAGTACTCTTGGACTTTTACTATACATTTTACTAATTCTGAATATGCACTGGGGATATTCTGAATCAGAAACAGATTAGTTCTTATGATCTGCATAATAACAACTGTGCCATCCTCCTTTGCCCTCATCCTTACTCCTAGGCAATATCAGAAAAACTGGATGAAAAAAATCCACATATATGGCTGGTACTCCATGTGGCAAAGGACAGAGACTAACAGATCTCTGTTTACATACAGAACCCAGGCAGTTGCCCTTTCCTTCCTGAAAGATGGAGAAAAAACTGCTTCTTGAAGATAGGGTGGAAAACACTCTGGGTTCTCATATTAACTCTTCAGTTAAATTCCTGCAGAAACCAGATCACCTTGTGCGGCTCCGTATAAAGCAGAGACATCTCCAAAGTCCTCACCTCAT
Source organism: Hydrochoerus hydrochaeris (assembly GCA_004027455.1). Taxonomy (NCBI): domain Eukaryota; kingdom Metazoa; phylum Chordata; class Mammalia; order Rodentia; family Hydrochaeridae; genus Hydrochoerus; species Hydrochoerus hydrochaeris. The sequence goes on from PVLA01000608.1 coordinate 372,465, forward strand.
TACTCCTTGAAGCTTAAACATTTAGGGAATTGGGGCTCCAGACTTTGCAGCACCTCAGGACTGACCTAGAGCAGTGATGGTGAACCTTTTAGAGACTTCAGTGATAACAAACAGCCTGCTGTGACATGCTATAGATTCCACCACTGATCTAGAGAAATAGTCCAAAATATAACCATTTGGCCTTCTTGGCAAGATAGGAAAAGTTTTATTTCCCTTTGCCTTAGAGCAAACATCCAGGAAAAAAAATGACTATTGATCTAATCTTTACAGTATGTACAAAGTAAAATATTGTCAGAAGACAAACATTAACTTTATATCATATATGTTCTTGTGTCTATAGAAACTAGAGATTTTTACAGGTGCACTGAAAAATTCAGGGAAGACATTTCTGCACAGGTATGAATGTGGTCCCTCTTCCCAAAACCTCAGAGAATAAGACATGAATGTCACTTCCAAAGCAAGATGTGGGAACTATGGCAAGGGGAAAAGGCACACAGAGAGGCCACCAGAAAAATGCTAATAGTTAAAAAAATGTCTCAAGCAAATTGAAGATGATGTTGAATAGCCAATCCCAGATTGCTAGTCAGAAGCCTGTCTGGAATGCCTTCACCACTGTATTCAACATTGTCTTAAAGATTTAAAAAAATGCAATTAGATACAAGATAAAAATAAGCTTTACATACTGGGAAGGAGAAAGCTACATTGTAGGTATCATTGTAGTCTAAAAGAATCAATGAAGAAATTTACAAAAGTTAAGAGAAATAAGCAAGAAACTCAGCAGCAATAACTGATAAATTTCCTGCATACAAAAATTAGGTAGAAAATTCCTAAAATTTAATTTTGAAAACAATTGTGAGATCCCCCCACTTCTTGTATGGAAACTAACTGAATAAACATTTAAATGAATAAAGACTTAAAGTAAATAAAACTATAATGGCACCAAATTAAAAATAAAAATGAATAATATTAATTCAGCATTTACCCTGTCAGGCACTGCCTCACAATATCTGATGGTTACAAAGTGTGAATGTGAGTCCTTAGAGGCTGAGTAATTCAGCCAAGATCACATAGCAAGCGTGATTTAAACTCCAAAGCACTTTTATTTAATCAAAATACCACACAGCCTTCTAATTCCAGTATAAAACATAGGCAAACTTTTCTGTACTTAAAATTTATGGTTTGTGAGCCAGGTGTGGTGGCATATACCTGTAATGCCAGTACTTAGGATGCTGAGGTAGGAGGATTGTTTTGAGTTCAAAGCCTGCCTGGGCTACATAGTGAGTTCAAGGCCAGCATGAACTATATAACAAGATCTTGTCTCCAAAAATAAAAGTTTAAATTTAAAAGAAGATTTATGGTTCGAATATGGTTTGTGTCCCCCAAGTCTTTATGTATTAAAATCCAATCCCTATTGTAAGATATTAAAAGTGCAAAAATTCAATCTAGCCCTAGAGTTTAGAGATGGAACCTTTGGGTATTAAGATAAATAAGGGTCCCTAAAGTGGTCCTCCCACCATTGAATACTAGTGACTTTGTAAGAGAGACCAGAAGAGACGCACGTGCACATACACACCCCTTATCTCTTTCCAAGTGCTGTGATGTAGTACCTTGAGACTCAGCCAACAAGAAAGTTGTCACCAGATGCAGATCTTTTACCTTGCATCTTAAAACACTTGGAGAAAGGAAGGGTCTTTGATTTTTTTTTTTTTACAAAGTATGATCTGAAACTCAGAAGTCATAAAGACAAAGACTAAACAATTTGACTTTGTAAAAGTTAAAGTTTTCTATGTGAAAAAATTAAGTGAAAATAAAAAACTAAGAAAAAATGATTTTACAACACATGTCAAACTGATATGGGGGAAAGAAACTCCCAACCTACTATATGTCTAGTGCGAGTTCGGGTTCTCTATAATCGAAGAATGTATTTTAGGAAGAATGGAGGTTAAGAGCAGAATATATTTATTGAGAGAAAGAAAACTTCTGTCTGAGAGAGAGACAGAAGGGGTCCTGAATGGGCAGCTGAGGATTTTATAGAGCAAAACCACAAGGTGAGGCGGGCCCAAGGTAGGGGAAAAATGGGAAATCGCAGGCGCATACGAGGTGGGACAGAACTATGGTCAATCAATAAGATTATGAGTATAATTGTTCAGGTAATATTAAGTTGGGATCGAATTGGGAAGCGAGCCATGTAGCAAGCAGGAACACAGCCTTTGCCTGTAGGAGGTTGGACTAGTGGCTTTTTCTGGTTTCCTCAAGGTGATTGATACATATTTAGAATGTTTATCCTTAGGGTGTGGTTGCATTTGTTTTGTCTTTTGTCTTGAGATCTGGCCCACAGCGGGAATTGTCTGTCCTTCTCATAGTTGCAAAGTATCTGGTCTTCTGCACTGGCTCCTTCCAGGCCCAGCCCTGTGTGACTGACTATAATATTCTATCTTAGATTTCTATTGCAAAAGGACTCATTTGCTTAACATATAAAGAATATTTGCAGATTAGTAAGGAAATACTGCAATCTAATGGAAAATTGAGAAAGAAACAAAAATAGAAAATGCTTATAATTAAAATAATGAAATTATAACAACTGAACCACTCTTTTTGCCTTGTATGTTGGCAAAATATTTAAAAATTGCAACTATTTAAAATAGTATTAGCAAGGATAATGGAAAATATATTTTAATATACTGTGTAAATTGTAACAATCTCTTTACAAAATAATTTGTCAAAACTCTATCAAATGTAAAATGCACCGAACCTTCGACATAACAATTTCACATCTAAGAATCTAACTTCAACAGTAACTGTACAAGTGTAGGAAGATGACACTGAAGCAGTGAATTAAGTGGTTTGGGGAAGCAATCTAAATGCCCATTATTGAGGGATGAGAAAAACAGAAATTATAAACCTGAACTGGGTGTGGCGACACACATTAGCTAATTTGCATGCTTCCCTAAAGGATAAAATGGGGGATTGAGGTTATCGGTACCTCCTGTTTGAGGTTTCCCATTAACTCTTTAGGGATGAGTCATCCACTTTCACCCATTAAGACTAAAACAAAGACCACTAAATCTAAAAAACACTCCAGGGCAAGAAACTTCTTAGCATAAGATCATCTCTGCCCTCTTGAGTCATCCCAGGATTGCACTTGCCTGCTGAGTCAATAGGCCAAAGTCTTCTACCCATTTTGAATCTTTAGCTAGCCCTTCTATCACTGATACACCCAATAAATAGTGACTATCCTGGAGGGTTGTGCTCTTGGCTTAGTTGGAGACATTGACTTCCTAGCCACTCATCATGTATTACTAAATTTGTCTCTGTTTTTTATTTTATTTTCTCACTGTACCCTAAACACAGGCCATCGGTGCTCTTGGCTGATCCCCCTTAGCACATGTTTGTAATCCTAGCTACTCAAGAAGCTAAAATAGAAAGATAGCAAGTTCAAGGCCAATTTAGGTAACTCAGGGAGACCCTATCTAGATAATAAATAAATAAATAAATAAATAAATAAATATGGGTAGGGATTAGCCGAGTGATAGAGTCCCCCTGGGCTTTATCCTTAGGACTGAAAAAACAAACAAGTAAGCAAGCAAACAACATAAACTCAAATACTTCCATTCAATCTGAGTTAAAAGTAATTTGAAATTATAGACTGTAAGTTTTAATGGTATTATGAAAGCTTTCAATGAAGAAGTTGTGATGAAACTTCTTGAAGAAACTGTTGATACAAATGTTTTTATAAGTGATGCCATTGGTCAGCTACCAACCATTGTTTAAGACGATAAGAATTTAGAGGTTATTTACCAACGAATTACTGTACCATTAAAATAAGTCTGCACTTATTCTATATTTTGAGCGGATGAAGCTAAGTTTCCATTAACATCAGTTTTACTAAAAAGAAGAAAAAACTTTCCCAATGCTTTGAAGTTTGTTTTCATCACTACCAGGACTGCTGGCTAACTTTGAAACCAGGTATGTTTATATTCTCCTGTAAAGTGTGTTTGCAGATGAGATTTGATTGTTCATCAAGCTTGAGATACTAAACCACTAACTATAACCTTATGGGCTTTGTAATAGTAAATAAATCCACATGAAATCTGTGCAACTTTTCATGGAGTTAGTGTATCTTTATTTTGGCTTTCTCCTTTCCTCAGTTTATATAAATAAAATACATACTCTTTAAATAGTGTCTATGTAAGATTCATTATTTAAAGCACAATTGAGAGCTCTTGCCTTTTCCAGTTAGCTAAGTAAATTATGGTACATCAAAACAATGGAATAAAGACTAAAGTAAACTGCCCCCATCCCAAATCTGCACGTGGAGTCACTCACAAATCCTAGAGCCGAGTTTCTGATTCAGTTGGTCTAAGAATGTGCATGTCTACCAAGTTTCTCTACAGGCCGATATAGCTGGTCTGGGGGCCACACTTAGAGAACCACTGCTTTAAAGGCCTGAAGTAGCTCTCTCTGCACTGGTACAGAAAGATCTTTCACGGCATAATAAACTGAAAAGAGACCGAGAGGTATGTCTCATTTGCTTATGTTCACAAGCTTTCTGGTGTTTAAGAAATGTCTATAAGGATATAAATACTAGGTTGAAGTTGATTTCTTCTGGGCAGTGGGCAAGAGATGTGCCTGTATTGAATCCACTTTTATACCATGAGCATGTCTTAGTTTTAAAAATGAGTCTGTCAATTGTACCCATGGGATGCTCCCCTGGTGACCCTGGGACCAAGCAGGGCGTCATGCCTTTGCAGCACACAAGTGGTGCTGGGCGTGTGTGGAGAAAGCAGGTGGGAATGTGCACAAGCTGTGTTCCTGTCCTGCCATATCGAGGACTTCAATGGGAGAGGTGCCCCCAGGGATTCAGGCTGAAACGAGCCAAAGAGGAGGGGGGTAGAGAGCTGACTCCATGGGGTCTTGGTAGGGCCGGAATCTGCATGGTTCCATTTTACAGAAGGAGAAGAAATGCCTGCTGGCCTCGGTGTGGAAATGTGGGCGGGGTGGGGGGCAACGGTGTTGCGGCTGTGGGGACATTACGGGGGTGTGGTAGGCAGGTCTAGTGTGGGCAGGAAGGCGAGTGGTGGAAGTGGCGGAGGTTGGGTGCCCCTCAGCTCACACCCAGGCTCTGGCTTCAGGGGAGAACAAGGAGAGAGCGTGAGTCTGAGAGGCACCCGTGGGATGGGCGTGGGTACTTGGCACCTGAGCGAAGGTGCAGCATCCCTCTCAGCATCCTCTGAGTGGGATGCGGGAGAAGTGAAACCTCTAGCCCTTCCACTTTCAAATGCTCTAGTTGCTGCTGAGCCACACACACAGCTGCGGTAGCTGCCAGTCTCAGGAGGCCAGGTGCTGTGTGCTGTGGTCTTCCGTTAAAAGTGACCCTTGTAAGACAAAGTTCGGAAACCCAGATTAGAGGAGGTGTCTGTGTGAGAGGAGGAGGAGAGGACACCAGCAGTTTCTGAGAGCTGCAACATACAGTGAGTATTTTTACTACCAACACACAGTTGTTGGCTGGCACTGGCCTTGGGCTTGAGGAAACTCTTCTGGAAGTATCTTTTAGCTTATAAACCTCTGAAATGACTTGGGCATGGAAGAAGAAAGCTAACCACCCAAATAGGAATGATAGGCTAAACATATCTACAAGCCCCAGAGTGGGTCACAAGCACAGAGTGCTCCAGGGGGTCCTGGAAGGCACTGTTGATACAGTATGAGAGCACCACGCCTCTGCTTTCAAAGGGACACAGAGAAGCTGATTGGGGAACAGTAACACAGCCCAGGGACCTTCTGCCAGGATCCCCTCTCATTCAGACGGGGAGGCTGCATTGGCAAGAACCAGTAGGGCTAGAACCAGTGTGAGGAGCTGGGGGCGATGTCTAGTCTGAGATGACAGTCATATTCCATGCCAGGGCTGCTATAATAACATACCACACATTAGGGTGCTCAGACAACAGGATATTACTATCTTGCAGTTCTGGAGGCCCAAGATCACAGTGCCTGTGGGTTGATTTTTTTTCAGGATTGTGAAGGCAAAGCTGTTCTGTGCCTGTCTTCTAGCATCAGGTAGGTTGTGGTCAGTTTCAGTGTTTCTTGGCTTGTAGATACCTTACCCTTATTTACCTTGATCTTTACATGATATTCTCCCTGTGTGTCCATACTATGGCTTGAATATTGCTCCTCCCACCCCAGTTCATATTTCGGAAGCTTGGTCTCCAGTGTGGTGATGGGAGGGGAAGCGGAACCTTGAAGAGGTAGGGCAAATGGGAGTTCCTTAGGACGCTGAGACATTGCCCTTAGAAGGGATGAAAATAGTTGAGATCTCATGAGAGCAATTTGCTATAGAGGCCTGAGCCTGACCTGAGTTTTCCTCTGGTTTCTTGTCTTGTGATGTGATCTTTCCTCTCATACACACCTCTGCCTCTGCAATAAGGTCCTTGCCAGAGCTAGCATGGTGTTGTTTGGACTTTCTACTCCTAAAACTGAGCTAAATATCTTCCTGTTTATAGCATTATCCTGCCTCAGGTATTTCATTGCAGCAACAACAACAACAACAAAAAACTCATAAGCCTGTCTTCAATTTTCCCTTCTATAAGGACATACATCAGTCACATATTCCAGTATGTCACATATTCCAGTATGTCACATATACATCAGTCACATATTCCACATTAACAAAGACCCATTCCAAATATGTTTGTGATCTGAAGTGCTAGAAATTTTGAGGATACTCAAAACTATAACAGAGGCCCTGGTGATCTTTATCCAGGACCCTGACTTTACCTTTTTAATGAAGCAAACATGGCACTGAGGGTTTCATTTGGCTAGGCAACAACCCATAACTCAGGCTCCAAGTGGGAGAACACAAGGGTGACCAAGATTTCCCAGCAAATTCCATTTGTAAGCATGTGAGCAGTACAGGAATGGGATTAAGTTACTGGATTCTGCTAAGGTGACATGCATTGTTTAGCACCCCCACATCCCCACCTTACACCCAGGGCACCCTGGAGGCAGCATGGCAAATAGGCACAGCTGGCAATGGCACCCACCCCTAAAAGTTGGCCTTCATCAGTTTGAAGTCAATGTCCTAAGTATAGAAACGGAAAGTCACCTGGAGAACCAACTGCGGATTCTCAGCCCTCCTCACCCCATTTGGCCCGACTCCATCCTGCCTCGTATACCTCTGGATGACCACTTAGCCTGCTCATTTCCATCTCTGACCCACCGCAGTTTTACTGTCAATGCAGCAGCCTTGGTGATTCTTCTGAACATAACATAAATTATGTCAGGATGGAAGAGGCTAAAACACACATAGCCCTCCCCATATCCAGGAAGGCCGGGAACAAAATGGCAAATGTGGGCGAAGCTGCTCTGAAGGTTTTAATCCAGAGCTACAGTCAATTGGTACCAACCCTCCACAGGAAATGGCCCATGTTTCTATTCTTGCCACATCTCTGCTTTCCCCTGGCTCATTTTAATCAGCCTCTCTGGCCTCCTCACTAATCCTAGAGCCTACCCACCTTATTCCCAAAGCAGAAAATGCCTAGATGACTGTGAGCTCACTCTGCTGTCCTAAAGACATTGCTTAAATGTCACCTTCTCAGCCAGGCCTACTCTAATGGCCCTCTTCTAACCCCCACAGCCCTTATCATCTTTCAACATAGTATAAAATCCCGTATCCTGCTTATTACCTGTACCACTGGAGTGAAAACTACATGAGGGTAGAGATTTTTCTGTCTTATCTTTTGCTGAGTTCTGAGGGCCTAGGACATTGCTTGGCACAGGTACATATTCAGAGTAGGACTGTCAGACACATGAGTATGGAATTAGACACATTTCCAGGCCCCATCCCAGAAGAGTGGCCTAGAATTGTAGTGCCAGGAGTGCAGAATCTGTGTTGCTAAAAAGCTTCTGTTGTAATTCTTAGGCTCCCAAACTTCTCAGGTTGAAGTCTGGGACCCAGTATGAGTCTAAGGAGTGGTGACATTGCACCATTGCAGCTGTGGGTCTCTGAAAAATATAGAGAATTGGGACCAGGTAGGAACATCTTCAGGAGCACTTACTCATCAACCGCTGGGTTTTAGATTTCTCCTGAACCGAGAAAGGTACAAATGACTATGGCCTGCTTGTCGAAGCTCCTAGGCCAGATGGTGGGCCTTTTAGAGCTTTAAAACTATAACAGCCCATTGCACCACACTTGCCACAGTTTTGCCACCACTGTCCTAGACCAATGGCCCTTGCCCCTGAACTTTGAAGAAGGAAAAGTTGCCAGAGAATAAGGAAACTAAATGCATTGACTAGGTGCTAAGAGGATAAAGGATTAAAATCACCATCTCATTCAACTCTGGCCATGAAATCGGAAACACTAACTCAACTTTAGCAGGGAAACCTCTTGCAGTAATTAACTGGATTCTGGGAGCTCTGGAAGGGCCATGAAGCCAGTTGTGTTTCCCTGGCTCTGTGGGTAAGGCTTATAAGCAAGTGAAGGAAGACTAGCTCTGCACACAACAGCAACCTCAGCGTGAAAGGCACAAGTGTTTATTTTTTGGAAGAAGTGGCCTTTCACCAGGTGATATGTAAGGAAGGGAGAGAGAAACCAGTGAGGGTGAACTGAGGGAAAGACTGGGAAGTAGGAAGCTCGGTCCAGTGTTACTTACGCTGGATCACAAGCTCTGTTGAGTCAGCTGCTCCTGGAGCCTAGGAACACCAGCTGGGTTTCTTGAAATGAGTACAGAAAAGCCATTTTAGTTAGGAAGCCTGACAAAGAAGACCCGGTATAAACACACACAAAGATGACCAGTGCTGAGGTCTGACTGGAAACCTCCCCTCCCTTTCCACTACACTCTCACTTTCACTGAAGATTCAGAAATAAAACCTTCAGATTTCATTATTTTAATGAAAGGTTTTCCTTTCAAAAGATAAAAATAAAGCTTGATTTCGCAGTCATACTGCTTCACTCGTGGAGTCTCTCATCTTGGATACACCTCTGGATGTTAATTTTGTAGAACAATAATAATAATTGCTATTACATTATTTTTCAAATGCAACCATTTCCATATGTGCGCATGTCAGTGGGAGTGTCATCTAGAGCATGAAAGAAAACTGAATGTTTTAATTTGAAGACTAATAAAAACTATATCAAAAGAAACTTTTTAAAGGCCAGGGACACTATAATGCTTCAGACACAACGAATCAAAATGGGAAAAATCCTCTAAAATATTTGTAGAACACTATATTTCCTATCCTGCATTCATTTGATAGTAAACAGTGCCCAAAGATATCTTTACATCTTTTGACACAAAGTTTTAAGAAAACATGGCTCAAGACCTTTGCAGCTACATGAAATACAAAACTGCATTTAAAATATCCATATCAAACCTAAATTTGAGGTCATTTTCAACAGTATAATGGAAAGGTTGAGTTAAAAAGAGAAATCTGCAATGTTCAATGTAATCTTATCATACAGATTTCAGAATGCAATCCAAAATTACACTTCTGAAAATAAATTTTAATTTACTTACCCAGTATCAATTGTAGGTCATATACTAAGTAAAGTTATTTTATTTCACATAAGCCAAGTGAGGTAAGTACCAAATTTAATGTGTATTATATTCTTTTTTTAAAATTTTTATTTTGAAGGTAGTAGAAATACAACAGAACAAGACAAAACAAAGCCAATTGAGGCAGTGCAGAGAATTTGATACAGAACTTCACAGCAGGTTACCGGAATAACAGTAATAGGTACCATAGTATATCTCATTATCTTCACAATAGTTGTCTAGTCAATTAGGTAGAGCAAAATCAAACCAAAGATAGAACATTATGAAACCAATCAAAAGAGAATACTGAATAGAGTAAAGCAATTAATCATAATGAAACAAAACTGAAAACAACATTTGCTTTCAAACAGAAGATAGAGACCTCCCATATTTGCTATATTGCATGCAGTCATCCTCCCAGGAGATGCTCAGACCTCTGTTTCCAGTTGCTAAGGTGGGGGGGGGGGTGTTAGGATGTTTGATTCCAAGCCTGTGCACCGGTAAGCTCACAGGAGACACTACTGGGTCTCCTCCTGGTTCATGCTGGAGGAAGGCGCTTAACATGAGGGCGGGCAAATTGCTTCTTTGTGCAGCCGCCTGGGTTCCACCAGGGCCATGGCCAGATCTCAGGGCCTGCTCACTCGTGTATTATATTCTTAAAAGCAATGAAGTAGTTAAAAAGTTCTTTGAAGAAAACATTTATGATTACATTTATCAAACTTCTTTTACTGATGCTGTCATAGATTCTTGATTTTAATACTAACTTCTCCACCATAAAAAAATAAAATAAAAATGTCTTCAACTGAAAATGTCACAATCAGTTCTTTCATGCTTCAAATTAGATTTTAAAATCAATTTTTTAAAAAAAAATAAATGTGATAATCTCATTATTAAAAGACAGATTTATAATGCCGAAAAATGTAGACATTTGCTTTCTGCATGACATATGATTTGGAAATTTTAAGACAAAAAGTAAATTTTTCTATGTATACATTTGCCATTATAGCTTATAAACATAGAGCAAGATGTGCTATTGTTGGACTACTATCTTGGTTACTTTTCTCTCATTGATGGGACAAAATACTTGACACCCAAAGTGAAGGAAGGCAAGGTTTATTTAGCTCACTGTTGTGGAGGTTTCAGTGTATAATCAGCTGGTTCCAAGGCACCTTGTGATGGAACTGGGGCAACACTTCAAGGCAGCAGCCAGAGCAAAAGGATCCAGAACAAAAGGGAAGAAAACAAGCTTTTTCTGGCTTGTACTGTACACAGGCCACTCCCTCCCTCTTCAGCAGGGGTGTAGCCCTCACAAAATCTCCTTGCCCTCCTTTGCACAGGATAAGGATATTTACAAAGCAGGAAACTTGGCTTCTTGCTGAGTCTCTCAGTTGAACTTCGGAACAGCTCAAGTTGACACAGTGTATCAACCATAACAGCTACTGATCTATGAAGAGCTAGCAAAACCTTAAATTACTTTCTAAATTCTAACATGAGTCTACTTGAGACATTGGAGTGTATTTGTAGCAGTAATTCATCAGAAATTTCCAAATACTTTTGTAACTGTCAGGATATAGTTAACTTGACCAATGGAGAATGTAGTCAGTAGGATGTATAGCTTCTCAAAATTAAATTTCATTTAAAAACAAAGTTTATGCTGTATCTGAATATTACAATATCACAAGAAAGATTGTTAAATATTGCAATTATCTCTACAGAAAATAAGATAACTGGACCAAGTAGACATTAAAATTGCTAAATGACAGTTATGTTTGAGCTCTAATATGTTCCTTGAAAGTCTCATTCTGTTGAAGGATTGGTTGCTGACTGGCTTTGTAGAAGGGATTGGATTGTGAAAGCTCTAGCAGGGTCAGTGGATCAACCTGCTGAGATCGTAATTTAATGACATTTTGGTAGGTGATGGAAACAGGAGGCCAGGGCTAGTTGCAGAGAGTGGGTTATGGGGCATGACCTTGAGGACTTATCTGGGCCCTTTCTCCTTCCTCTCTGTCTCTCCTTTTCCTTCTGCTCTTTGAATGCTATGAGGTGGACACAGTATGCTCTATCACGGCTTTCCACCATGACGTCACTACCTTGCCACAGGCCTAAAAGCAAAGGACTCACTGACCATGGACTGAAACCCCTGAAACCATGAGTCAAATAAATCTTTTCTCCTTTTAAATTGATTATATTAGGTATTTTGTCACTGCAACCTAACCAGGACTAATGATTCTGTTTGTGCGAAGACGAGAGAGAGAACTATTTTGCAACAAAGAATCATATTCTAATGAAACAGAATTCCTCATTCTATTAAAAAAATCCAGTTTTTTTATTATTTTATCATTAAGAATTTGATTTGTATAATCTATATAAAACCAATATAAGGTTGATTATGTATATAACATATTTGTATATTGTTGAAAATTATTATTATTAAAAATTTAAAATGTGCTAGTTTTTAAGAATGTGATTTTATTTAAGTAAAGGCACCCTTTTCTAACCCAGAGAAGGTGACAGCATAGCCTCCCAAGGGTTCTAAAAACCACCAAATCAAAACAGGACCTGAACTGCTAAGCAGGACTATATCTTGACACTACATAGGAGAAGAACATTTTGCCTTTTACTGATTGAGTGATTTGTACTAATCTAGAGCATCACAGAATATTAAAGAGAGGAGGCAAGTAGATAAGGAAAGAGTTTAATAAGCGGGGAGGGCTTTCTCCTGCTTAAGTTAGGGAGTTTAATAAGCAGGGAGGGCTTACTCCTGCTTAAGTTAGGGAGTTTAATAAGCAGGGAGGGCTTACTCCTGCTTAAGTTAGGGAGGGCACGGAGGGAGTCACCACATAGAAGGCTATGGTGGCTCTCCCTCCAGACAAAGGGCAGGTTCTGCCTGTATAGGTTCTGATGAGGATAGGGCTCTGGAGACTGATGTGAGCTGATTTATTTTGTGAGAGTGCAGGGGATTGGGTAAACCTTTACATTCCTGAGCTTTGGCAGATTTTTGGGAGGGAGAAGCCATAGGGGCTTCTGGGAAGAAGGAGGTGTGCATTATCATGGCACAGCTTTGAACCACTGCCATGATGATTGTGCTGTCTCTCAGGTGGGAGAATCTAACATTTACCTCCACTCTAACTAAGGCAAGATTGGGATCAGGGGCCAGCTTCATGTGGTCTACTCTATGACCTCTTCAAAACTGACTGCTAAAAACAAAAGTGACTGCTAAGTATAGTTAGATGTGAACTTCAGTCACTGTTCACAATGATTACAGGGTCTGTGTCTCTAAAAAGCTCAAGAACCATCATTTTTAGGTTGTAACCACGATTCTCAACCTTTATTATGTATTAAAATTACCTGGAGGGCTTGTTAAAACAGAGATTTCTGGACTCATTCTCAGGTTTTTTAATTAAGAAGGCCTGGATCAGGGGCCTAAAACGGCATTTCTATCAGATCCTCAGTAATGCCTTTGCTGCAGGCCGAGGGGCCACCTTGGTCAACCTCTGATCTGAAACCTCAGCAGTGGTTCTGATAATAAATCCAGATAGGACAATAAATCTGTGTAGCAAATGGGACCCATCTTTACCCACAGAGGGTGCAATGACATTCTCTCCAATGTGTGTCATTATCGTTTCTATCACTAGGTGACAGCACTTGCATAGAAATCTCTATGCACAAATCTAAATAAAAGATAATCGCTAAAGCAAGATTAGAAAGCCACAGGAATAGTGTTTATTCTACAGATTGAATGATAACATAAACCTGACAAATAATCAAAAGGTTTCTCTCTTAAGAATACATTCCCCTGCAAGTTGAGCTACAAGGTCATGTAAAATAAGCTGACAGAAAAAGGAGTAGACATTGATATCTGCTGTCTCTCCTGAGAGCCAGGAGTGAGATTTCATACTTCTCCCTCTGGTTATTCAGAACTGTTTCTCTGTGGAAAGTTCTGGGACAAATGCAGCCACATTACCCTAGGAGCTTGTTAAAACTGCCAATTCCTCTTCCCCTACCCCATTCTGATTAACTAGATCTAGGGTTAAGCACAGGCAGTTCTATGTTTAAGGGGTATCACAGGGGATTCTGAGGCAGTCATGCTTTGCTACCAGCACCTATGTGTTACTAAAGTGTATCTGGAGATTTTTGCTACATGGTTCTTTCTACGTTCAGATCTTATAACAGTTGCAAATACAGAAGAGCTACACATCTCTAAGGTTGACACCAGTCACCATATGACAACTGAGTACTTAAAAGAAGGCTGGTCTAAACTGATACCTGTACAGGTCAGGGTTAAGTAACATCAGATTCGAAAGTCTTGGTAGGGGGAAAAAGAATGTAAAATGTTTTATTAGTTACTTATATACTGATTACTTGAAATAATTTTTAAGTATATTATTAAACATAATAATATTGGGTTAAAATAGTCCTAAAATCAATTCCACCTCTTTATGTTTTTAATATGGTTAACCAATGAATTGAGTAACGTGTAGTTTAGAGTGAGTTTCTATGAGACAGTGCTGTTAGGGGATGTGAAGAACTATGGCAAGAATGGGGAGGAAAAGTGGAAATTGGAGAGGCACAGAACAGGGCTGGGGGTTAAATCCTGAGTGCACAGCCTTTTGACACTGTTCCTCAACTCCTGGCCTTGTGTCCAGGTGGCCAAGCTTAGAACAGAGACATGTTCAGCCTGTAGCCTACAAGGTTCAGTAGGGGCTCAGTGGCTGATGAGGTCCGAGGACCACAGATACCCAGGAGACAACGGGCTGTCCAAGTGGCCAGCATGCTGAACCATATCTAGTGTTGGTCTCTTACTAGAACTTCCAGGGATGTTTCACATGGGAAAACGTGTGGTTCCCACAATATTAGCACTGTACTCCAAGCAGCAGGTTCTCAGTGGAGTCCCTGCACCGGCATCATCTGGGAATGGGTCTGAAGTGCAAATTCTCAGCCTCCAGTCCTAATATAAGAAAGCTGAAAAGTCTGGGGATGGAATCCAGCCTCCCAGACTTGACCAGCCCTGCTGACTATTGTGAGATGTACCCTAAAATAACCACAGAACCAGAGGAAGAGAGTGCTGTCTGATAGGTGTCCCAAGGCTTTGGAGAGTTGACTGTTGGTGGCCTGACTCTCTTGAGTCTGCTGTCAATGAGAAACTACATGCTCAGCTCACTTAGAGAGTAGATTTGAGTCAGGACCACCAAGGTTATCAGTTTTGCTCCCTTTCCTTGTGGGCAGACAGAGCTTCTTCCTGAACTCTGAACTTATTCTGCCACTGGAAAATTGGGAGAAATAATGCATCCTTTTCAGGCTTATTATTGGAAGTGAATGATCAGACATATGGAGAAGACTGCACATGGTTCTTAGCACAAAGAAAAGAATTATTATCAGTGCCATGTAAATAAGACATCAGAATCTAGAAGCAAAGAACTCCAAGCCTCTTTATGGAGTCATTCTATCCATTGTTTTTATCTCTCTGCCCATAGCGTGCTCACTTTTTTTTCTTAGAAATCATTTACTTTCCATGATTAGTCAATGAATCAACAATTTGATCTAATCTCATTTTTTTTTGCTATGCACACACGAAAATTTTATCTTCTCAAACTTATGATTCAGATTTGAATTCAATGAACTCCCTAAGTGTTTTTTGAGGTTCAAACTTCCCTTCCCCATCACATTAAGGCCTGCTTTGATCAAGTGAAACCAGTTTGCTCTATGTTTATGCACTAGAACTCTGGTGCTCACTCTTGGGGTTGCTGTCTTTTTCTATGTATTTCATTAAATGTGCACTACTTTTTTTAGGCTTATGTTGTGCATTAAATCTCTAGGCTTATCCTTTCTACGTGTCTGTTACCTTGTATCCTCTGATCTACATCTGTATCCTGCTTTACTATAATGGATGTTTGTGACATGACTGTGATATTAAAATATGAAAGCTCCCCCAAAGGCTGAGATGAGTAGTTGTTTCTTTCCTGGGCCTTTCAAGAAATGTTGCAGGAGAAAAGGTCACACATCAGGAATGCCATTTTGAAAGAACCTGAGACGGAATGAGTCATTAGCAAGTACCTGCCACAGCCTTTGTCTAATAAGCAGCAGAAACATCCAGCGTCAGACCAAATTAGGAAACATAAACTGCTCTGGGCCCTCCCTCACTTGCTGGGTTGCCTATCAGGCAGTGGATATCTACTTATTATTAAGGATCTTTCAGTATCCTGGACTTGGGGGTGAATGTCACCATCATCGTTGTAAGACTTTTAGCCTGTGGGGATCTCCACTGGATGCTAACCCATGGGCCTGATATTGGAAATTGTGGGGAAAAATACTCCTGATCTCATCCCTGGCCACTCTGGCTGAGGCCTAGCCACTGGTGGAGAAGGAAGTGAGCACTGACTCCCTTCCCATTTCCTAAGTCCAAGTAGGGCTTGGCTTTACTGATGGAGGGAGGTGGCAGGCAGGCTACTGCACTCAGGGGCTGAGAGAAATGAGTTCCCTCTTTCTGGCCTTGAAAGACACTGTGTGGCTGAGGAGCCAGGCTGTCCTGCAAGCTTATTGCCCATAGCTGCATCTATCTCTTCCTGAGGGATGGACACTGGAGTGCAACTATTCCTTGCTGAGAGTCACCTTGCATAGCTAGAAGCTGCCTTTGAGGCTTAAAGATTCTTCCTAATATTCACTGTTGGATGCTGTCTTTGAGTCATATTCTCTTCTCTTTATTAAAATGACTGTCAAGACACAATCTCTCAGAAATGCCTCCCTGGGCTTTCTTTTGCAGGTGAGTGGTAAATAGGCTACATCACACAAAATAACTCTAATTAATTGTCCTGGAGCCATAGCTTGGAATCTATCATCCAGCTTGAGCAGAAGAAATGTGACTGATTATAAATATCTACAGAAGGCAAAATATGATGAAGTTGTCACCATTCTTTTTGTGCTATAATTCTTCATTTCCTCAGTCACAACATGGGAAGACTCAGGCTATTTCACCTGCATCTTGCTACAATAAATAAAATAATGATAACCACTATGGTATATAGAATCCCTACTAAATTGCCCCCCCCACCACACACACACGTATCAGCTATTTTCCACAGATTTTCTGGTGTCTTCACAACATCCTCTCTGGGAAAATATCATAATGTCTTATTTGGGGGAAAATGTTGAGACCCAAGGAAATTAAGCAATGCCTAAAAGGAAAATTGGTTAGGATTAGGTTTTGAAGCCAATGCAGCCTGACTCAACCAACTAGTGCTATTTCCCCAGTGCTATACCATCTATTCCCAGACCTCTCATTATTGGACCCTTTTCTTCAATATAATAGAGTAAACATATTATTACCTCACAAAAAAGGAAATCCCATGTATGAGACATTGGAGCCATGCAATAAGTGAATTCTAGATGCCTGGACAGACAGGAACATTCATCAACTCCATCTCTACTCAGACCCAGCCCCTCCAGAATCCAGGCTCACAGGGTGCTGTCCTCTTAGCATTGACTCCATGTCCCACTTGCCTAACTAGCTCACCATGGAATGAGGTCCTTGGATGGTTTCCTGTCTCTTGCCAATGTTTACCCAGAAGTCAGACCTTGGTTTCCACTAGTCTCAAGTCCATGTTTTTATTCAGCCAAATCTAGCTTCTCTAGGACCCTTTCCAAACTAGAGAGAGTGGACAGAATGGATGTTGAAATAGTTTTGAGAACGAACAGCATTAAGTCACTAGTAGGCACCCATACTAAGGACTCCAAGGCTGGAGAATGCATTTTTCGAGCCATAAGAAGGTGAAGATGCTAGTGAACACAAAGAAATGTTGGTTTTAATTAGAAATGTGTTTGTCAAGGCCCCCATATTCTTTTTTCCTATGAAATTCAGAAAATGAAAATAAAAATAAGACACATCTAGTAGTATACCATTGTATGACCTACACTTTCAAAAATGACCTTTTGCTTTAAGGCTCATAAGGGGGAAATGGAGACCAGGATTGTTTTGTTAAACAAATTCTTTCCCGGTTAGAAACCACATGTAGATACGAGGTAAAGAACTGGGCTAATGACTGATTGATGTTGCTAAAATCTCTTCGTTCATTCTTTACTCACATGGGTCCTATTCACAGGGTGCACTTATACAAATTGCTGAAGCAATTTTTTGTCTTTTTTCCAAGAAAAAAGAAGTTGTTCATGAACTCTCTGCCTACATCTATGTCTTTAAGATTTTTACCTACTTGGGCTGGGGATATAGCTCAGTGGCACAGCGACTACCTGGCAAGCGTGAGGTTGTAAGTTTGATCCTTAATACAAAAAAAAAGAAGAAAGAAAGAAGAAAGAAAGAAAGAAAGAAAGAAAGAAAGAAAGAAAGGAAAAAGATCTCTTCCTACTTTCCCTTCTAATATATGTAGTGTTTCTGTCTTAATATTTAGATCTTTGATTCATTTTGAGTTTAGTTTAGTGCATGGTTATAGACATGGGTCTAGTTTTAGTCTTCAGCATGTAGAGACCCAGTTTTTCCAGCACCATTTAGTAAAGAGGCTGTCTTTCTTCCAACGAATATGTTTGGCCCCTTTGTCAAAGTTAAGGTGGCTGAGTATGTTTGTAGTTGTGTCTGTATCTTCTATTCTGTTTCAGTGATCCTCAGGTCTGTTTTTTTTTTGCTAGTACCATGCCGATTTTACCACAGTACCTTTGTAGTATAATTTCAAATCAGGGATTGTGAAGCCTCCTGCCTTGCCTTTTTGGTCTAGAACTGCTTTTACTATACTAGATCTCTTCTGGTTCCAAATCCAAAGAATAAATAACTGGGACCTCATCTTATTAAAAAGCTTTTGCACATCAAAAGAAATCACCAACAGAGTGAAAAGACACCCCATAGATTGGGAAAAAAATTTTAGCCTGTTGTCCCTCAACAGACTTCTATCTAGAATGTATAAAGAACTGGAAATAATAAGATCCCCCAAATTCAAAGACTCAATCCAAAAACTGGCATCTGAGATGAATACCACTTGTTTTATGAAGAAATACAAATGGCAAATAAATATATGAAACAATGTTCAACATCATTAGTCATTCAAGAGATGAAAGTTAAAGCAACACATCAGAAAGAATGGCTATCAACAAGAAATCAACCAAAAACAAATGCTGGAGGGGCTGTGGGGAAAAAGGAACTGTTCTTCACTGTTTGTGGAAGTGTATACTGATGCAACCACTGTGAAAAATCAGGATGGAGATTTCTCAAAAATCTAGGATTAGAGGTTCCATTTGATCCAGCTCTTCCCCTTCTAGGTATTTTCCCAGAAGAATTAAAAACATTATACTGCAGTGATATATGTACATACATGTTTGTAGCAGCATAATTTGTAACAACTAAATATTGGAAACAACCCAAATGCCCATCAACTGAGGAATGGATAAAAAAGATGTAGTGTTTTTATACAACAGAGTACTACTCAACCATAAAAAAGGATAAACTTGAAACTTTTACAAGTAGATAGATGCAACCTGTGACCATATTCATTAGTGAAATAAATCAGACTCACATGTGTAAACATTGTATCGTCTCCTTGGTGTAAGAAATTCAAAGAGGAAATAAAGTATAAAGTTTATAACAGATATTGTGAAACGGGAAGAAATTGTTAGAAAAGAAAAAGGAAGTAGGATGGGGAAAGGGATAAGGGAGGAATGGAAAAGGAAGAAAAAACTGCAAGCTAGTTATATTACTAATCTGTTATTTCATAGAAAAGGAAGGTTTGCACTGATAGCAATTGGAGAATTTTTTATGCCCATATCTTGTATGCTGAGTAACTACTTTAAAGATAATGATATGCAGTGTATTAACTATCATCTTGTTATGAGATTTTGTTTTACTTTTTTCCTTAAAATAAAAAAAAATGAAAAAAAAGAAGTTGTTTCTGTCTCTTGAATTATCAGCTTGAGTCCTGACTGCTACGCTGGAGAAAGGCTAGAATGTGACACTCACCGGGCTGTGTCATTTCAGGGCTGGGCAGACAGAGCAGCACACTCTTCCTTGACACACGTTCGTTCTCCACTTGGACCCCACACTCTCCTTTCTCCTTCCAGCACTGCCTGCTTCTTTTGAGTCCCCATAGCTGCTTCCTTCCTAGTTTCTTGACACTGAAGGGCCACTGTCCAACCCTTGATCTTCTTTCTTCCTTTTCTCTCCTTCCCTTTGTGATTCCATCCATCCTTGTGGGTTTTTCTGTCTCAATTGACAGTATCTTCATCTTTCCTTGTGATCTAACCAAAAACCAGGGAGTTTTCTCTGACCTTGACACCTCTCCTGCCTTCCTATGGAGACATCCTTTAACTTAGCCACAAAGTCTTTCTCCATACTTCCATTACAAATGCCCTCCCCATTACACAGTCTTCACTGTTGCCTACCATGTGCCACATCAAGCATTTTCTCTCTGACCCCACCTCTGGCTTTTCTGCCCCTCACTAACTCTATACTAGTTGTAAGAGTCTCCTGTTATACCAGGAAATTCCTGCCACTGGATCTTGGCACTGACTAATCCTACTTCCTTCAGGACTTAGTTTAAGTATCTACTGCTATGTCTTTTTTTCATAACACCTATCCTCTTTTAACTCATTTGTAATATACATATTTATTACGCTTCATTTATTGGTTGTCTCACCTACAAGAATGTAACCATAAGAACAAGTATTTTTTAGGTACTTGATATTTATTAAATGAATTAATGAGTACTACAGGAACATTTTGCATTTAAATCCTAATAAAAGAAATAACCACTCCAGGATTTCTACTAATATGAGGCTATCAGAATCCTGCTTACCCTTCTCCAAGAACAACCAAAATCATCTCTGCCATGTGACCCTGAATTAAACATGTTTATAGCAGCACAATTTACAATAGCTAAATCTTGGAAACAACCCAAATGCTCCTCAACTGAGGAATGGATAAAAAAAGATGTGGTATTTTTATACAACAGAGTAGTACTCAACCATAAAGAAGGATAAACTTGAGACTTTTACAGGTAAATGGATGCAACCTGTTGTAGAAACAGCCACATACATCTGAAATGATGCTGAAAGCAGTTGTAAATTTTATTTTTGTCTCTTAAATACCCACTTTTTCTGTCAACTTTCCTAACCTAACTTGCTCAGAGCCACAAGCCCACTTGGAGGACAAAATACCTTCCCTGAGCCCTAGGCAGACATATTTGGTCACTGTTACCCTTGGCCCTAATGACTATGGACTCCCCTCCATTCGGTCATTTCCCTGGTTTTGAAAAACATGTTGTTGTTGTTGTTGTTGCTTTTGCTTCCTACACTGGTGTCCAGTTTTCAAACTGTTTGACTCTTGGCTCCATCACAAGTTTCTTAACCTCTCTGCGCCTCAGTTTCCTCATCTATTAACTGAAGATTATGATAAAAGTACCCAATTCAAAGGTTTGTGAGATTGACTGAGTGCATAGTGCTTAGAATAGTGAAGCACTTACAATAGTGCTCAGTAAAAGTTAACTATCATTATTAATATTGTTATATTATTACTAATACTAAACATAGACTCATACTTGACTTCTTAAGCCTACCATATCATATAGTGTCTGAGATACTAGGCCTCATAGTGTTTGAATGCTTGGGAGAAATTTGCCAAATAGATGAATGAATGAAGAACTATTTCAGATGTATATATCTGTATCTATCTATAGATAGATAGATAACTAATTAATCCTGGTATATGAACTCAAGGCCTCATACATGGTAGGTGAGACTTCCTTCCCCAGGCCCAGAGACTAATATGGTTTTATCTCCTGGTAGCATAATCTAGCGCGTAACATTCCTCAGGAAATGCTTGTTAAAGGCAAATGGAAGGTTTCTGTATTTACTCTGAGAGAGTATTCTAACCATTAAAAACACTCACTGGGGACAACACTGACAGAGCTGGGATGGTGCTTACAAAGCTCTGGGAGATGGATAGATTAAGTTTGTAATTTGGGGCAATTTTTTTTTAACTTTCTTGGGTATCAGTGTTCTCCTATACATTGAGGCTACGTTTAGTCTCGGTATCTTAAAGGGACTAAATCCAACAATATCTGCAAAATGTACAATTCAGGGCACCTGATAAGTGCTCATTGAATTATTATGAGCTTTAAAATTATGTGTCAAGTATGGCTGACGTGTGGACCTGTACATGAGGCCTGAGGACTCAACAGAAAAATGGGCTCCTGGTGGCTTAATATGATAGTCACATGTCCAAATACCCATCTTTCCATGGTGTGACTCTTCATGTTTGTGTGTACACACACAGACACACACAGTCACACACACACACACACACACACACACACACACTTCCTTACATGTACCTAAACCAAAAGTTTCTCTTTCTTGTTCCCTCTTGCCACGAGCTTGGGACAGTCTAGATAAGTTCCTGCTTCTATAACCAGAACTTTGCTTATCATGTGTAAAGTATTTCTCCAAAACCTTTCAAACAAGTCCAGACAAGTTGTATCCGCTTAGAAGACTTGAGTGATAATGAAAACTGGGCATTTTCCATGGACTTCCTCTCCCCCGTTTCCGCCCCTGGCCCCCCTCCAAGTGCACATAAGCAAGCAGAGGCCTGAAAGGAGACTTGCAGGGTGACGAATCGAGCTCTTCCTAGCAGACGGCATTCATCTTCATACTTCCCCAAAATAAGCCAAACTTTTCCTTAGTTGAGTTCACCTAGAAAATACTCAGCAGTTTATAATTTATTATCTTCCACTTTCTGTGAGGTCTATGTGATAATCTTTTTTATAAATCAATCATATTAATTAATTGATTATTTTTTATTTTATTTAAAGAGGGGGAAAAAGCAAAACAGGAAAAAGGGTAGAAACAATACAGAATTTAAAAAAAAAATAAACAGCAAGAAATCACTAGTTGATATATTACATATTGTCTTCTTGGATATAGCTGTTCAAGTTACAAAATTAAAGCATATAAAGTGGGTATTCAAACAGTGAGGCTGCAAACAGTTCTGTTCAAGGATCCAACAAAAACTTAGCAACACTGTTATCAACCCTACACACTTAAATATACATGCAGTATATTTAGAGCATTTTCTTTTCCTCCTTTTGCTTTATAGATCCATTATCTGTTTAGTTATATCATGTTTCAGATTGCTCAATACCTAACTGATCTGTTTTGTCACTGTTACTTACTTTTTAAAATTTTTTCTTATTTATTATTATTTTTTATTTTATTTATTTATTTACTTATTTTATTTTGAAGGTAGTAAGATACAGCAGAACAAGACAGGACAAAGCCAAGTGAGGCAGTGCAGTGAAATTGGTACAGAACCTCACAGCAGGTTACCAGGATAACAGCAATAGGCACAATAGTATATCTAGTTTTCTTCACAATAGTTGTTCCTTCAGTCAGGTAGAGCAATATCGAAGGAAATACCAAAATTATAAAAACAAAATATTGAATAGAGCAATACCATTGATCAGAACAGAGCAAAACAGAAATAAAAATATTTGCCTTCAAAGAGATGGCAGAAGAAAATCCCCCTTATTTGCTATATTGCATATAGTCAAACTTGCAAGAGATGCTCAGATCTCTGGCTCTCACCTGCTAGTGGGAAGTTGGGGGAGGGAATGGCTGTTAGATTCTTAGCCTGCGTGCTGGTAGGCTCACAGCCACTTATCAGAGCGGTGAGCTGGCTGCTTGTTTTCCCAGCACCCCAAGTTCCAACATGGCATGGATCTCAGGAAACAATGATATGGTTTTTGCCCTGGGGCAGCTGCGGCTTGGGAGGCCACAGCCCCTTACCAGAGTGGCATGCTGGCTGCCTGTTTTGCCAATACCTCAAGTTCCAACAAATCATATTAATTTAAATGTCATATATTTTTAGCGGATTGACTTCTCTAAAAATATGATCAAAGTCTTTACAAAATAGAGAGAGTAATTGAAAGATTTCTTGTGCTTGGATTAGAGGAGAGGAGCTCTGATTGTACCTTTGGCATTTTGAATCTGGACAAGAAAAACCGGCAGAAAGGTAGAGGCAATGGCTTATCAGTTAACGTTTCACTGTTAAAAACTGGAAGCTGCTTTACATTGCAACATTAAAGCAAGGAGTACCAAATCAAGCAATTGGTTTGCTTTCCTTTTATGGATTTCAACAAGTCAGTTTAAAAGTTCTCAAGTTTGGAAGGCAAAAAGGATAAACAAAGGAAACAAATGTACAGCATGGCAAAGAGAAAGAGAATAATTACTACACTTTGCAGAATGTCCTTGTGTTTTCATTTTGTCCCAGAAATGAAAAAGTGATCAGAGGGAAATAATATTGCTGCACAGTGCTCACCTCAGAAATCATTCAATACCTTTGTCTTTAATCTTTATTTTGATTACAATAAATAAGTTAATATTTGGGGATTTAGTGATATATTTGATTTATGGACATAAACATTTGGTGACTAAGAGTCATTCGGAATAGGAGTTTTTGGAGAGGATGATAGGAAAATTACAGATTCGTTAGGTCAGTTTTATGGCCTGTCAAATTCAGTATCAAAGAAGTGTACTCAAAAAATGTTCATTGACAAATGAATAAATAAAATGGTACAATTAATGTGTACAATATTAGAGAAAGAAAATTCAGTCAAGTAGAAAGACACTTCTGTAATGATCTATTACTCTGACCTATTGCCTGTATGAATAGTTGACATTTTGACATGCCTCAAACAAACCATTGAACTTTTAGTTCCCATTTATTACCATGATATATGTATAATAGATGCCATCATTCTCTCCACCATACTAGTTTTATTTGGCCCCTAATTTCACAGCCAATTCTTAATTCTCATCCCATTCCTTTTTGACTTTCTTATACCTTTTATCCTATCCTTCTGGGTGTCCCAACATTAGAATAGTCCTTGTGTCCTAACTGTAATCCAATAGCCTGACCAAGACTGGTAGTGGTGGGCATATATGGAAAGTCAGAGGACAAAGAAATCAAAAAGAGAAATCCAGGAGATTTGGCAACACAGGGTAGCAGAGGGACATTGAGAGTGGTTAAAGGTGACTCTATGGTCAGCACATGATGAGAAAAATGAAGAAGAAGTGAGGAAAGAAGAAGGTGTGGGCACAGAAGGAAGAGGCTGAGATTAATTGGAGCATGCCAAGGTCAGTAGCAATGTCAAAGTCCTGATTAGCTTCATATGGCTGGTGATTCAAGTGCACAAGATGTATGTGTGTTCAGGTTCTGGCAGGCCTGAAAAGCAGAGGGATAAGCACCTAAGAAGCAGATTCCCAAATGACAGCTGTCCAGAAGGTTGTGGATGTCCAGAAGGTTGTGAGATCTGGCTTTCATATATGCTGGGCCACACTCCCTAGTTTCCAGCACTGAAGGGACTTTGTTTATTACTGGATAACCTTTCAGTATGAAGGTGGCAGGAGAAGTTAATCACATAAGCCACATGTGGCTGAAGCAGTTGTCAGATCACTAACAAGGGAAATGCCCATTATTCCTCTAAATCTTACTTATTGAAACAAAGAATCCCTTGCAATTATTTCTTTGAAAGTTCTTTCTCCGGAAGGGGAAAGAAATGAGACTTTATGTGGGAACCTGAAGACAAGCTAAGGTTGCTGTTAACAAAGTTCCAAAGACTATATTAGTCAGCTTCTCATTGCTATAAGACAAAACACCTGAGAAAGACAAAGAAGTAAAGATTTATTTTGGCTCATAGTTTCAGAGGGTTCAGTTCATGCTTGCCTGTCTCCATTGTCTCTGGATCTGTGGTGAGGCAAGGGGGGAGAGTGAGGCAGGGTAAAGCTGCTGACATTATGACAGTGGAGGATGAGAGAGAGAGAGAGAGAAGTGAGGGTGGGAACAAGGACAAGATCACACAAGGGCACACACAAACCTTTAAATCGTAGACTGCTTGGCTTAAAAAACAGAAAAAATACTATCTCAAATTCTGAAACAAGAAACAAGGTATCTGCAAGGTTTGTTCCTCCTGAGGGATGTGAAGGAAGGATCTGTTCTAGACCTCTCTGCTTTGCTTTAGACATTTGCCTCAGGGCTCAACTGGTATTCTTGCATCTTTACACCACTTGGCCCTGTTTGTATTGCTGTGTCTGAATCTGCCTTTTTATAAAGACATCAGTCAAACTGGTTTGGTGTCCCCATTCACTTTGACTTGATTACCTCTACAAAGACCAATCTCCAAATGACATATTAGAGTGCTAGGGGTTAGGACTTCAATGTCCAAATTAGGGATGGGTAGGGATATACAATTCAATCCATAAGAGCAAGTAAAAAGGAAAGAGCAATGCACGAGGAGTTATACATTCTGCCAACTTGGTCAAAGTGTATCAGAACTGATTGGTTTGGCCTCAGACTTTTGGAAATTCCCTGCATCTGGTTTTCCCAATTCTTGTAATCTCATCTCACCAAAACATTAGATATCTAAGTACATTCCATGCATTTCTAATCACAAGCTCATGGGACTTCATGTCAGGAAATGTGTTAAGTAGGTCTTATTTAGAGTAATTTAACTGACTTGGATAAAGTAAGAACTTTGAGGTATTTTACCATTTCTCTAAGTCTTAAATAAATCTGATCCTGATTTCAAGGCATTACACAATATTGGATTATTTAAAGGTCTGTTTCCTTGGGGTAAGTTAGGTTGGTGACGAAAGTCATTGGTGACCTTTTCACTTCTTTTCATTACAGTAAAACCCTGTCTGGTGTTCCTCCAAAATTTGAGGAAAATTTCTAGGTGAAGCAGAGTTTGTGTTTGAGACAGATAAATAAGCACAGGTTCTTATGAAATATTAAGTACTTTGCTAAACCTCAGGATCCACCTGTGAGCAGAATGGTCTTTTGTGGGAGAGGAAATTCTCACATACTAAAAAGTAGGTGAAATTTACAAGTTGGAAGGGAAGACTCAGAAGCTCTGAGACAATGGAATCGAACTTACTGCTTTTAGACAGAATCTTTGTTTATGGTTAGGCAAACATTTTTGATAGTTTGATTTCCATGCCAGTTACCAAATACTTTTTTAAATTACCTTTGAATATGAGCACACAGTTGGGGGGGGGGATTAGGAGGATGGAGGTAATAAGCCTAAGCAGAAGAAGTGAACTTTAGATAATGTATTTGTCTACTGGCAATTTCTATAACGAAATATCGGGGGCATGATACATTTATAACAAGAGAAGTTTATTTAGCTTATAGTTTTGGAGATTGAACATCTCAACAGTATAGCACAGTCTCTAGAGTGGGCCTGTCTTGGCTACGTTACCTCATGGTAGATGACAATGGTGGTGTGGAGTGTGTGAGGGAGAAAGAGATTACAGTGCCAAAGAAGAAACCAGAAAGTTATCCAAGGGTCAGGTCTGCTCTCCTAACACCTCACTCATGTAAATTCTGATGACAGTAGCTTTATTCCCTAATGAAGACAGCACCCCCAATAGTCTGAGGACTTCCCACTAGGCTCCACCTATCATAGGTCCCTCTACCTCACCACAGGATGCCATGGGCCAAGCATCCAACACAAGAACCATATGGAACAAACTCACACCATATCCAAGCCATAGATGTAGGTATAAAGTTTAGAGAATTAGCTTGAGAAAAATTAACCAGGATTCCCAAACATCTCAGGGTCAGGATCCTTTTGCACTCTTAAAAATTTATTGAGGACCTTTGTTTGTATTTATTAATATCTGTCATGTTAGAAATTTAACAAAAATTATCATAATGTGTTCATTTACTTAAAACAGCAATAACATAAATAACATCTTTCATGTATATTAACTCCATTTTCCCCCAAAAAAGATAATGAGAAGATGAGCATTATGCAATAATTTTGGAAACTTAACATCTGGCACAAGATAAGACAGAATCCTGTCCCTATGCCCTTTGATTCAATATGTTACTTACACTATTTTGGTTGAATAATATAAAAAAATTTAATCATGAACAAAACCGTCATTGGAAAAGGCAGGACCTTGGGAGTCTCCCAGAAAGAACCCAGAAACCACTATGTGCTCTGTGGCCACTAGAACTGCCGGACTAACGTCTTTATAATCTTCTTACATTCTAATTGGACTTCCTTTTCTACATATGCTATTAAAAGGTGATTTAAACTATGAGATTTTAATCCATAACATATTCAAAACTTATCTGTGTCATATACATACCTCCAAAGTCTTATCTCTACCTCTTCATTTGAAAAGTCAGCTTTGTTATAAAAGTCACTATCTTTTAGTTTGTTTTCAGGGAGTTTAAAAAATAGATCATAAGCAAACAGTCCTACCAAGCACTTACATTTAACCACCATAAATATTTACTTCTTTTTTTATTCTTCTAACCCTGACCATACAGACATATACTTATATACTTATAAATAGTATTAAAATAGATATCCATGAGCCATAGGCAATAGGAAGTATTCCATGAATTTTTTATCCTTTTTTAAAAAATTATTTCGAGAAACTATGCCACATGAACCATGATGACAGCTAAAACTATATAGAAAATGAAGAAAAACTAGCTTGTTGCTTAACTGTTTCAAGCCCATCCCTGATTAAAAACCTATGGTTCCCTAAAACAAGAGGGCTTGACCCTAACAAGGCTGTGGTTCTGGCCACAAGAGATTGACCTTTCAGAATCTTATATAGAGTATGGACAAAGTTTCACACTGAAAGGAGGTGACAGATGATATTTTTAAGCTAATGGTTTGCAGAATATAATGTATCATGTAATACAATTAATTAATAGGGATAGAACTTGGTGAGACCTGTCTCCAAATGCCCAAAGGATTGAAGAAGCCCATCATGAAGTGAAATCTCTAAGCCAACAATTCTAGCCTAACCTGGACCAATACATATTTCCTGGATCTAGCTTTCTTCCTGTTCTCTGTTGTCAGCCCTGATTCAGAATTAGAGCCATTTTCGTCTTTAAAAGCAGGTGTGAGTAATTTGTGGTCCTGCACAGTGTCACACAGAGAAGTGAAAACCCTCAGGTGCTATGAGGGGAAATGCTGATGACTGGGGAGATGTCACGAGGCCATCTCTCACTCCTACCTCTCAATGCTGCTTTAAACTATTCTTATCAAAAGAGGAGGGTCACACTCTAGGAACTTCAATTTTGGGTCTCTGATCTGATGTGAATTCCCCTGTATCATTTTCTGGAAAAGAAAGTGAGCTGGGTTTTTTTTTTTTCTATATTTATTTGAAGAAAAACCAATAGAGAATTTTATCTTCAAATGAGAATTTGTAGTGTATAGCCATTTAATATTTGGCATTGTTTCCCCTAAATCTGCTGATAAAGGCCAGAATAAAGACCAGGAAGTTTTAGTGCCTCCTGGGTGTCCTCAGGGTGCTTTAGCAACAGTGGAAATGGACAATGAGCATTTGTGCTTGCTAGAGGATGTCTTTGTTCCTGTCTCATTGCTAATTACTAAATCCATGGCAGTATTTGTCAGATTGAAGTTTCCCTATACCACAATCTCCTTTCCTTTGTGACTTGCTTTTTTTCAGTAATTATTCCCATCCTATGGTTTTCTTTCTTGATTTATGTCTCTTTCCGATGTTATGTAGCAGTACAAATCCAAGTACAACATTGTACTGCCTTGTAATGAGAATGGTATTGATACTTGTCTTGACTGTACCCCTCAGTAGACTGAAGTCCAGATGGATCCCATATGGAGTAGAACTGACTGTGAGTGGTTTCTAGATGGTAGACTGACTTGAGCTCTCACTAATGGAAGGTTTTATAGCCCTAGTTAGTCCCTGGAGAAGGCAAGCCAAGCAAAAGCTAGAAAAGGTAATTCCTTCTCAATTTTAGTGCCTCACTAGGAGGGATAGGTGGGCACAGAGGTGAAGCAATATGTTTACTTTCAAAGAAATGTTAAAGTCACTATAACTATGGTATGCATTTATGGATCAACCTAGAATAGGAAGAGTAGGACCTAATGATATAATGCGGTTTATTTCAAAGTATAAACACACACATATTGCATTTCATAAAGCAATAGAGGAAATTTTTTCTGTAAAAGAGCAAATAAGATTAGGAAAATCAGACTCATATATTCCTGCACATTCCTAATTTTATGACCGTGCAGTTCTATTGGGTTAGTATAACCACAATTGGCTACTAAAATAGCTCTCATTCTGAAGCTGTTACTGCTAAGTAAGTAGCTTACAGTTCCTTCTCACACCTCACCGGATATTAATCTTTCAGAGTTCTTGCCCTCCCTTTTGCAATGTTCTGATGTTCATACTTCCTATTGAGAAACCACCACAACACTGAGGATATCCTGCTTGATCAGCTGATTGGTTTTCTGGGTGGTAATTCTCAGGAAAGTTGGTCTGAGGGGCACGCCTGTGCCATTGTAGTCCTGAAGTTTGTCAGATCCAGGTCATCAACTAATCATGGTCACGAACAATGGTTATCTAAAGTAGCTCTCTTGTGGACTTGCCACAGCTAGGCAACCATTTCTCATTCAGCAGCTTTAGACCTTGTTAGTTATACCGCTTTATGTTAAGTTATGCACAAAGTATCTTTTGAAAGCCCAAATACTTCAAGAAGTGCTATCATGTTGAAACAATCAAGTAGGAAGGTGATTTGAAGAAATGATGGTCCCAGCAGCATTTGTTTTTAAACTGTGAACTCTCATAGCACTTTATGACTGTTTTGTTAGTGCCAGGAAATCTGATGTAGCACAAAAGTGGGTAATTTTTCTAAAGCTTACATCCTCAATGGATATTTATTAGAAAAGAGTTTGTTCAAAATTTGGGGAAACTGAGGGAGCAGTTTGTAGGACTCAACTCCTAACTCTCAATTATTTACTACTGGATTAGGAAACATCTTAAAATTTTGTGGTTTAAAACAAAACATCATCTTATTGCTCCTGTGGGCCAGGAATTCAGCCAGGGCTCAGTGGAGATGGCTCATCTCTGCTCTACATGGTGGTGTCTCACCCAGACTAAGTGCGACTAGAAGATGCAAGGTCACCTCAGTCAAATGTTCAGGGCCTGCTGCCGACTGCTGGCTGGAACTGCTCACTTCTCCTCCAGTGCCTCTCTATTCTCACAGAATCTCTGCTCATTCAGTGGCTCCCTGAAGGACTGGATGCCCAGAGGAAGTAGAAACCCTCTCAAGGCCCAAAGGTCATGTGGCATACTTCTCTTATATCACATTAATCAAAGTAAGTACAAGATCAAACTAGAATCATGGTGAGGGGAAAGAGATTCCATTTTTTGGCTGAAAGAGCAACTGCTACCCAGGAATTTCTGGTGGCCATATTTTGCTGAAAGGTTATTACAGTGACCGACTTGTAGAAAGGGGCTTCTAAGTTCCTGCACTGAACAAAGTAGTATTAGTGACTAGCCTCTTGTGTTATTTTAAATGCTCCAAGATATTGTCATAAGACTACTCTTTGTAAAGAAAAAAGTGGACAAGTAAATTGGCCAAGTAAATACGGAATTTATTATTAAGATCAACTTCAGAGACAATTCAAAGGTGGGAAAATGTGCATGTTCGAGTTAATGAGAAATAGTAATTATCCAGTATATGACTCAACAGTGTTCTTAGATGAATGGATAAATATCTGAGGCTTAAAAACTAGTCATTTCTTTGATCACTGACTCCAGTGAGTACAAACTGGAATTGATCTCATGCTGGCTAAGGCACTCATTATTGCCTTCTGTCAAACAGAATAGAACCTGAAAGGATCATTTCCCTCATCAAACCATGGGGAAAAGCAATCCATGGGAATACATAAAGCAAATTAGTACAGCTATTTATAGCTCAGACATCAAAGCTACACTCTATTGTGAAGTTGGCCTCTACTTTGATTGCTCTGAACCATGTGGCTTAACCAATACACCTTGACTTTCTAGCAATTCTTTACATTTCTTCTCTGAACTTTTTCATCATTGATTAAGTTCTCAGTATTTTCACAATGGTTTCCTAAGTGGCAGGTTTTCCAGGAATTCACTAAGTCATAAAAACAGAGATTACCATATTTCCAAAGTTAATCAATGCTTACTAGTCTCTGCTATGTGGTAGTCGTGTGCCGATACTGGGATACAATGGCCAAAATCCTGGTTGTGGGTTGAGGGAGGACATTAGCAGCAAAGCTCTTGCCCACATGTGAGGTCCTGGGTTTGATCCCCTGCACCACAAAACAAAATAAAACAAGGCAAAAGCTGATGAATGTGGAGCCTGACCTTGTGTAAGTTACAGTCTGATGAGGGAAATAGGCAATGAGAAGGTAAAGTGAATATTTTAAATGGGAGATCCTGTAAGTATTATAGGAAGCATAAAACAAGAGGGACCTCCTTTAGACAGAGAAGGGCACAGAAGTGCATCTGGGAGAAGTGATATTTAAGTACACCCAATGATCTGAAGGGAAGAACTAGATAAAAAGACAGGGGAAGGTGATTGGAAATGAAAGGACACAGTGAATATAAAAGTGCTGAAGGGAGAAAGCACTTGCCATGTTCTTAGAATTGAAAGTAGATTGATATCATTGGAGCACAAGTGGACACATTTCTGTAGAAAATCACAAAACATACCTCAAGATACACGTTCAGATTTGTGCCATGTTCCACATAGACAAAACAAATCATTGCAAACATCTTTAAAAAGCAAAACAAGACTACCACAACAAGCATAAACAGACCCAGAAGTTTAGAAGCCCATCAACAAAATCTCTCACAGCAAAAAATAGGCCCTAAAGTAGGCTTTTTTCTACCATCTCCCTAGCCCTATATTGAGAATGCTTTTTGGATTTATAGGAGCTTGTTCATTGGGTTAGTGTTTCTTGGGCATAAAATGAAGTAATCCTTCAAAAATATCATAAATAATCAGCATTGGCTTAAATTATCCTATTTTTTTACATTAGATTTTATTTGTACATTTTAGATATACGTAATGATCACATTCATTGTAGAGAACTGGTTTGGGTTTTTTGTTTTTGTTATTGTTTTTGTTTTGGTACCAGGAATCAAACTCAAGACCTCCCTCTTGCCAAGCAGGTGCTGTACCACTAAGCATTATATGCAGCCCCTATCATAGAGAATTTGTATTTGTGCATGATATAACCTGTTCTTTTTCCCCATCCCCTCACCTTCCCTTCAACCTCTCCTCCCTTGCCCATTTACAAAGCTTTATTTCCATGTTTTCCTTCTTTTCTCATTTTTTTTTTTACTTTTCCCTTCTTTCCTTGCCCTCTCCCCCATCTTTTGTTCTCCTCCATTTGAAAACTTTCCTCCTCCTTCAAAATACATCTCTGGCACTGGCTTAAATTATGTTAATTAAAATGTGTCTTTAAGGCAAATGAAGTATAAATGCCTTATACTATTTCATGGAAATCTAAAACTAAATCAAGTTTATAAACTAAATACAAACATTTAACCAATATATGAAAGAAGTAAAAATAAATAAGTGAAAATTATCAAGGTGAGAGTAATAGATGATGTTGTTGCTGCTACTAAATTGTTGGTGTTTGATTTAATAGTAGAAAATGTACTAGTGCATTTAGTTTTACTTGCTGTGAATTCTGGCCATCATTTAAATCATTATTATCAACATCATTGCTTTTCTTCTTTAAATATAAGCTTTATTTTAGTAATAGATCCACTATCTTGAAAGGTCAATTTTGCAGACACCAAAATAAATATGGAACATTTTTAAATACTATTTTTAAAATTCTTTGCTTTTTACTGCTGCATTTACTGCTGATCATATGTTAGTTTGTATAAGTGCATGCACATGTGCGTGCACACACACATACACACACACACACAGGCACACACAGACATAGACACAAGGACAACATTTTACAAAGTAGCCAGTGATATGAAATGGTGAAACTCCATTTCTGCAGTCTTCTGTAGTTTCACACTGCAAAGCAATGGGCTGCTCATCCTCCACTACGTGACTCTACGGAGTGACGGTAAAATCAGTGCATTTTGCAATGGAATTTGGCTTTCTCTGCTACTGTACTAACATGACCATATGTACAAAGCAAATGCCCCTTTAAAATTGTGTGGGGTACAAAATTCTA
This sequence comes from Hydrochoerus hydrochaeris, assembly GCA_004027455.1. Lineage (NCBI taxonomy): Eukaryota > Metazoa > Chordata > Mammalia > Rodentia > Hydrochaeridae > Hydrochoerus > Hydrochoerus hydrochaeris. The sequence continues at coordinate 406,012 of PVLA01000608.1, forward strand.
GAATGTGATTTTTTTACTCATCATAAATATGAAAATAGAAAAAAATGTTTCTTTCCTCTTGACCCTCACATCGAGAAGTCACATCTTACCTCCCTTGCCTTAAAAAGAGGCTTCATGACTTAGTTGGCCAATAAAATATATGAGCAGTAACTTTGAGCACATGTAAGGGTAGGTCTTAAGAGTTTTTGGAACTTCTACCTGACTGTCTTGGAATGCAACTGCTTGGAACACTCCCTTCTGGAACTGCCCTACTCTGAGAAGGCCAAGCAACTTGTTCTGGATCTGTCTTTGACAGTTTTGGCTGAGCTGCCAGCCAAGGACCTGTGTCAAATGCCAGCTTTATGAGCAAGCCCTAGGTGTCTTACTGTGACTACAAGAGAATTCTGTAGCTAAAACCAATCAATTTCCAGAAATATGCAAGACAACAATAAATTGTAGTTTAGGTCACTGACTCCAGAGTTTACACTATTTCCTTGACAGTGCATGCTTGCCTATTAAAAATTACAATAAAATGCTCTGATATCAACACTTAAAAGTTGATTCCTGTTACATCCTTTTGTCATTATATATACCTCTGAGCCAGAAAGGTCAAGTGTGGCTATCATCATTTTATAGAAAGAGTAAACACAGCCCAATTAGATATGGGACATATATCTTAACTGAAGGTATTTAACACTACTAGGCAGGACTGTTTATGCAAAATATTCCCCACATCGGCTGCTACTGTACCTATCATTTGACTGGAAAAGATTTATTTATTTATTTGGCTAATGATCTGTTTAAGTCTTCAACTGCTTTTTATTAAAATGGGAGTCATGCCAATTTATACAACCAGAAAATTGTTCAGTACCATCTGTCAAGGCCTGCCTGAGAGTGTGGTTTTAAAGTAGGGCATACTGGGGGCTCTAGACACAAGCTCTTTCTTCAGAAGGTCGCTTACACTGGGCCTTAATTGGAGATGATCCTTTGTTAGCAACAGTCACTTGATACATTAGCGAGTGACCCAGATAGTGACCCAAGCCCCTGGCCTCCTGACTCCAGAGTTTTTCACTCAGTGGGACCTGGCCACTGCTTTGGGCTCACTCAAGATTGAAGCCAGTATTTGGTTCTCCTGGGGCAGCCATGTGGTGCCTGAGACTTTATAGACTCAGGTAAATAAATGAAAGAACTTTTAAACATCACCTGGTACAAGGAGTCATATTGCTTTGAAGTTTGGTCCTTTATCCAGTCAATACTCATACTGGGAATATTTCAGACTGGGAATGGAGTCATTTGCAATAAACATGAAAATCCTCCACAAAACCTACTTCAGTCTCTGCTGGAAGCCAAGAAAACCACACAGTTATGTGGTCCAAATCCCTAGGGCAGACACATGCGTGGCTCACAGATCACTTCTCAGCAAATTTCTCTTGTTAACAGTGGATGCAGCCAGAACACTTGCTGAGTGCCAGGATAATCAAGATCATTTTGCCCATACATGAGTGTTCTGGGAAACATTAGTACAGCTGTAACTCTTCAGGTCTTTCAAATCATTTCAAAAGCTTCAAAGAACTGTGTGTTAGCCAAAACCACACTCTCTTGACAGCACTTGGGGCTCTCAGAAGAACGAGGCACATGCCTAAATATATTCAAGCGTTTCTCCATCATTGGGCAGGGTTTTAGATTTGTTTTTGTTTTCAATTCTTTCAAATACCAATTATACAAGAGAAAATCAGCACTATAACAATAAATATTGATTATTATGGAATTTTCCCCATGTTTATATTCTCTATATGAAGGCTTGGATTCCTATAGAATACGATGAGAATTTCAGTTGGTAGCAAGAATTCAAAGATTTGGGCTACCAGCTCTCCAAAGAAAGGAGATGTAATTTCCTTCACCAATGATAGTCTTCTTTACATGTGTTAGCTTCTTTACATGACACTTTTTACATGTGTTAGCTACTGGAACTATTTGTTTCTTTTGCAAATAGAATGAAAACCATTTAACTAAATTATTTCAAGGATGAATAGCCAAACAATAATTATTTAACACATATTAAATGTTAAGTGGGATAAGTGTTTTATTATGCAATATCTCATAGAATTCTCAAAACATCTTTGGCAAGTAACACTATTATTTTATCATTCTATGGAAAAAATAAATTCTATTTTGCCCTATACATCCACTCAGCACACTTTTGTGACCTGGTATGTAGTTTTATTCTCACATATTTAAATCTTCATTCAACACCAAAAGGGTGTCTTATAGTTCAGCTCAATTCTCTCTCAATAGTGAGGGAGCTGGAGGTTGTCACTAAATAGGATTAGCACAGACCCCACATATTAAGAGCTCAGTCCTTACAGTGACCCCCATTTCACACAATATTCATAAGGCTCAGTCTGTCTTCTACACTTTGTTTGACTAGCTAAAAATCAATGTATCCAAGACTCTCTCCTTGGATTAAATCATTTGCTTTCAGAACTGGGGGGTGTGTTAATTATGTTTACGAGTTTGTTAAAACAATAAAAGATATGATAAAAGACACACAGGAACAGCCAGATGAAGACACACAGCATGAGGTCTCAGAGGACTCTGGGGGCAGAGGTCTCTGTGGAGTTGAAATGCAGCATCTTCTCAGCAAGGGAATATGTTCCCCTAATGAGGACTCCGAATCTCATAGTTCAGAAATTTTTATGTAGGCTTTACCATGTAGGAAAGATCAATAATTAATTCAGCCTCACTTCTCTCTGCTTCCCAGAGAATGGAAAGTAGGCTAAAGGCTTAGAGCTTCTAATGATAGATTGGTCTTTCTGGTGGAAGCCCCTTTCCAAGAGCCTATCTAGAGATACCTTATTAGAACAGAAGCTGCACCTACCACCCAAGATATCCCAAGGAATGAGGAACTCTGTGTAATCAAATAAATGTTAGAACAACAACAACCAGAAGCACTTCTGGTACTCAGAGTTGAGGCATTCTGTGTCAGTAACCAGGGACAGAGATTTAATACTTTATTATATCACCTTATAATCTCCATTTTGTGAAGGAGGGAATTAAGATATGGTATATTTTCTAACTAGCTGAAAATCGCACAAGAGGTAACTGGTAAGAACAGGGATTCAAACTAGAATCCACCTGACTGCAGAGCTGGTAATGACGGCACCTGTGCTATACCCAACCCTGCTTCAGAGGCCTGAGCACCAACAGAAGGTGCACCCGGTGGTGCACAGCAAATGGAGTCAAGTCCTAACTTTTGATTATCCAACTTGCTAATACATACTTGGTCACTGTGACATGGTGATTTATAATAAATAGTATATATATTTGGTCCTTTTCTCTTATTTCTTGGCACAAGGTTTGTGGAATCTTTGGGATTTCAGAAGAAAGTATCTTTTGCTTTAACGAGATGACTAAAAGTGGGAGCCACTGGAGTACTTCAGGATAGGGGCCGGTTACCAGGGGAACCAACTAGGTGATTAGAGGATTGGAATTTTGATCATAATAGTGAGAGAGCTGGAGGTTGACTTAATCATCAGTGACCAATGGTTTAATCAATCATGTATACATAATGAAGATTTCATAAAAAACAAGAGGGCAGGGTCAGATTGCTTCTGGTCTGATAAACACATCCAGTTCCAGACCTCACCATATAATTCTCTTCTAGTTGTTTATCTATATCCTTTGTAATAAACCAGTAAAGATAAGCAGGTATTTCCCTGAGTCCTGTGAGCCCAGGTGACCCTCCATTTATGGCCTGTTGATCACAGTATGGGTGACAACCTGGGACTTGTGACTGGCATCTGAAGAGGTAGGAGTCTTGTGGGACTAAGAGCTGACCCAGTGGGGGTCTGTGCTAATGCTGAACTAGTTATTGTCAGGATTGAATTTTAAGACACAGTTGGTGTTTGCAGAGAGCTGGAGAACTGCTTGGTGTGGGAATAATTGCCACTTATATGGTGGCCTTTCCAAGTGTGAGGGTGATCATAGAGAAAAGTGGTTTGTTCTTCTCATAGTCACTTATGGGTGGACTCTCCCCACCCTTAGTCGCCCTTCTGTTGACACATCTGCAAAGGCAGCCCCTGTCAACTGCATATCTTACAAGGACTCCTGCCTTTGTGCCAGAGGCATCTCCAGAGACTGGTGGCAGAGCTGCTCCATTCTGCCCTCCCCCTCACCAACCCTGAAGCCGCCTCTCTGACTACCCTGTCTCCAATTCACTCCTGCTGTGGGTCCCACCATCCTGCCTGAGACCTGCTGTTCAACAGTGAGGTTTTTCAGAAAACCCGCACACTAGTTTCAAAAATACAACACCCCAATGAGTCCTCTTCATTGCAGCTGCCTGTTGAAGATCATTTAGTAGTGAAAAGTTCGTACCTACCCACATTTTAAAACCCAACAGTGAAAATTGTGTTTTGATATATGTCAAGATGAAGCTGAGTCAAATTTTCCTGTTTCACTTTTTACTGTACTTATTTAAGTAAATTCTCAGTGGACTCTGTTTCCTAATGCCAGAAAAATATTAGTCATTTCCATGTCTAATGGCATATTTTGTGAAACACACTGCAATGCAAAGCCACACAACATCTGAGTTATTTGCTCTGACTTTCCTTCTGGCCTTCATTGTTTTGAAATTATTCTGCAATTATTTTCCATTTCTGTTCATTTTTTGGAAGTTGTTTTATTCATCACACTTTTCTCTATATTCCTGTAGAGAAATGCCAGGCTTGATTCACCAAAATAAAATTTAAAAACAGGAAGAAAGGAGATTTGCTGTCCTTTCTTATAAATTGTAAAACTAATATATTTTGTTTAAAAAATTAGATATTTAACCAATTTGATTCATACTCTGAGAATCATTGATGTAACAACAGAGTTTAAGCCAGGGGTTTAGCTCAGTGGCGTAAGCACCTGCTTGGAAGCACAAGGTGGAGTTTGATCTCCAGGCCAAATAAATAAATAAATAAATAAATAAATAAATAAATAAATAAATAAAACTGAATTTAGGAAGACCTTGGGGATTATTCCTACTTTATTTAAAGCTCTACTAGTTGCAATGTACACTCAGACTCAATGTACTGACCTAGGAACTCTGAGAAGTGCTTTTACTGGAAGCAGCTGAGATATCTTCCAGATGCCAGAGGATTGAAGAACATAACAACAACAGGACAGAAGGAGTCCCCTCCCATCCATATCCTCTTTCCCTTCCTCCATCCTCTCCCTTCATGCCCCCCTCTTTTCCCAAATCCTGGTTCTAGGTTGTTCTGTTCAAATAATCAATGAAGAGATTTGAGTGCTAATCCCCAGTCAGTAGCAATGCATTGACTCCTCTCTGGGATCTGTGTCACCTCTGCATCTTGCATAATGCCATGCAGGAGCACCTGGGAGGGTACAGTTCTCAGAAAAGAGAGAGGCAGTTTTGACAGAGTTGTGGATAGCATCTACCACATTATCTGAACTGCAGAAAGAACTGCAGTTTGGCAAAATTGAGACTTGCCAGGGAAGATACATCTAATATTTGGCAAATCCAAGCCTGGAAATGGTAAGTAAAACTTTAGTTCCTTGGCAAATAGCATTCTGGAGCTGCCAGTGCCAGTGCTGGAGAGCTCATTATTAAATCTTCACGAATTTCTTAAGCAGGTCAATCTTGGTAATTAGAAATTAGCCATAGCTAGAATATTTACACTGTGAAAATTGGTTACCATTACAGATCAGGAAATCTTTCCCTTTCCTTCTCAAAGAATCAGGCATGCATTTGTCCAGCCCATAAGGGGAGACTTAAGTAGTGCAGCTACCATATTTCAGATGAGTGGCCAGTTCTGCACTGTCTGATAGCAGCCACCCCAATTCCATCATTACCCGATTGTCCTGCAGCCAGCTAGATCTCTGGCTAGACTTGAGTGACACTTTTTCTCTTTTACACAGTTCCACAAAATAAGCCTATTGTTCTTTTGCCTGCTCTTTTTAACCAGATTCAAAGCCAATTCCTTCCTAACTGTTGAACAACAAATCTTCAGTATTAAAAGAGTGAGACAAGCCTGAGCAAGTGCATGTAAACCCAAAGTGTCCTTAAGAGACTTGCTTAAAAGAATTAATAAAGCAGCCAATAAAAAAAAAATCCCCTGGGGATTTGACTTGTTGTGTAGTTATTTAAAGATAAATCATGTACAAATTGCTCAAGACATCTTTCTCCAGCCTGCAGTGATGTGGCCTGGCTGGTCACTACCTCATTCCCATCAGCAGGCAATGGTCGGGAGAGAAAGGAACCTCCGTGTCTGTAAGTGATTCCCCAGGGCCCTGGATTCTACCACCCATCACGAAGCCCACTGACGCACCTCCACTGTCATATGGGCAGTGCTCCACCCAGTTTCTTGTCCCACATTTCTTAAGAAGCACAAACTGCATGTACCTCACTGACCACAAAACAGCACTGGGATGGGGGAGGGGTACTGTATTTCTATCCGATGATGCTTCCTGGGTCAGAGAGCCTAAAACAACACTAAGCAATGCTCCAGCCTTTCCAGAGGAATGTGAGAGCAGTGATCACCACCACCACTGCTGCTGCAGTGCCTCCAGCATAATTTCCCAGAATATGATGTCATTACTAGAGTTCCAAGGCATCTGTTCCCATGGCAGACCTGGCACTATTGCTGTGCTTTCTTAAGATACCCAGGAAACAGGAGGATGCCAAGATAAATGAAGTCCTGACACTTATTTCTATGAAGATAAAAGCATTTTTATGAATTTTGATTCCCTATCTTCTTCCTTCTCCTTTTCCTTTTTTCTTTTTCTTCCTATTCCCTCCACTTCCTCCCCTCCCTTACCCTTAACCATATTTAATATTTGTTGAACTTCCAACACCACACTGACCTAGGAACTCTGAGAAGCACAGAGGTAGAAAAACAACACAGCTCAGGGATCTGGCTATCTTCCTCTCTAAGGTTAACCTGCTTAATCTTACTCCTCAGTTTTCAACAACTCATATTATTCACATGATTATCAACATCCTGTTATCAACATAGATTCTTAGTGATGGTGGATATTACATGCTCCCTTCCCCTGTAGTTTCTTGGGAGAGGCAGGCATTTGGAAAGATAATGAGAACATGGACAAATACCTTCTGCACAATGTTAAGCACCATTAATGTACTAAGATTTATGGTACTAGTTTTACAACAACCCTGTGGGGAGGTATATGTTATATTGGACAGTTTTAGGTCCATCTGTTCCTTCCAGATCAGAACCTCCCTAGATGAGGCACCTGGTTACAAAGTCAGAGATTCTCACAGTTGAAGAAGAAAAGACAAACAACCTAGAACTTTCCTTGTATGGAGGGGAAATTGTAGTAGGAAGGCAGTATGAAGTAGTAGAAAGAGGGAATTCTACCTGGCTATCTAGGTTCCTCCTCCATCCTTAGCCAGATTAGACCCAAGATTTTTCACATGACCTTTCTATGCCTTGATATCATCTTCTCTAACACAGGAACAACAACTACTTTCTCTGCTCAGCTTACAAGACTATTATGAATACTAGGTATGGGGAGAGACTGAAAACACTCTGCAAAACATCAAACCCCTACAACAAACACGATACCTCTATATCTATTTCCATGAAGACCTGTTTAACCCCAGGTTACACTTGGTTAAACTTGTACTTCTGTGGGTCCCAGAGTGTGAGCTCTTCAGAAAAAAGAGCCAAGCTTTATTTGCACATTTATCAAGTTTATCTTTTGTTGTTGTTGTTGTTTTCATTTTGGTACTAAGAATCGAACTCAGGACCTCATGTTTACCAGACAGGCACTTTGCATGTTTATCCACACCCCTTAGTACAGTGCCTGTTAAATTTTTATTTTATACTTATCCATCAGAAAATGAGGATCAAGGATATAGCTTAGCGGCACAAGTGTCTGCCTGGCAAACAGGAGGTTGTGAGTTTGATTCCCAGTAGAAAAGGAAAGAAAGAAAAGAAAAGAAAAGAAAAGAAAAGAAAAGAAAAGAAAAGAAAAGAAAGAAAAGAAAAAAGAAAAGAAAAGAAAAGAAAAAAAAAGAAATTATTACTGGATGGGTGGGTGAATGAAACAGAAATCTGACATGCCCAAGGGTAGTTCTGAACATCCCTAGGGTTATTTCAGGGATAACTGAGGGACATACCCTCTGAACAATACTTCTTCTATTTGTAATTCAGTTTCCAAGATACAAGTACATCAGGGCATGGTAGTTACTAGATCCTTACTACAGCAGAAAGGTCACTCTTGTTTGCTGCTATAACATTAGGGACACTCTCTCTTCTCAAGAGGGCATTTCCATTCCCTTTGGAAAATTTCTGTCTAATTATGTTGGGTTATCCAGAGACCTTAGCTTAAAGTATAGGCTCTATTCCTGGGATCGATACACAGCCATGTAAAAGGAGCAGTGGGGCTTCTAAGGTCCAACAGAGTTGCCAAGATAGTCCCTCCACAGGGATATGGATCGCTTATTGGGCAGCCCTTCTCTGTTTACATTTAGATGCAGATTCTCTGGTCACTCCATCCAACCCATTAAGATATTCCCTGGAAATGATGAGCTCATTCTCATCTACTTCTTGATTTGAGATTTCAGAAGTGTATGTCTATGAAGCATCTGCTATACCTTGTGCCTCAGTTACTGATGTGGAAGCTGTTCTCTGAGGTGAGGGATAAATTCAGGGGTGTGAATGTCTTCAAGGAAGGAGTGTGAGTAGATGGCAGTTTTAGAGGAAGATACTCACAGCTGTTAAGTGGGGGCTCAAAAACATGAATGAGAAGAACAGGGGAGAGAGAGAAAGTAAGAGAATGAGAGTGAAGGTAGTGACACTGGAAAGTGACATGTCACAAAAGCCAAATAAAGAAAGAGATAAAGTAACCATATCAATGCAACTCTGTGGCCAAAAGCAACTCTAACAAAAGCTTCCTCGATGTGGCAATAAGCAGTCCTTATTATGATGAGGATGTAACGATTCTATGGTGAGTCAGAAGAAGAAAGCCAAGAGAGCGTGGTTTCCCAGGAGGAGGATGATAGCACATCACATATTCAAGAACTTGAACAGAGAGGGATTGTTGACACGTAGTGAGAAGATGTAATCAGATCAAATGAAGAACGTATCAGTTTGGTCAAATTTCAGCATACCTGATGAACGGGGAACCAGGCGAGGTTCCAAAGAAGAGAATGGCTGGGGGACCAGAATGTTCAAAACAGAATGAGATTTGTATGACTGACATCAGAATCCTAGCCTAAAGTTGTGAAATGAGGGCCAATGACATCATAGTAATAAACGCCAACTCCCTCAAATACCACAAAAAAACCTGTTAAGCAATGCAAATGAGAGAATATATACAGAATTTGAATATCTGGTTCAAGTGGTTTAAGGAACATCTTTTAACTTTTTTTTTTTTTTTTGGTATGTGGTGCTGTGGATTAAAAGCAAGCCTTTTAACAGTAGGCAAGTTTGCTACCACTGAGCTCTACTCTGGCCCATGGAAGGTCTTTTAAAGATAGATCTGATTAGCATTAGACAAAATTCATGATGCGACAGTTTCGTACTGGTGGACACAGCACTGTGAAGACTAAGTCTTGAATAAGTAACCAATTGTGTGACAGTGAACTATTTGCTCAGAAAGACAATCTATTGTCCAGAGAAAAGAGTGGCTTGCCCACATTATTTGTGCAGACCAGAGTAAACAGGGAAGTTACTTATTGATCTACAGTTTTTTTCTCCCTAGGAAAGAATTTCCTGTGTGTGGGGGGACCAGATGTCATGTTGACAGAGAGGTTCTAATGCTCAGTCTTGAGATGTAAGGTTTGTGGATTTTTCAGGTGGCTTCAATCTCAACATCAAGAGATGTTGAGAGTGAGCATAAACCAGAACATGGCAGTACTGGTTCTGAATTTTGCCAACACTGAAATCATCTAAATACTCATGTCCGATAATACGGAAATTATTTAAAAACACTAATGTATTGTTTGCACCCTAAACATTCTGATTTAGTATGAGATGTGATCTGGGCATTAGAACTTTTTGCTCTTAGAACTTCAGGTGGTTCTAATATAAAATGTTTAGGAAGCACTTCACTAGAGTTAAAGAGGAAAAGGTAGGAATGAAGTAACCACTTAGATGCTGCCTTAGAAATATAAGAGAGCAATAGAATTCTGGTAAACTGCACATATTACAAGTTGAAATCAGAGAGAAGAACCTCAGTATAAGCATGGTATGAAGCATATGCCATAGAAGACATAGAAGGGGGTGGCAGTGAAGAAATGTCACAGCAGGTAGACAGAGAGGACTGAGCAACTTATGGTGATCAGAATGGGGAGGACAGATCTGACTGACGGGCAGTTAACACAACTGACAAATGTGATCTGAGAAGTCTGTGGTACACATTTCAAAAGTGGAGTTGTCCCAGAACAGGAGGGTGCAGCTTCTCTAATAGGTGACAGCAGAAGCTTGGGATATCATGGTGGAAAAGAAAGATGTGGGGTGATGGAAGACAATGGAGAACAAAGAACACTGAAAAGGTGGAAGTGGTGATGAGCAGGCAGGAAAGTTAGAAAAGAAGACGCCTGTGCCTTGTAGCCTAGAGATGACACTAGACAGTAAGAAATTGTGTCCAACATTCCTTACTGCTGAAAACAGAGGGTGGCTGCAAGGTGGAAAGGGCTGCCGGGAAGAGCTGGACTGGGGTCCTTCAGAAAACATCAGCCACAGGGCCAAGGGCAGGGAGGGCCAAGCTCCAGGTTAATATTAGGGTGAACTGTCCCTACAAAGCAAGAGTTCCATGTAAGAAGTAGGGAGAGGGACAGGGATAGAGAAGGGTATGTAAGGCTGGAAAACTGTACAGAAGAACGTGGGGTGAGACCAGGGAGCCAGAACTGCAAGGAGGAGAGAGGAGGACAGCATTGAGTTGGCTGACAGCTGCCTTAACCTGAAATGACATCAATGCACAAGACTGTCGGCATCATCAGGTAATTATATATATTTTTTTCATTTCCTAAATAATTATTTAATTTTTAATAGGCCTTAAATTTGATGGTTTAAACATCAAACATGTACTAAAAATGGATAGAGTCAAAGCCTCCATTCCCTCTGGCACCTGATTTCTTTCCTCTCTAATAAGCAACCATTATTTAAGTTTCTCCTGTAACACTGACAGGGCTGAGGTTGTGTGTACTTGCACAGACATGTACATCTACATGTTCCCTTTCCATCTACACAGCAGTGGCATATTCTCTTTCCATCTACACAGCAGTAGAGTAGTTGCTGTGATACAACTCCAGGGACTGCCTTTGCATAGCATACAATGGGAACAGCACCCCCAGAACTGTTCACCATGGAAGAATTTGACAATATGGTCAGTTTTTGTTTCTCATGGACTTGTACATCTTGTACATTGTTAACATCAGTACCTAGAACATATCTTTTATTTTTTTTATATAGTCACTTCTAGGCCATAGTCTGGATGTTCCAAGTTTATTAAACTTCCTATGATGGATGTTTTGTTTTCTCCCAATTATGTGCATTGTAGGCAACGTTTATTATTTCTTTTTGCACATGCCCAACTATGTAAAATGAATTTCTCAAACTCTAGTTACTTGTCAAAAGTTTTCTGCAAAAGTAAATTGGCAACACTTTCTGTAAAGGTCCAGATAGTTCTGCCAGCCACATGTTCTCTGTCTCAGCTCTCAATTCTGCCATGATAGTGTGAAAACGGGTGATATGTAAGTGAATGAGCATGGCTGTATTCCAATAAAACTTCATTTTGGAGACTGAAATTTAAATTTCATATTATTTTCCTGTATTAAAAACAAAAATGGGCATCTGAGATGAACACACATTTCTCAGATGAAGATATACAAATGGCAAATAAATACATGAAGAAATGTTCACCATCACTGGTCATTCGAGAAATGCAAATTAAAACAGCATTGAGATTTCATCTTACTTTGGGAAGAACAGCTGCCATCAAGAAATCAATTAATGACATATGTTGGTTAGGCCGCGGCGGGGGGAAGGAACACTGCTCCACTGACACTATGGAAATAAATATGGAGATTTCTCAGAAGACTAGAATTGGAAATCCCATTCAATCCAGCTACTCCCCTCCTGGGTATTTTCCCAGAAAAACTGAAAAGGTCATGTCACAGTGATATATGTGCACCCATGTTCATAGCAGCACAATTTGTAACAGCTAAACCTTGGAAACAACCAAAATGCCCATCAACTGCAGAGTGGATGAAAAAGATGTGGTATTTTTATGCAATGGAATAGTATTCAGCTATAAAAAAGGATGATCTTGAGGCCTTCATAGGTAAATGGAGGCAACTTGAGACTATCCTCATAAGTAAAATAAATAAGAATCATATTTATAAATATCACATTGTGTCTCTAGTGTAAAAAGTAATAAGAACTGCAGGAGTAATAAAACCCAAAATGTGTAATAGCTATTGTAAAAAAGAGAGGAAAAGAAAATGCTCTAAGGGATATAACTGCTTGTATGTTTAAGGGTGTAAGATAGATAACCACATTACTAAGTTTTTGTTGGATCATTGAGCAGAACTGTTTGCAGTCTCACTGTTTGGATGTCTACTTTGTATGCTTTAATTTTGTAACTTGAACAACTATTTCTAAGATGATAGTATATAATTTATCAACTAGTGATTTGGGGATTTTTTTGTTTTGTTTTGTTTTGTTTTTTGGTACCAGGGATCGAACTCACAACCTCACATTTGCCAGGTGAGCACTTAGGCTGCTGAGCTAAATCCCCGTCCGACTAGTGATTTCTTGGTGTTTGTTTTTTTTGAAATTCTGTATTATTTCTACCCTTTTTTTCTGTTTTTCTGTTTTTTCCCTTTAAATAAAATTTTTAAAAAAGAAAAATGAAAATAGAAAAAACTAAAAAACTCCCAGTATTTTGATTTTTTTTCAATTAATGTAAAAACCATTCTTCCAAGATCAGATGAGATTGGGCGTGTTCAAGGTGGTATGGCCATAGACATAAAAACCATTCTTGAGACTGTAATGATAAGTGAAATAAATCAAACACAGAAGGTTAAATATCACATGGTCTCTCATTTATATGAAAGCCCCCCAAATTAAGTAAAGAGCAAAGTAGAAGATAGATGATAGGAAACAGGGAGGTAGACTTTGTAGAGACAGAAAAGAGACCAGGGGATGAAGGAGAGACTAGAGAACAGGGAGGGAAAAGGAAATAAGAATTATTAAGATGCAGTATGTATACATACCAGTTCCCCAAGATGAACATAATTATCACATGTCACAGACATACAGTAATAAAAAAGAAAATAAAACCCATTCTTACCTCATGGGTTACATACATAGAAAACCTTCCATGGACTGCACCCTGCCAACCTCTGGTTTATACAACACAAAATTTTCATAAATATTACTAAATCAAGAGCTGGGGGTTTAGCTCAGTGGCATAAGCACTTGCCTGACAAGTGTGAGGTCGTGAGTTCAATCCCTGGTACCAAAAAAAAAAAAAAAAAAAGAAGAAAAATTACTAAATCGGTCCTCATTTAGGTTGTATCACTTTGTATTTTCAACAGTAATGTTTAAATTGCTACTTTCACCTCAGTATTGCCAACTCAGTGCATTTTGGAGCTTTTAGAGTTTTGTTAATCAAATGGTTGAAGACTGTCTTAGTTTCTGCTTCTCCAAGACTGAACATAGCATGTTATATTTTTAAAAAGTCAGTTTCATTTATTTTTCTGTCAACCATCAGTTCATATCCTTTGATAAAGTTTATCTCAAGTACGAAGTTTTTTGTGGACAAATCATTTTTCTTTTTTAAAAAATAGAAATGGAAGGGAAAGGGTTGAAAAAAGGGATTAAGATGTGCTACATACATGTGCCAACTCCCCCCGCAAGGAATGTGAACACTATGTACTACACACATGTATTAATAAACTAAAAAGAAATAGAAATGACTTATTTGCATTTTCTGATCTTAAAGAATAATTATGATTGTGCTGATAGCACAAAAATTTAAAGGACTTACAATCTTATCCTCCAGACATATTCTTTGACATTTGTGTGCCTATTTTCTTAGACATTTTTCAGACATTTATATATGGATGTGCCTTAAGAAAATTGTTCATCCAACAAATCTGTATTTGTGCCATGAGTATTACAAAACACACTAAATTTATTATTTTCCAACTGGCCATGTTCACTTGTTGATAGATCATGGAAATTTTGTCGTGAGCCTGTCAGTGCAGACAGTTGTATCAACAAAGTATGCAATGCAACTCAACAGTGCCGTTTCTTGCATCCTTTCTGGGCTGATGCATCTGCCTGTTCTGATGGAGAGACCAGTGAACCAGTGACAGAGTAGCAGAGGAGTGTTGCAAAGCTGAGTGGAAGCCACCTCTCTGCTGGCTAGAGAGAGTCATTTGTTCAACAATTACAGTACTAGATACTGGGAACAGGAAAGGGTTGGATAGGTTCTGTGCTCTGTGGAGACTGAAGTAGGCGAGATTATCTCAGCATGTGTTATAAAGAAGCAAAAAGAGCAACAGGGTAAAGCTCTACTTTAGATTGGGTGGACACAGGAGGTCAGGTTAAGGAGACAAATGAGCTGAGGCATAATGGACAAAAAGGGGCTGGTCAAGTCAAGGTCTGGAGAAGGGAATTCCAGGATGGGGGAATGGCAGAGGCCAAAGAGGAAGATGAGGTCAGTCCTGGAAGCTTTGCCAGCTGTGGCAGAAAGTTCTGCTTTTATTAAAAAGCAAGAGGAAGTCTTTGGAACATTGATGTGATCTGATGTGTACTTTAAAAAAAAATCAAGTTTAGAGTTGTCAGACGAAATTACAGGCTAAGTAACTTTGAACTTCAGATCAACAATTACTAAAATAAATTTAAAGATCTAACTGTCCTTTATCACAGTGCATGAACGGGGAGCAGCTCATCTAAATGAGGCACTCTGATGAACTGAGCAGAGGATGTGGGCTTTACGGGCAGGAAAAGGCTGAAAGAAGCAGAAACTAGGAGCAAAAAGGGGATTGGTTGTTTCAAAGTTACTCTCCTGATAGGGTTAAAACAGAAGAGATCTCCTTATCTTGCTGGTTGAGGTAAAATGCATCCCATCTGGTGAATTATAGATCTTCTATTTTTTGTTTTTTTAAACTGAACCACCTCAAAGTTCAGTCTTTGTGGCATCTAGGATGAATGACTAATTGGTCAATCGGTTGGACCAATTCAGGAGCTCAGTCTAACATAGTGTTTTCCTATAAATTTTATTTAATACAATGAATAATTTGGAAGTAATAAAAATAGTGGCACACAATTGTAATCCCAGAACTTTAGGATGCTGAGGCAGGAAGATCCAAAGTTTGAGCCCAGCCTGAGCAACTTAGTGAGACCCTGTTGCAAAATAAAAATAAAAACGGCTGGGGATGAATCTCCAAGTAAGGCCTTGGGTTCAAGCCTCAGTACTGTGAAAAAAAAATACATACTAAAAATTACTCACTGATAATAGCAAGTTTAAATTTAACTGTACGTCTTGTATTTTTATTTGCCAAATCTAGTACCTTTATTATTCTGGCTATTAAGGAGAGTTTTGGGGGTTTCAGGGGTGGTAAAATGGAAGACTCCTTAATTGGCTTTTTGAGAAGTCTAGGAAGCTAGTGTGGTTACCCTAGAGATGAAGGAAGAGGGATGGGTAAGGGATATGTGTTGGAGGTAGAGCCAAAGGGACGTGTTGACAAATGGCTGTGCACTAGTAAAGAAGAAGCATCAGGTGACACTTAAACTTTTTGATACCTCGCTGAATAATCACATAATGATTGTGGTATACTCTGTTTATACTACAAAGTCTGCATATATGTGGCTATTGAACAAAAAATAACAAATCAAGACAAGACAAAGAGGTTTAGAGCAAAGGCAGAGAATCTGATTCTTATTAAGAACCAACAATTCTCCAATCTGACGGTCTAAAACTGATGGAGATTGACATTCTTGAAACCAGATTGTTCATTAATTTTTGTTTCTAGGAAAGACAGCTTTATAATTTTTACTTGAATTAAGAAGAAGAAGAAGCTTGAAATGCTATTTGATAAATAGTACAAGCACGAATTATACTTTGGCTCTATCCTATGGCCAGTGGGTCACTATAGAAAGAGCATGATAGGAAGGAGGAAGGAGTGTGGGCAGTAGCAGGAATAGAGGCAGCTAGAGAAGGAAAAACAAGATTGAAGAAATTACACACAGTTCAAAGAGTTTGATTTCTAAACTGCCTATGGGTCCATTTCTTTTTTTAAGTGGTTAATCAGAAAGTATTTAAGGTACCAGCTAATACAGGATAATAATCACAGTTTAGTAGTCTAAGAGTGCTTATTGAGATAGTATTGCTAGACACTGCACGCTTTACATACGTGTTTTCAATTTTCGCAACAACCTTGATGCAGGTATGTTTATACCTGTTTCATGGAAGTTAGAAAATTGCCCAAGAACACAGTATAAATGGTTAGACTTAGATCTGAATGTGGGTAATTTAGCCAAACACCAAGTATGTCGCTTTTTCATTATATCATCTTCCCTCATGTGACTGTAAAGAGTTTGAATATCTTTAGGCTTAATAAATGTTTGTAATGAATTTCTTTGTTGGCTCTTTTCTCCTTTAAAGATAAATAACGCTTTTTAATTTAAAATAATTTGCTGTCCACTGAATATAAATGAAGACACAAGAATAGAGGTGAGTATTTCAGAATGGTTTTTATTGTGGAAACAAAAATCTGCCTGTAGATTGATTCTTTTGCTAGGTGGAGGTGATTGATAGTCTTTAAAGGAAAAATCTTTTTGGTTGGGATTTGTCTGAGATAAGGCCTAGGCTAATTTGAAATGGGGAACATTGTTAGAAAATGAAAGGAATTTCATCTTAATAAAATACCAATGAGTCTACTCTCAGCAGAAAAATGTGGCATGGGTTTCTTGGGAAGAGGATTTCATGTTAGTTTGCTTTAATGACTTTCATTTTCTTCTATGGGATTTGGGACCTGGGAATTTGGTGGAAGAAAAAGATGTTCTTGATGTGAGTGACTTAGTCCCAACAACTAGACCTGAGGAGAAGATTTTTATGAAGTAGACATACTGAAGAGAATTGGGATATTTGGGAGCTTTCATGTACTTTCATGCTTTGTAAATCTAGCAATTTCATCTTTAGGAAATTGACTAATCAGCACAATTCTGGTTCTGTTAGCAATACCCTCAAGACTGAAGAAAGAATTGTATTAATTCTGGAGCAAAGCCAGGAGAGAGGCAGAAGCCTTCAGAAGCTGTGACAAAGTAGTCAGAAATCTCTGGCGTCTTCCTGAATATGATAGAAGTGAATGGATTTCCTGCTGTGGTATAGAATGAGGTTTAGTAATTTTCTTTTGTTATTAAACAAAGGCTGGAGGATGAGAGGAGGGCCAGATTATAGTATGTGAGGGAAAATTCTCATAGCATTGTGTGTGCACAACAGGGAATTAGATACAAGAGGAAATGCAAGAAGGTCTTGTGGTTGGGTTTCTCCCACAGAAGGAGAAAATTCCTGCATCCCTCTTTATGTAAATAATATGCAAATAAGGATAATTATGTGTTTCCTTTGAAAAGTTTGGTCACCTTATTTTGTCTTCAAGAGGAATTGGGACAATAAAGGGGAATGTTTGTCATAAGTTCAGAATTGTTACATATCTTCCAGGGGAAATAAAAGGGTACTTTTTTTTTCCCCTCAAACAAATATCTGAATTTTAAGTGAGTTTTTTAAATGCTTTAACGTTTCCCTTGTACAAAGTATATCAAAACAAAACAAAAAAAAAATTATAAAATGGTAAAAATATGATTCACATAGAAAATGAAGCACAAATGGAAAATTATTTTATTCCCACTTTCATTTCAGTATAGGGTATCTATTCTCTTTCTTGGCTCAACAATATGAAATAAGAACTTAGCTTTTTCCCTGCAGATGATTTTTGTTATCATTTGTAGCCATTTCTCTAAGACTATGGCTTCAAATCTGTCACTTGGGAGTAATATGGAACACATGTCAGAGGCTGGTGATACGTGATCCTCAGAGCATCAAACAAATGAACCAGTTGCTTCCACAACTGTATCTGTGACACATCCAAGCAAGCCCAAGGATGCCCAGGCAGCCAGCAGAGACAAAGCCAAGTTGGCTGCTGGTAAGAAAAGGCGGATGTCACTGTCTTGGCGGAAGTGGCTAGAAAGGAAATCAGAGAACTGCCATCCTTCTACAACCAATCTAAACAAGCTAAACTTTAGACAAAATGTGCCTTTGGTTCACACAAAAATCTTTCTCAGAGAACTAGTTACTTGATTAGACTTAGTCATTTCTCCTTCTTGTACCGAAAGACTGTAAAATATATCTCAACAACAGAAACATTTTACCATTGTATAGGAGGACTGTTTTGCAAAGGACACATTTTCTGCCTCCCACTATTCTCCTAATAATGACCTGAAGGGTCACAGTTAGAACATATCTAATTGGCTTTTATATCAATGCACACCTCCCAAAAACTTCACAATTCTAAGCCCTGGATCAACAAAATTTAACACACTTTGGTGAGATTATTCCAAATGTGTCCTTGTTTCCAATAAAGGCATCACCATTGTACCAACTGCCAGCTTCAAATACTAGGGATCATCTCTATTTTTTGTCTTTTGTGGCTTCTGTCTGTCTTTCTCTTCTTCATTCCTATCCTTTCCCTACCCAAGTGTTGGTTTTCTCTGCAGTCAGGTGGGTCAGTATGTCACCAGACCAGAGTGTTGGCAGCTCCAGAGAGAAAAATGAATGGGGTCAGTACTACTAGGCTCCCCAAAAGCCAATGCCTATTTTAAGCTCTGCAAACAGTATGGGATATTACTCCGAATATGACTCTGCACAATAAATTAGAATTGGAAAAGAAACAGGGCAGCACCTACCATATTTGAGGGAGTTTAATCAGGAGCCATTTAGAAAAGGGGTCAATTGTTTAAAACTGAGCCACAGAACAACTACTGAAAGTTTCACTTCAGAGTTTCCAGTTTTACTCTACCACAGTGATGAGGTAAGAGGCAGCCACAAGAGACAGAAGTAGAGAGGGTACAGGGTAGACATAGACCCTCTGAGAAGTTTAAGGTAGTGCTGGGAAGGGCATGGGGCCTACCCTATATAATAAGAAACCAGACTTGCTAAGTGTGGCTTTCAGGGGCAGCTGTATCTGAGAGCACGAGCAGTAAGCCCAGTGGTCTTCTTAAAGCCTTAGCCCACTGCTTACACCCAGAACCCAGAGGAGACAAGTGGTCTGTGCTTTCCCCATCTACCAAGCTGAACCAGGACACATGTTAGCTTGGATTGTTGTGTGAATGATGAGGCCTCTGGAGCAGGGTGAAGGAAACCTCACAAACGCACAGGTTGTAAAGCCAGGTAGATATACCTTGAGACCATAATGTTGAGTGAAATAAATCCAGCTCATAAGCTTAAATATTGCATGGTTTCCCTTATATGAGAAAGCCTAAATATAAATAAAGGAAAAAATGAAAGATAATAGGAAATAGGGGGATAGATGTTTTTATAAAAGGGAAAAGGACCAAGAGACTGGGGGAGGGGGCTAAGAGAGGGAGGGGGAGGGATGAAAAGTAAACTAAGGTGTGTTATGTGCATGTACCAGCTCCCCACAAGGCATGTGATTACTATGTACTGCAAACATGTACTAATAAGAAAAAAAATTTAAAAAACTATTTGTATGATGAAGAAATAATAAAATGTTTTACTCTCCCCCATTCAACAGTTTTTCAAGAGGTCCCTATTTTGTTGCTGGGCATGGTGGTGTACGCCTGTAATCCCAGCACTTAGGCAGCTGAGGCAGGAGAATCACTGCAAGTTTGAGGCCAGCTTGAGCTACATAGTGAGTTCAAGCCCAGCCTGAACTACATAGTGAGACCCTGTCTCAAACCACCACCCACCTCCACCACCCCACCTCTCTACCAAAGAGTTCCCCATTTCATATGAAGCAAAATCCTAAGCTTGGTATTTCAGTGTCAGTGTGAGCTGTTTCTGCTCATGTTTTGCAGCCCTAACCCTCTATCTTCCTTTACATATATACCACTCTTGACAAAATGCATCTTAGCCACCTAGTCCTTTCCTTCAGCTGTTTTCTCTGCCCAAAGTGCCTCAACTCTATCCCAAATTTCTCCATCTCCACATATCTAAAACCACTAACTCTAGTTTGTTTTTTTTTTTTTGCTATCTTTATCTAACCTTTCTTTTGACCCCTTTGAATGTATGTGCATAATGAGACCACCCTGACAGTAATGATCAGGGTACTGCTGACTGCGTCCTACACATCATGTGGACCTCAACACCCACCCCCACAAGCTCTACTATACAAGAGTTTCTGAACTTTCCCAGGGTGCCTCACCTGAACAGTGACACTGTTTTTAGCCCTTGCCCTGGGCCTACCCAAGCACCTGCTGTGCACTGATAATGATGATATTGCTACAGTACTAGAGCCCCTCCCATATCAAAGTTGAACAATATTCCTCTGTAAGGTCAAAGAGCATGCAATTCATTACTGAGAATTTAGAGATCATTCTATTACAGAGGTCCCAAGACAATGCTATCGCTGTTCTGATTATCTTTGAGGCACTGTGAAATAGTTCTTCTCACCACCTCCACCTTGTCTTCTTGCTCCATAGGATTTAGATGTTAGATAAGTGTAAATAGGACAGTCCGCAAATACAACATTCATTCTGATCGATTACATTACACCAGCTTCCCATTTTCATAAGAGCTCTACTAGCTCAAAATATAAACAGATGAAGAGCTGGAATACCTATACATTTTCCTGAAAATGTAGCTTTAGTGAGTCACTTATTATACCTAGGAATCTAGCACAACTCTCATGTGTAATGGGGCAGAAAAGTGGTGAAGATATATTAGCTTCCATGATGCCCTAGAGCTACACTGTGTGGTAGGGTAGCTTCTGACCACATGTAGTTACTGGGCATGTGAAATGTTGCTAGTCTCAACTGAGATGTGTCATGAATATAAAATACACATTAGGTTTCAAAAGACTTGCTCTCTTCCCCAAATGTAAACCAAGTCATTAATAACTTTTCTAATACCAACTACGTGTTGAAATGGTACTATTTTGAAACTAGTAGGTCAAATAACATGTTATTAAAATCATTTTCACCTGTTCATTTTTTATGTGCTATGGCATCTGGAAAACTTAAAATCAGGTGGATATATGTGGTTTATATTTATGGCTCATATTAAATTATTATTGCACAGTGCTACTCTAGAGGCTTTCTCTAATGTGCTTGCTAGAAATGAAAATCCTCATGCCTCATCCAAAAGTCTAGAAATAAGCTCTGATAGCCACCCTTTCCTCCCTATCTGTGTTTAACAAGTGCTCCAGCAGATAATGATTCACACTACTGTCAAACTTATCTGCTAAAGAAGATTAGCATGGTGAGGATGGAAAATGAGCAGAGTAAGATCTCACTAAATTTTGTTTAATGATTTAGTTTTGCTGGTTTCTTTTAAGTTCAAAATTCTTCCATCAGTCCGTCATTTAGTCAGTGAGCAATAAAGTAAATAATAATCTTTCTCCCAACTGTGGAGAAACTGCTGGCTGGTAATTTCACAACTTGCCTCTACCAGTCAAGCAGAATTGCAAGTCATTATCAGGTCACCTTTAACGATTCTCAACAGAAACGTAATGAATAAAAGGGCCATTCCAGAAGCATGTAATGAATGTAATGAATAAATGTAATGAATAAAAGGCCATACCAGATAGTCAGACCTGAAATCAACATAGAGAAAACATGCTAAGTTAGAATATAAGGCAGGTCTTTTCTCCACGTCAGGCCAATGGCTGAGGTACTTTGCAGTGGCATCACTCTGGAACTCCTGCTCCCTCAGTGCCCTGCCAAACAAGGACAGCCACAGCCTCAACTCCATCTGCATGCCACCACCGCCAACTAGAGTTTCACGGATCCAGCCTAAGACCCTTCTGTCTGCTTATCTCAACTTTACCCCTTCCTGCATTCTGAAATTCATGGCAACACTGCAAGGTTTCATTCCTTGCATCAATACGTTGTTACCAAGACTGTTAGTTCATGACCATGCTTGACGAAAACTCCCAAAAAATATGCCAACAACACACCAAGCCTGTCTTCTTCAAGTGTGGGTGCTGAGCAGAGGGAAGTGGCTGTAGCTGACATGCTTTGCACACTCGGTACTGTAATGTCCTCCAGACAGCAGTCTCCCAAAACTGTCTCTGTGTTTAACGTACTTAATAGTTTTAGAGCATCATCTACATACTTAATAAAACAAATACGTGCATACTGTAGGGGGAGAAGGAGAATATAGAGGTGAACAAATGGAATAGGAAAATTGTCCTTATATAATTCTAATCCCCAGATTGTTCTGGATATTGAAATGGCAGATATTGATATAGATACAGTAGATGCATTATTAAAAATGAGACAATAACTTGCCTTTTTCATTTGTTAGTATGTAGTGAGCAACTTTCAGCATTGTTTGTGTGGGTTTATCTTTTTTTACTTAATAGTTATACAGCATGAATATTCATTTAATTAGTTTATTTCAACATCAGTGTCAAAATACAGATCTCAATAAACATGGGATTTTTCCTTTTAAATAGGGCATTTATTTTTAAACTTTTTAAAAACTTAATTTTATTGATACATTTTATATATACATAATAAAATTCATCATAGAGAATTTGTGCCTGCACATGATATATCTTGATTCTTCTTTTTTTTCCCATTGCCTTCCCCACTTCAATCCTTCTTCCCCTCATTATTTACAAAAAGCTTTAAATATTGGATAGTTTTCATAATCATTCTAATATTTCTATATTTTATTAATATTTTAATTTCTCAAACTTGTGTATTTGTATTTTATCTTCATTTCTTGTATACAAACATCCAATATACAATCATACATATATATATATATGCATATATATATTATTTATTTTAAAGAATAAACTCTAGTTTTTAATGATCAGTTCTGTACCTTTGCTTTAGTTTTAACTTTGTGACTATGACTTATTTTTATTGGGTTAATTTTGATTTTTTTTTTTTTAGTTTCTAGCGTTGAACATATACTTTTTTCCTCCTATGTTCTAAAAAACATTTTAAAGCTATCTAAGGAAAGTATTTTAACTTGACTTTGGCTGCATTCCCTGTCTTAAGTCTCATTCAGTTTAAATAAATCTTAACTTGAATTTTGAGTGTTTTTGATTCAAAGATTATTTCAAATAATATTTTAAATTTCTAAGTGTTGTGAACAAGCTTATTATCATTGCAAAGTTTGAACCTGTTACTTTGTAATTAGGAAATGTGGCTCATATGCTTTCAATTTTTAAGAACTCATCAAGTTTTTGTTCACCTTAGAAGGGACATCTTTCCTTCATCATGTGTATTTTTGGGGCTCCCACACACTGCAGTGCAGCCCACTAAACAGAGGCTGTGTTACAGCCTGCGGGTCCTGGCTGTTTAGAGGGAGAGTGCCATCTGGAAGAGGCCTGGTACCCACAGACAACAGGCTGTTGGTTGCTCTGCACTGGAATGAACAGCTCCTCTGTGTGGGTTGCTCAGCTAGAGTCATAATCTCATGTTTACACTTCATGTTTGTAAACTGTGATACCAGGAAATTTCAAGTTCGGTATCAAAGATGAGAGCTGTGACTGAGAGATTCCTGCTGTGTGGGTTGAAAGGCACTGAAAATAGACTGTGCTCTTTTTCACCAGTTTTGATCAGCCAATTTATACTTTTTTAACTAGTGATAAAATTCTCAACAGACAACCCTGCCTTATGCTTTAAAACTGTGCTGGTAGCCACTAGACACATATGGCTATTTAAATTTAAATTAATAGTACTTAAAATCCAAAATTCAGCTCCTCAGTTGCATCAGTTGTTCGAGTTACATGTGAAATTAAAAAAAAAAGTTACTTGTGGCTAGTGGTTGTTGTACTAGACACTGACATAAACCATTTTCATCCTTGAAAAAAATGTCTATTAGATAGCCCTGCTCTGGATATAAAATTAGATAGTGTGGTGGACTTGGGATATATAAATCTGGATAGGTTACACTTTCTATTATTCAATTAGGCATTATTTTAGGTGTTGCTGTGTAGGCACTTAGTAGGTCTGATTAAAATCCATAATCAAGCTAGGTGTGGTGGCCTGTAACTCTGATCCCAGAACCTTGGGAAGCTGAGGGAGGAGGATCACAAGTTCAAGCCAAGCCTGGGCACTTAGCATGCAACTGTCTCAAACATTTTTAAAAAGGCATGGGGGTATAATTCAGTGTTAAGACCTTGTGTTCAACCACTACTACTGAAAAGCATCCATAAGTAGTTGACTTTTAATAAGGGAGATTTCCTGGATAATTTGAGTAGGTCTGATTCTGTCAGTTGGGCAACTCCATAGAGACAAAACTGAGCGCTCTCTCTCTGATGGAGAAATGATAGCTGTGGAAGTTCAAGCCTATGCTCTAAGGTGCCCTTCCTCACAGGCTTCCTAGAGATCTGGGGTTTCTCTTGCAATTGAATAAACCAATTTCTTGCAATAAATTACTCTCTAAGTAGAGATCTAGACAGAGATATTTGAGAACTATAAAATCAATGATTTCTCCAACTGAACCTGAGCGTGGGAATTCTCTTCCCTGTATAACCTTGTGTAACCCCAACACTACACTTAGACTTGCCCATACTGATCTGCATTCCTGCATCTCCACAGAGGAAGCACCCTTTTCTTTCTGACAAGCAGTTTTTCTTCAGTACTCTGGACCCAATATCTCAGTTCCTCAAATTCCTAGTTCCATTAGTTATCCCTGTCCTTTTCTGTGGCTTCGTCCTTTCTTCTTTCTCTGGATTCTTCCTTTCATGCTATAGTATGACTCAAATGCTTATATGTAGGTAAGAAGTTTAACTTACTACATGGCAAGAGACATGGGTCTAGATTCAATCTATTGCATGTGGATAGCCCATTGTTCCAGCACTGTCTATTAAAAAGCATATTTTTGGGGCACCTTGACAAAAATCAAATATTGGAAAATCTTGATGCTATTTCTGTGTCCTCTATTCTATTCCACTGATCCACATGTCTGTTTTTGGGCCAGTACAATGGTGTTTTTGTCACTGAAGCTTTGTAACATAACTTAAACCCAGGATTGTGATGCCTCCCACTTTGCTTTTGTTACCTGGAATTGCTTTTGCTATTCTGGATCTCTTCTGGTTCCACAGCACAAATAATAATAGCCAAATCTTGGAAGTGGGCTATGCATCCATCATCAGATACATGGATAAGGAAAATATGGTATTTATACACGATGGAATATTGTTATGCCATAAAGAAGGATAAGATTGAGTCATTTGTATGGTAATGGATGCACCTTGAGACTACAGTATTCAGTGAAATAAATCAGACAACTAACTAAGTTTATATATCACATGATTTCTCTTATAGGAGAAACCCAAAATATAAATAAAGAACAAAATAAAAGATAGATACATCTTTCTCAAATGAGAAAGAGATCAAGAGATAGAAGGAGGCAAAGGGTATGAAAAAAGAACTGAGATGTGTTATGTAGCTGTACCTATTTCCCATGAGGAATATAATCATTATGTGTTGCAAACATATGCTAACAAAAAATGAAAATTAAAAAACAAAGAATTGTCCACTTAAGAGATGAAAGGAGACAGCATTTATTTGTCATCTGCCATTGCTCTCTGACCAACACTCATTCGTTAGGCAATAATCCCGTAAGTCATTCTGTGGCTTCTGGGTTGTACAGGCATGAATGCTAAAGGGGATCCCTCAGGAATTCACAGACACAAAGAAGCACTGGAATGAGAGGAAGAGGTGAGAGGCAGTGGTCCTAAGTGTTGGGCCATGTTAGGCCTGTGGGAGCTTAGAGCCTGACAAACTAGTGGCTGGAAAAGAAGGGAGCCACGTCGATCTGAAGTCACATACAAGTGTCCAGTACAGTCCCCCTACTTGTACACAGGGGTTTATCTCCTTGAATCCCTTCATATTTATACTGATTGGAAGATTATAACCAGCACTGCGAAATGAAATGTTTAAAAGTTGGTTTCTCTTGGAGCTAAGTGATTTCTCCAAACTTTCTCCTGTTGACATCACAGGACACAAATATGCAGATGCCCTAGGAGGACTAAGCCCACATTCCTTCCCACAACAACAACAAAAAAAAAAGCAAGCAAGAAAGAAAATGAATGAATCAAAGATGACTGGAACTGATACAGTAAGTGTGGAGATCTGCACTACCTTTTGGTGCTCCTTGTCTCCCTGAGCTAAAGATGACTGAAAGTGATGAAGCCAGTGCAAAGATCTGCATTGACTGACTCTCTGTCTCCCCCTCTCCTTTGCTCCTTACTATAAAGGACCCTAAGCCACCTGCATTAAGAGGAGAGGAGTCATTGTGTCCCTCCATCTCCTTGAATAAGTCCTTTTTCCTTTTCATCAAACTATATGGCCTCATTTGACTTGGTGAGCAGTAAGCAAACAAACCTGAGCATATGAACTGAAGTGGCTGGTAACAGCTTTGGTGATCCAGTCAGGAGGTAAATCCCTGCTCCTGAGAGGTATGCAACCCAGCAAGCAATTGGAAAAGGGACTGGCTGTTTCTGGTTAGCTAAGTCCATAGTCAGGGCTCCAGGGACACTTTTGCATCCAGAAATATCCATTCTTCCCTATTCATGGCATGACTTGGCTGTAAACTTCTGCTGGCAAAAGGGAAAGGTTGTTTGGGAAACTGACATGCTCTGCCGGGTATCCCTCTGGAAAGGGTACACCAGTAGTCTACTGTCTCCAATCTTCCTTTAGCAGTGCCATCTTGGTGAGGGAAGGATCTGCACTATTTGGAATGATTTTGGACCTATTTCATGTCATTTTGGGACACTGAGGAGTTGACATTGCCATTTGGGTTGGGGCAAGAATCTTCCCTATTTGTGACTAGGCCTTCTGCAGGTCATTTAGGGACACGGACGTGGGAAAAGATTCAGAGACAGAAAAATAGTTCCAAACATTTGTTTTGTTTATTTGGAGTACTCATTTGTTTTGGTTTGCTTTAGCTCCTTGTGTTTCTTTTATCTTTTCCTTATAACCACCTTTATTTTAGGTCGGGTAGTAGAGTTTCAGCATCTTCTAGAATTACGTAAGCCATGTGAGGCTTTAAGCTAATCTAAAACTTCTTGTGAGCCAATATAGAGCTTGAGGTTCTTAAAACATTTGTCAACAACACATAGACTGGACTAACCAATTTTAAAAGGATAGAGGCACTGGTGGTGTACCGAGAAGTTCTGTTGTAAACTGCTAAGGAATAAAAGTGCTTGTGCTGTTTTGTAACTCCCTAGAAAGTTTTAGGTATCCGTAACTTAGAAAAAAGCAATTTTATTGAGAGGCAATATAGTCTATACAACTGAAAGTGCACTCTGATTTTATGGAACTGTCCTTAAGAAGATGGTTTGGAGTGATTTTGGTCAGGGTAATACCCATAGCTGCTTTCCTCACCTTTTTTTTTAAATCAGTGGAAATTCATGCAGGAGCCTTCTGTGCCAATGCCTAGGCAGCTTCTTGGCAAATGTGAGTAAGTTTCTTTTTCTTTTCTTTCTTTCTGTCTTTTTCTGGAACTGGGAATCAAGTTTAGGACCTTGCATTTGTCAGGCACTTGTGCCACTGAGCTATATCCCCAGACCTAATTTGTTTTTTGTTGTTGTTTTGCTTTGTTTTGTTTTTTACTGGGATTTAAATTTTCCAACATTTTGGCTAATAGTTCTTGGCTCATTTCATATTTCAATATACTCTTCATAACTTCTTTATTGAAAATTTATTTCTGTCACCTGCCACCTCCATTTCTCTTAAGTAGAAAAACAGAGACATTTGACTACAGGTGGTTTGCCTTTGTTCTTTGCTTGGTGGAGCGTGTGGTGGTTCTGTTTTTTCCCAGACTAGAGACCTTGAGCATTAGTACGAGATGAGATGTGTACATTTCTGACCAGCTGTGTCTAAATTTTAATGTAAGATAGAATGTCTTAAAACCTGAGACAAGAGCCTTTAAATAGACTAAAACCTATACTTAGTTAAGGCAGGAAAATGAAAAGCTCCAAGAAGTCCAATTTCAGATGAATTAGGCAAGCAATCTATAAGATGTAGATTTCTCAGCTTGCTACAATTAGGAATCCTACCTTCACAATGCACATTTTAAGATGAAGTTTTGCTCAGAACTGTAAAAGGAAAATCATGCCAACAGTGTGAATTTTTAAAGATGGTAAATGTTAAATTTAAATCTTTGTTTTATGTGTGTTGGCATGAATGTGTCCATTATATGTAATGTCTATGTGTGTTGTTTGTGTTTGTATATTGTTTGGATGGTACCATATTAATCTAAACATAAGAACATTCAATAATTTAGAAAGCTAAACCCAAATGTCTTTTTGTTTATATAACTTAAGGAAATGCTTTCAAAGATGTAACAAAATTGTCTTTGAAACTGTTAACAACATTTTGCCTGTTAATCAGAATTATATTTCAGTTGTTCGATTTTTGGAAGAGTATTTTTAGTTTCACAAAGGTAGGTTATATGAGAGACTAAAGAGCATATAAAGAATGTTATTAAAGGTTTTGAATTTGTAGCAGTATTAAAGACTCTTGAAATCAGAGTTGGCTGAACATTGAGATACTGTGACACATAATATAGTACTGCCTAAGCATTCTTTCATTTGAAAGTTTAAATTATTTAGTGTTTCAGAAAATGTTTTGTAGCAATATTATAAAGGCTACTTCTAGTATTAACAGAAGGGGTCCCCAGAGGCAGTAGTTTAGTAGCCATTGGATCAAAGAGTTATGTTTTGTGACAAAAATGGCCATTTCACTTGAGAGCTTCTGTACTAAGTCCATGAGAAAGAATAAACAGTTTTGTCTTACGCATTTACTTGTGTCTGAGTAAACATAATCCAGCAATGATTTTTACTGGTTTCTTGAAAGATCTAGGTTCACATTTATATGAGTAATAACTTCCTCAACTCTATAATGACAAACCTAGAAACACTGATGTGGAACCAATATTTCCCCCTGTAGTTTCTAGATCTTTCTATATATTTTGTGAGCTTTTCTATTTCAAATGTTTATGACTAGTAAAGTTATTTTGATAGTTGTCCAACTGGATTGACTTCTGGGTATCCTTATTGTCCAGGATAGTCTGCTTTTAGTGACATGAAAATTTGATTAGAAAATACTTCACTGGGGTCAAAGAGATTATTTAAGTTCAAAATTCCCAGAAAACTCTTCAGAGATTTCAAAATAACATTCTGCTGTAGTATATATAGATGCAATACATAATGCAATTCACTGTAGGGAATTGGTACATGTACATAACACATCTCAATTCCTACTTTTCCCCTGATGCTCTATTCCCTTTAAACTTTTTTTCTTTGCCAGCATCAGATTCACTTATTTATTTATGCCTTTATAAAGTTAATTATCATACCTAAAGATTAATAGCCAGGCTAATAGGCCAAAAAACATAAAAAGCATAAGACAATGATATTAAATCACAGTACACTTGTAGATATATCAATGCTTTATTACAATAACTTTTTCCCCTCTTTTTTACTAGTGTCAAGAAGGGTTTGCAACACTAACTCTCATCATCTGTCACAACCCCTCCAACATGAGATCTGTTCTGACTGACCATTACTGGGGAACGCTACCTCAGCACCAAGGGACAAGGCTGTGGATATTTAGCTGGCAATGCCTTCAGGAAAGAAAAATACATTTTCAGAAACAAAAGGGGGAAGTTACAAGCATCAAAGAGTGTCCTGTGTGTCAACCTCTCAAAATAAGTAGAGCTGCAGGTTATGAAAGAGGGTTCTTATGCATGATTGCCTAAAAGCAAAACGCCCTTCTAACAGGTGTAATGATTAGACTTGTTCTGGCTTTAGCATTCTTGTATATATGACTTCATAGCCTGTGGTGATACATTGTTAGGCTCAAGCAGCTGGGTGTCCCTTGCCTGTGTTCCAGCTACTTGTAATGGAATGTGCATGCCAATTCAACAGGAGCCGGTCAGCCAAATACCAGGTCACCTCAAGGCCCTCAAGATTGAGGG
This sequence comes from Hydrochoerus hydrochaeris, assembly GCA_004027455.1. Lineage (NCBI taxonomy): Eukaryota > Metazoa > Chordata > Mammalia > Rodentia > Hydrochaeridae > Hydrochoerus > Hydrochoerus hydrochaeris. Next base: position 436,162 of record PVLA01000608.1, read on the forward strand.
CTGAAATAAAGCAAAGGGGAAATTGTAACCAGTACTTCAAAGTAGAACTTTAAAGTCAGATTTTTTTCTTTTAGAAATAAGGAATTTCTCCAATCTTATTCCTCCTGACAGCATTGCCAACATTTCTTCCACTCAGCCTAAAAATGTCACAACATGTAGATGCCCCAGGAAACCTGAGTCTAGGTTCTTTTCCACAGAAAAGAGGAATAAATCAAAGATGGCTGGAAATGATAAAGCAGGTGTGGAGATCTGCATCATCTTTCTGTGCTCCCCATTCCCCTGAGCTAAAGATGTCTGGAAATGATAAATCAAATATTAAGATTTGTATTGCCTATGTTCCCCTTCTTCTCTGTTCCTTACTAAAAGAGATCTTTACCCACCTGTGCAAGGTGACATGCTAATCTGAGATAAATAGGCTCCTCTATGTCATTAGAACTAGCCTTGAATAATACTTCTTTCCTTTCATACCAAAATATGTGGCCTCCTTTGATTTAATCAACAGTGACCAAGTGAAACTAAACATGTAAAGTAGGTAGATACAGTTTTTTTTTCAAATTGGAAGAGAAGTAAGAGATGAAGTGGGGAGAAGACAATGAGACAGTGAAAAAAGAACTAAGATGTATTATGTACGTGTGACAACTTCCCCATAAGGCATGCAAGCATTATGTACTGCAAACATGTACTAGCAAAAAATGCAAACTCAAAAAAAAAATGTCCACCCAAGAGATAAAAAGGGCAAAACATTTATTTGTCATCTGCTATTGCCCTCTGACCAATGGTCATCCCTTAGGTGTTGAGTCTCCTGGCCTGGGTTGTACAGGTATGAACACCAAGGGGGATCCTTCAGGAATTCCAGACATAAAACAGAGTGAGATACAAACACTGGAATGAGAAGAAGAGGTGAGAGACAGTGGCCCAAAGTGTTGGGCCATGTTAGGCCAGTGAGAGCTCCGAGCTTAGCAAAGTAGTGACTGGGAAAGAAAGGGAGTCACGCTGATCTGAAGTCACATACAAGTGTCCAGTACAATCCCCCTGTTTGTACCCATTGGCTTGTCTCCTTACATGGAGGGAGGGAAGGGGAATAGTCACATTTCTTGGAAGATTTGTGTGTATGTGATTCCTCCACTTTTCACTTCATATTAACAAATAATTCATCTGTATCCTGGTTTTGCTCCCCTTACCTTTCTTTGCTCCCAGATTATTCTTACAATCTCCAAACTGCCAAATAACCCTCTTGCAGTCATAATTTTCTCCATATCTCATCATTATTCAATACTTTCATCCACATATATTCTCTTCTCTAACTTTGTAATGACACCCTTCTAGGATTTTCTCCCAGATTTTGCCTCTCAGTGTAATTTCTTAGCTCTTCCTTTTCCAAAATCAGATGCCTTTGGGGCTCTGTCTCAAACCTTTTAACCTCCATTATATACTGTCCCTCTTGGTTAATTCTCATATTCTAGTGGCTTATGTGTTCTTTGCACATACAACTTGACATTTATTTCTCTAACTTTGATTTTTTTTGGTCAAATTTGGATTCATATAATCAACAGTATCTAACTACACAAGAATGTTAACATACCCAAATGGAACTCTTCGTGATCCTCCTTGAGCCTGATTAACTCAGTGAACAATATCAATGCTCATCCAATTGCTCAAGCAAGAAACCTACAAGTTATCTTTGATATGACCATTCTCAAGATCACATTCAGTGTGTCACCAACCTGTGTTTCCTGATATCATTCAACTGTCCCTCAAATCCACTGAACTTCTCTCTAGCTCCATTACCACCCCCTTAAGGGTCTAGGCCATTTCACTCCAGAACACTTGAAAAGCCTCCAAAGGGTTCTTCTAATATCCATTCTTTTTTCTTACTCCAAATGTTTCTTCTTCTAGCAGTCAAAGACATACTACTCCAATAATAATTAAATAATTTTATATCTTGGCTCCAAATGTTTCAACACATGCTACCTGTCTTTGTATTAACATCTTAGATTGGTAACAGGACAAGAGGTTCAGAATGGCCTGACCATCACATGCTTCTCCAGCACAGTTTATAATCCAGCCCCCTTCTCTCAGGTGCACACTTATTTCAAACTCCTTTCAGATGTGTTACTCAAGGACACTGAGTCCTTTGCATTTTTGGGTCTGCTAGATATGCTGTGCATGCTGATTAAAATGTTTTCCTTGCTCAGACCTTGACTGTGCAGTCTGGTGGAATCCCAGTGCATGGGAAAGGACTTTGAGCTTTCTCCCAGGTGGTAAGAACATGTGCTGCATCGAAGACCACCCCAAGGCACACACAGGGACAGGGAACTAACAGGGCAATGCCCAGCAAACACCAAGCAGCAAGCAAGACCAGAAATCCAGCCTCGGGCCTTGACTGTGAGCGCTGTGGTGGAATCCTAGCTCACAGAAAAAGCTTGGAACTTCACTCCCAGGTGGCAAACCTTGGACTACAGTGGATTAACTGTGTCAGCATGTTGATTATGCCCCTAAAATAGAGGTGTACAATGGGTAAATAGGGCCAGTAGTAAAGCCCCCTCCAACTAACTATAAGACTTTGGTGAGTCTGAAAAGAAAGTGGGTGATCCCCTCCTACACACAGAAAACATCAGGCAGAGTGAAAATGGCAAAATGAAAAAGCAAAATGCAGTCTCAAACATCTAGTCCACAAGAAACAAGTACAGGAGACATTGAAATAGAGGACCGCAAAAGTAGCACACTTGGAATCTCTGAAAAGATAGCAAGTGAAATAGAAAAACAACTCCATGAAGCTATAGAGGAAATCAAATTAGAAGTACTCTCCCATGTAAAGACAGAAATAACAATCTAAGTAAAGGAGTTGTTGAATGCAGCTAAAGAAGAAATAGAGAAAAAAGTATAGGAGCATGGGAAACTGATTGAAACCTTGAAAGAATAATATAGAAAACAAGTAGAATTCATGAAACAAACTCAAAGAGACATCCAAGAAACAAAAAATTCTATTGAAAGCATGCAATACTGCCTAAATGAAGCTGAGGATAGGATTTCAGACCTTGAGGACAGAATTGCAATTACTGATCAGGAAAGGATAGAACTTTTAAAAATAATAAAGCAGCATGAAATGACAATCCAGAAGCTTCATGATGATGCCAACAGCAACAATATAAGATTAATGGGCATTAGTGAAGATGCAGGAGTCAATGCAAATGATATACACATAGCATTCACAGAAGTAATAGCAAAAAGTTTCCCAAACATGGGGAAAGAATCTGATATGCAGATAAGTGAGGCATATAGAATGCCAAACAGTCACAATCAACATAAATCCACACCCAGACACATAATAATTAAAATCTCAGACATACAGCATAAAAACAGAATACTAAAAGCTGTTAGAGAAAAGACACAACTCATCCATTAAGGAAAGCCCATTAGAATCACAGCAGACTTTTCAGCACAAACCCTCAAGTCAAGAAGTGCTTGGAGTGAAGTATTTCAAGCTCTGAAAGAAAACAACTTTCAACCCAGACTGATACACCCAGCAAAACTTTCATTCAAATTTAATGGAGAAACAAGATATTTCCATCATAAAGAACAACTGAAAAAATTCATGTCCACCAAACCAAACCTAGAAAGAGTACTGAAAGACATACTAGACAGAGATAAAAATGACCACAATCTCCAAAGCAAGAACAGAAAGAAACCACCAGGTAGGATAAGCAATTAAATAAGGGGAAAAGCAGAAGGCAAACAACTGGAACATAACATGGCAAAGTCGAGCCAGTATATATCAGTGATACCCGTAAATGTAAATGGCCTCAATTCACCTATAAAAAGAAATAGATTGACAGAATGGATCAAAAAGCATGATCTCACAATATGGGTATACAAGAAACACATCTGACCCAAAAGGAAACTCATACATTAAAAGTCAAAGGATGGAAAACAGTATTCCATGCACCAGGAACCCAGAAAAAAGCAAGGGTAGCTATTCTATTTGCAGACATTGTGAACTTCAAATCTAAAATGATTAAAAGAGACAAATAAGGTCACTATATACTTGTTAGTGGAAAAATTCAAGAGGAAGAACTAACAATTATAAATATATATGCACCAAATATAGGAGCACTCAATGATATAAGACAGATAGTAATGGACATGAAAAACCAAATACACAAGAACACATTATAACAGGGATCTTAACAGCCCATTGTCACAAAGAGATAGATCAACTAGACAAAAAGTCAGCAAAGAAATAACAGAACTGAATCATACCTGTGAGCAATTAGACTTAGTAGATGTTTACAGAGTGTTTTACCCAACCACATCAGAATACACATTCTTCTCAGCAGCACATGGGACATTCTCCAAAATAGACCATATATTATGCCATAAAACATTCTCTTTTTTTAAAAAGATTTTATTTAAAGAGAAACAAAAGCATGTAAAGGGTAGAGATAATACAGAATTCCAAAAACAAAAAAAAAGAAACAATAAGAAATCACTAGCTAATAAATTACATATAATCCTCTTAGAGATACTTGTTCAAGTTACAAAATTAAAGCATACAAAGCAGATAGTCAAACAGTGAGAGTGTGAACAGCTATGCATGCATGAATCTCTGCATATATTTATATACTTTCTGTATTAGAGGGAAAAACAAAACTTAGAAAGACAAAACAAAACAAATTCCTATAAAAACATGAAACCAAAAAGTTGTTTAAAACCACAGTACAAGGTGATCTACAATGATTACTGTGTTGTTTCTTATTATCTTCAATAGAATGTCTATATCATCAGGCATAATTGAATATAGCAGTATAATTGAGTATAGCAGTAAATAACAATATTAGTAAAATAAAACATTTTAGACAGGTAATAATCAAACCAGAGTGGATATTCTAGTGGATCTTGTCATCTTAAGTGCAGTTGCCTATACTCACAGACTTGATAATATCAATCATAACAGTTTTGAATAAAATCTATCAATACAAAACAGCGATCCAACAAACCAGATTCAATTACGATCAGTCATGGTAAAACTGTGTAGGTTTTACAGAGCTTTAGATTAAGTTAATAGGAAATTAAGGATGATTACCATACTATATCTTGTTATTTTCAGGATTATTGTCTGTGCCCTCAAATCTAGTACATGTGGAATGACTGGAACAGAATATAATACATCTAAGCAGAGTAGTGTGAGCAATGTGGGTTTTAAATCCTGGTGCACTATTAACAATATATTGTATCAAGGCCATCTATGTTAGTTTCTAGTTATCCTTCTCTGCCTCATTTCTGCTATGCTACTTTTCTGCCTTTGTTTGTCTAGTTTTCTCCTTCATCTACTGCCTGCCCCACTCAATGAGGCTTTTCTGCCACTGTTCCTAAAATCCAGGTATTTTTTTTTCTCTCTCTCTAGAATGTCCTTCAACATTCTCTGCAGGGTTGGATTGGTGGCCACAAACTTGCCCAGTTCCTCTTCGTCATGGAAACATCTTGTTTCTCCATTAATTTCTAGTGACAGTTTTGCAGGGTACATCAATCTGGGCTGGAGGTTATTTTCTTTTAGGGCTTGGAATACTTCACCCCAAGCTCTTCTTGATCTGATGGCCTGTGTTGAGAAGTCAGCCATGATTCTGACAGGCTTACCTTTATAGGTAATGTTTCTTTTCTATGACAGCTTTTAATATTCTGTTTTTATATTGAATTTCTGGTATCTTGATTATTATACGTCTGGGTATAGATCTGCTTTGGTTGTAGGTGGCTGGAGTTCTATATGCCTCACACAACCGAATGTCATTTTCTTTTCCCATGCTTGGGAAGTTTTCCTTAATTATTTCCATGAATAGCCTTTGTAATTCACCTGTATGTATTCCTGCTTCTTTGTTCATGTTTCTTATTCTTAAATTGTAGATTCTCTTGTCATCTTCTAGCCTTTGTATTGTTATTGCCTGTTTCCTTGTTATTTTTAAGAGATCTTTCCTTTCATGATCACACATTGCAAACTTATGTTCAAGTTTTGATAGTCTATCCTTAGTTTCTTTTAAGGAGTTTTGCCAGCTTTCAATTGAATTTTTAATTTCCTGGTAGTCTCTTTGAATCCACCTCATGTATTCTTTATTTTCTTTATATTCTTTATCAAATGTTTCTCTCCTTTTTTTGTGTTCCTCCCTTCTTTCATCTGTATCTTCCTGAGAGATGCTTCCTGAGAGCATTTCTCTTATTACTCTACTTATATCCTGCTTTACCTGATTTAATATTTCAGATTTGAGCTCGTCTACAAGGTCCTGAAGATATCTCTTAATGTCCATTGAAGCCATGCCTGATGTTGCATGCTTGCCGCCCTCAGTCTCCCTTGTTTTTTCTTCTCCTGGATCAGGGCTCTCAGGGTTCTGGGCTGGGTGTCTCCTCCTGCCTCTCTCTCCTGTCATGGCCCTGGCTTCCTCCACATAGGTTACAGTGTAGGTCCCAGCCCCTTCCCTGTTGGCCACATTTCCTCCAAAGCATGCTGGCAAGGGAACTCCGCCCTTTCCTGCCTGCTCTTGTCACTGAGGTGTAGGCAGGCTCCATATGCCTGCCCCTCCCCCCCGGGCCAGTCAAACTTCAGGGGCAATCAGCCCAGCCCGTCAGTGTGTGCTAGGCACAGGGAATTGATTTGAAACGTTTCATTGGGTCTTGGCCAGGGGCGTGGCCCAGTCCAAGCAAATTGCATGAATGTGCTCTGGGGAGGGAGCAACCAACTGAAGTCACTGTCACTCCCAGTTCAGGCTCCTCCAGCTGGATTCCAACATGCCACCCACCAGGTCACGCCCTTCCCGTTGTGGGGGTCTCACTCCCAGAACTGACCATGGATCAATGAAGATTCCTCCACCGGCTCCACTCTCTGCTCTCCATCGGGCTCACCAACCCCTGACTTCAGCACTGCCATTCTTCCTGTGAGTGGCAGTGGGAACAAGTTTGGGTGACTCTGCCTACCAGCGTGGATTCAAGCTGGTGCAATCTTGGTGGGTCATTGCGAAAATGCTGTGTCCCTTTAGTTTTTAGCTGTTTCAGTTGTAGTCCTGAAGTATTTGACGAGCTTTTTTATGTTTTAATTTCTTCCTGTGTCAAGAGGATCCATCTCCCTCTGTCTGGGTCTCTCCAGGGTGTTTTATTCTGGCATATGAATTGCTGCTCCCAGGAGGCTTTGTATTCTGTTGCTCACTGATTGGCCATCTTGTCTTCTCTTTTCCCATAAAACGTTCTTAAGTAACTGCAAAGGTATTGAAATCATCCCATGCATAATATCTAACCATAGTGCACTGAAATTGGAAAATGATGGCAAAAGAAATTGCAAAACCTGCATAAATACTTGGAAATTAAATAACAATCTTTTGAACAACTAGTAGGCTACAGATGAAATTAAAGAAGAAATAAAGCAATACCTACAATTCAGTGAAAATACAGAAACAACATACTATAATTTGTGGGATGGAATGAAAGCAGTCTTAAGAGGGAAATATATAGCAATAAATTGTCATATCAAGAAAACAGAGAGAGAACAAATAAACAACCTAATGCTCCATCTCAAGCTTCTAGAAAAAGAAGAGCAAGCTAACCAAAAGCTCATAGAAGAGAGGAAATTGTAAAGATTAGAGCAGAAATCAATGCAATTGAAACTAAAAAAAAACAATAGAAAGAATTAATGAATCAAAAATCTGGTTTTCTGAGAGAATAAACAAAACTGACAAACCCCTAGTTAACCTTTAACCTTACCAAGAAAAAGAAAGAAAAAAACCAAATTCATACAATAAGAACTGAAAAGGGGGAAATTACTACAGATCCCATGGAAATTCAAAAGATCATGAATACCTACTTTGAAAATCTCTACTCACATAGAGTGGAAAACACAGAGGAAATGGACAGATTTCTAGCAACATATGAACTACCAAAGCTCAACCAAGAAGATATAGCAATTTTGAACAACCCAATATCAGCTATTGAAATTGAAAACATAATTAAAAACTTACCAACAAAGAAAAGCCCAGGTCCTGATGGATTCACAGCTGAATTCTACAAGAAATTTCAAGAAGATTTGATGCTGATACTCCTCAAAACTCTTCAATGAAGCTGAGAAGCAAGCAATCCTCTCCAAATCATTCCTGGAGACAAGTATCACTCTCATACGAAAACCAGAGAAAGATCCAACCAAAAAAACAAAAAAAGGAGAACTATAGGCCATCTCACTAATCAACATTGATGCAAAGATTCTCAGTAAAATACTGGCAAACAGAATGCAGCAAATCATCAAGAAGATTATACATCATGACCAATTGGGGTTCATTCCAGGAATGCAGGGATGATTTAACATACGCACATCAATAAATGTAATATACCATATCAACAGAGCCAAAAACAAAAACCACATGGTCATCTCAATAGATGCAGAAAAAGTTTTCAATAAAGTCCAACACATGTTCATGATAAAAACCCTTTAGAAACTCGGAATACATGGTGTCTACCTCAACCTTATAAAGGCCATCTATGACAAACCAATAGCCAACATTATACCAAATGGACAAAAACTGAAAGCTTTCACTTTAAAATCAGGAACAAGACAAGGATGTCCACTATCACCACTCCTTTTCAATATACTTCTGGAAACACTAGCCAGGGCAATCAGATAAGAGAGAGAAATAAAAGGAATAAAGATAGGAAAGGAAGAAGTTAAATTATCACTATTTGCAGATGACATGATATGCTATATAGAAGACCCAAAAAAAATTCCATTAAAAGACTACTACAGGTAATAAACAAGTTCAGCAGTGCAGCTAGATACAAAGTCAATGCTCAAAAATCAATAGTATTCCTGTACACAAACAAAAAACTCACTGAGAAAGAAATTATGGAAATATCTCCCTTTACAATAACATCTTAAAAAATGAAATACTTAGGAAATCAACCTAACTAAAAATGTAAAAGATCTATATGCTGAAAATTATACTATGCTGACAAAAGAGATTGAAGAGGATATTAGAAAATGGAAGGATATTCTTGCTCTTGGCTAGGAAGAACCAACATTGTGAAAATGGCTATACTTCCAAAGCTATTATACAGATTTAACACAATCCCAACCAAAAATACCATTGATATACCTCACAGATCTAGAGAAAACACTCCTAAAATTCATTTGGAAACAGAAGAAACCTAGAATAGCAAAGGCAATTATGGGCAACAAAGGCAAGGCAGGAGGCATCTCAATTCCTGACTTGAAACAGTGCTATAAAGCCATAGTGATAAAATCAGCATGGTACTGGCAAAGAAATAGACCTGAGGACCAATGGAACAGATTAGAAGATTCAAGCACAACTACAAAAACACTCAGCCACCTGATATTTAACAAAGGGGCTAAATATGTCCACTGGAAGAAGGATAGCCTCTTTAATAAATGGTGTTGGAAAAATTGGCTCTCCACATGCCAAAGACTGAAACTAGATCCATGCCTATCACCATGCACAAAACTAAAGTCTAAATGGATCAAAGACCTCAATATTAAAACAGAAACACTAAATCTACTGGAAGACAAGGTAGGTAGAAGTCTTGGAGACACAGGGGTAGGCAGAGAATTCATGAACAAAATGCAAACTGCATGGGAAACACTTCAAAGAACCAAAAACTGGGATCCCATATTATTGAAAAGTTTCTGCACTTCAAAAGAAATCACCAACAATGAAAAGAAAACCCACAGAGTGGGAAAGAATTTTAGCCAGCAACCCTTCAGACAAAGGACTTATATTTAGAACATATAAAGAATTGAAAAACATCAAGCCCCCCAAATTCAAAGACCCTCTCCAAAAATGGGCATTTGAGATGAACACACAATTCTCAGAGAAAGATATACAAATGGCAAATAAATATATGAAGAAATGTTCATCATCACTGGTCATTCGAGAAATGCAAATTAAAACAACATTGAGATTTCACCTCACTCTGGAAAGAATAGCTGCCATCAAGAGATCAACTGATAACAAATGTTGGCGGGGCTGCGGGGAAAAAGGAACACTGCTCCACTGTTGGTGGGGATGTAGACTGGTGCAACCACTAAGGAAATCCATATGGAGAATTCTCAGAAGACTAGGATTGGAAGCTCCATTCAATCCAGCTATTCCCCTCCTGGGTATTTTCCCAGAAAAACTGAAAAGTTCATATCATGGTGACATATGTGCAGCCATGTTCATAGCAGCACAATTTGTAATAGCTAAATCTTGGAAACAACCAAGATGCCCATCAACTACAGAGTGATGAAAAGATGTGGCATTTTCAAACAATGGAATATTACTCAGCTATAAAAAAGGATGATCTTCAGGCCTTCATAGGTAAATGGAGACAACTTGAGATTATCCTCATTAGTGAAATAAATAAGAATCATATTTATAAATATAACATTGTGTCTCTAGTGTAAAAAATAATAAGAACTATAAGAATAATAAAACCCAAAATGTGTAATTGCTATTGTAAAAAAGAGGAAAAGAAAGTGCTCTAAGGGATATAACTGCATATATGTTTGAGTGTGTAAAATAGATGACCATATTGCTGAATCTTTCTTGGATCTTTGAGCAGAACTGTTTGCAGTCTTACTGTTTGAATGTCTACTATGTATCCTTTAATTTTGTAACTTGAACAACTACATCCAAGATGACAATATGTAATTTATCAACTAGTGATTTCTTAGTGTTTTTCCTCTTTTTTTTTTTGCTTTTTTTCTTTTAGAATTCTGTATTGTTTCTACCCATTTTTTCTCTTTTTTTCTTAAAAAATTTTTCAAAAATGTGTAATTGCTACTGTAAAAAAGAGAGGAAATAGGAAGTGTTATAAAAGATATAACTGCATGTATATTTAAATGTGTAGGATTGATAAGCATATTTCTAAGTTCTTGTTGTATTGTTGAACAGATCTGTTTGCAGTCTCACTGAATGTCTACTTTGTATGCTTTAATTTTGTGACTTAAACAACTATTTCTAAAAGGACAATATGAAATTTATCAATTAGTGATTTCTTACTGTTTTTTTTTTTGAAATTCTGTAATATGTCTACACTTTTTCTGTTTTTTTCTCTTTAACTAAAAAAAAAAAACCTAAAAAAATGTTCTCCTAGTTTATGCTGGAGAAATCTAGCCCTTTTGATCTCAGCCTTATCATCATTTCTTCAGATAGGCTTGTTCTAGTCTGCTTCTGTATAATTTAGAAATTTGTACTTCTCTTTCAAGAAATTGATGTAGTATATAATGATATATTTGTTTATGTGACTATTTGCTATTGTCTGTCTATCCACTCCAGGAGGGAGAAACAATATTTATGCTATTTTTAAGGTATCTACAGAGCCTAGCATCGTGCCTATCACTCAAAAGCATTAACTGCATGAGTAAAGAGATGGAAAGAAGGAGGGAGGAATGAATTATTTAACATTTTACAGGAAAATCAACTTTTATTGTGAGTCTGAACTAGTTAAAACTAAACTCCAATCTCCCCATTGGAGTGATCATGTGATGCACACCATTTTGGCACCGGGGACTTCTAAAAGTCCTGCTCCTCTAGCCTAGTCTGGGTCTGGAGGGGTTTATATTTGTAATCTCAAGAAAAAGTTACTGGAATTCCAATAAATAATTCCAACCAACTCGTAGAGGGTAGGCCAGCTGAAGGACAGTGAGTGTATGATCTGGGCCTCATCTTTTGCATTCTGGAGGGCAGGCAAGCTGGAAGCGTGCACAACTGACAGGAATACCAAGATGACAGCCCAGCACACTGATGTACACACATCTCTGAAGGGTAATCAGTGAGGCCAGTAACATGGAAGCATCTAAAGCATCAGCGACTCCTTGCTGTTGAACTCTAGAGAATTCCTCTGATAGAAGACCAGTCTTAGCCCCAATATCCAGAGGCCAAGATCAGGTCCATACTCAGCACATCTCTGGGATGCAACATGGGCATTATCACAGAACTGTAAACATCAGAAGAAGCTGAACATAGATGCCCCCATGAGCCCACCAGCTGTCATCAGGGGCTAGTAGCCAGTGCTGGTGGGGAACACCAGTCAGCCAAGCACCTGTGCACCTACTGCCATCAGGGGAGCCTTGATATTGCCGCTTGTATCTGGAGAAGCCAACTCTGAACCCCACTTTCTCCTTGGGAACCTAGGATAGGAGAAACCCATGTGTCTGACTCATTCCCCTACATTGTAGATGGGCAGCCAGTGAAGGAAGTGCCTGGGACGCACAACTGGCTTGTCCAGAGGAACCCGTAAAAATGTCAAGATGAAGGTGCCAAAGGCAATCTCAGAGCTCCAGGCCACACAGAACAAGCCTAGGAAACAGAAACAAGAAATTGGAAGTCACACACTCGAAATTTCTGAAAGGACAGTAATCGAAGTAAAGAAACAACTTCATGAGACTGCAAAAGTAATCAGATCAGAAATAATATCTCAGGTAAAAGAACAAATAACAAATATAATGAAAGAGATGCTGAGCCTATCTGAAGAAGACATAGATAAAAAAGAGGAACATAGAAAATAATGGAAATCTTGAATGAACAATATAAGAAAGAACTACAATGCATAAAACAGATCAAAGAGATATCCAAAAAATTAAAAACTCCATTGAAATCTGGCAAAACTGCTTGAAAGAAACTAAAAATTGACTTTCAGACCTTGAAGACAGGATTGCAGCTAGTGATTGGGAAAAGAAAGATCTCTTAAAAATAACAAGGATCCAGGAAATAACAATTTAATGGCTGCAAGACAACTCAAATAAAAATAACTTAGAAGTGACAGGTGTCAGTGAAAAAGCAGGGTTCAACAGAAATGACATAAAAAGCCTATTTACATAAATAATAACAGAAAACTTCCCAAGCATGGGAAAAGGAGCTGACATTCAGATAAGTGGGGCATATAGAACTCCAACTAGCCATGACAAAATAAATCTATACCCAGACTATAATAATCAAGATCTCAGATATTCAGCACAAGAACAAACTATTAAAGGCTGTTACAGAAAAAAAATGGATGACCTATAAAGGAAAGCCCATCAGAATCATGGCAGACTTCTCAACATAAACCATCAACTCAAGGAAAACTTGGAGTGAAACGTTTCAAGTCCTGAAAGAAAACTTCCAACCCAGATTGATGTACCTGCAAAACTATCTTTCAAAATTAATGGAGAAATAAGATACTTTCATGATAAAGAACAACTGAAGAAATTCATGACTACAAAACCAACTCTACAAAAAATGCTGAAGGGTATTCTAGAGACAGATAAAAATGACCATGGTTACAGGAACAGTGGCAGAAAAGGATCACCAAGCAGGGTAGGCAATTGAATGGAGGAAAAAAGTGGGGAACCAGTGGCAGGAGGATAGCATGGTAGAGACGAGCTAGTGCATGTCAATCATAACCATTAATGTAGAGGGCCTCAACTCACCAATAAAAGGAAACATGGTCCAAGTAGATTGGGAGACAGGATCCATCAATATGCTGTATATAGGAAATACATTTGACTTGAAATGAAATTCATAGACTAAAGGTCAGAGGAGACAAGACAATGCTCCATGTGATGGGTATAAGAATTTTGCCCTAAAATAAATTACAGAACATTATGGTGGTATTTTAACATGGTGGAAGGCCAAATTGGGGATGTTTACCCTGATGGCCACTTTTTTTCCCCTGGTGCATGCAAAGAAAATTCCAGTCAGCTCCTCACGCATCATCAATGCCCGTTCCAAGCACCACATCTGGTCAAAAGTCACATATACCCCACACCTCCATATCTGGGCAAAAAAAAGCCAAACCCATTCTGATTGTGGGCTCCCCTCCATGTCTTTTAAATAAAAAGGCCACTTTTACTTTTTCTTATATTCTTCTCCTTTATGGCACAAGAAAACTCTAACATTTTGGTGTCGTGACTCAGATGGCAGAGTGCTAGCTCTTGGGAGTCACTCCCAGTTCGAGCTCCCCTGCCTACAAACAACCTTTCCTTCAGGCAGGACCTGTTTATTTGCCTTCGCTAAACCACATGCAACACCAACCCTCCTCATTCATCACAGGCAAGCTGCTGTCCAAGATTTTCTGTTTCCGTTCCTAAAATTCACAAGCTTGCATCAGAAAACATATCCCTTGCCATCCCTGGACAGAGATAGCAGTTTTCTCATTCCTTGGGCAGCAAAGCCCAAGGCAAAACTGTTACCCTCTTGTTCTCTGGGACCCCGCCCCGCACTCTCAGTGGTGGCTGATGAAAATGGGTTGAGACCTTCCATGTCATACTTTCAAAACAGGTGATGACTTCTTTTGATAGGTGTGATCCAGGACAACTTTCACATTCCTTGCAGGGAGCTAAAGCTCTTACATCCTGAGGCAAAGTTGTTCTCTCAGATCACTTATAATTCGATCATGGAAACCATTTCCTGTCCCCTGAAAAAACACACCTCTGGGGTGCCTGGTTCATAACTTTGGTGTTCTTGACCTCAAGAAGGCTATAAAAACCAAAAAACTGATCTTTTATTTATACTTTCATCACAATGGCAGCAAGTTGGCAGAAAGCCCTCATTTTTAGGCCTTTTTCACTTTGAGGATGTGTCCTTCTCTCATTCTGTCTTGTGTGATGGCCCAAATACTTCTAGCTCACTCTGCACCACAAGGAACTCTCCCTTCCTCCTCACCAGATCCCTTAGATGATGCATCTCCTGTCTTCATGGCTCCTCCCCCACCATATCTCCAAGACCAAACCCCACAGCTTTCTCAACTAAAGGTTTCTGTGTCCCCTACATCATCTTCTCCCCCTTCCTTAACCCTAGTGGCCTCTAATCCTTCCCTTAGTTTCTCTCCCCAGTCTCAGATTTCTCAATCCCTCCACCTGAGCCATCTATTCCATCACACAGCTCTTCTTTGTCCCCTACTCCCATGTCACCATTTTCCCCGCTGGCTCACTATGCTCAATCTCATGCATTTCAGCCACCTAGCAGGCCACATGGTCCTCAGCAGTCATGTTGCTGCAACTCACATGGAGAAAAGCTGCCATCTTGCAGCCCTCCACCATGTGACAGTGTGCCACCATCTTGTAACAGGTCACAAGGTAAATGGCCACCATCTTGCAGTTCCTCATCATGGGATCAGCAGCAGCCATGTTGTTGTAGGTCACATGATGGTCAGTCACCATCTTGTGTTCCCTCACCGTGTAACCAGCAGCAGACATCTTGTTGTGGGTGCCATGATAACTAATCACTATCTTGTGCTTCCCTGTTGCATGGTGATGAGCAACATTTTGTGGTTGATCACCTGGTAATTGCCCAAAGACACCTGCTGAGTGGTTGGCTGCTCAGTGGCCATCTACAATCCTACTCCACAGCCTTCTCAGCTTCAATCCCTATTTTCCCTTCAGGAACAGGCTGATCCCAAGGGACGAGTTCATATTCATGTTCCTTTTTCCTCTTGCTGACCTATCTCAGGATAACCATAAATTAGGTTCCTTTTCTGCTATTCTTATTTCAAAAACATCTCTAGTAATTAACCTACAAAAAGGTTTGCACTAGTCTATTTATTATAGTTTAAACTGGTCAAAAATATTTGAGTACACTCTGAATTTGTAAGATGTTTGTCAGTCTGTATATCTGTTTATTTGTTCAGTCTGTTTATACTGTACAGATTGTCTCTCCATGTTTGTCCATTTGTCTGCTCTGTAAATAGCTGGGTTTTTTTTTTTTTGAGCTCAACAATATTTTTTCCTTTTTTTTTTTTGCATTTGCAGATCATTTAGTCAAGGTTTATTTGGGTTATAGATTTTAAAAATATGCTTCCACCTAGATTGCCAGATGATCAAAATAATGCTAACATTGGTTAAATAAAATCCCTTGTGGTGAGGAGAGATTAGACAAGACTTCAATTGACAAATAAGAAAGTGGCTGCCTGGTAACTTTAACCAGCTCTTATCCATTAATCAGAGGCCCCAATAATCTCCATAATTTTATAGGAGTCACCCCAACTAAAGTTCATATAATTAAGACAATTCATTGTTCTGATCTTATGGCATATTCATGCTTTCAAATATAAAATTGAGATTGCTTATGATGATAAATATTTTCTTTCAGATCTAGACATCTGCCTTTTTCTTGCACTCCAGCCAGGAGATCCAAATCAAACCAACATGAAGTCACCAGTCAAATGATAATTTAAACAAAAATTTATGTAATGTATATGTTATACTTAGAGATGCTTAAATATTGAACATTCCAAACAATGTCACAAATTTTTTCAGTGCTCAAATGTGAAAACACCCATGGTTAATAGAAAATAGCAGTTCCATTTAATGTTCTATGTTAAGTTTACTGACTCTACTACACTGTACTGTTATCAATCTTTTCTTCTGATGTTCAACAACTAAAAGTAAGAGATAATTATAAATTCCTTTTACATTCCTTTTACTGAGATCCACCAGATCTTTTCCAGAAAAAGGTTATATGATGCATATTGAGGCCATAATTAACCATCCTCAACTGGCCTTAAATGATACCACAGCTGATCTCTCTCCTAAATAAAAAAGGTAAAATTAATAAAACAGACCATCCTCCAAAATCAGATGGCATTAGACATTCTAAGAGCACTAGAGGTACTTACACAATTGTAAAACCTAAATGTGCATATGACAAATGAATGACATGTCAGTTTCTAAAATCCCCTAGACCTTATCCTTATCCTCCTTAAGGGAAGTCATTACTAAAATTACTCATAAATACCCTGTTGATTCTATTATTTGGCTCCTATATACTTAATTAATTCTTTGCCTTTGTCTCCTCTAGATTTAAAGCTGTACACCAAGATGAAAATGCCTGCTATCTACTGAGGGCCACTACTTAAAAGCTCTGCAGAGTATCCCTGACTGCTATTTGACAACTTCAACCCCCTTCAACCTAAAGAAGCCAGATTGGTCATTGCCTATTACTCCTCATGGCAGTTTGGGTTACTTCTTCAGAGAAAAAATGCTACAGGCAGCTAATCAGTTAAAAATATTATAAGCAGTCAGACAGACTAGGAACTCAAAGGAGCCAGTACAGAGGACTAGATGTCTTATGGTCGTGGAGGAGACAGATACCTCCCACTGTGGGCCAGATTCAAGACAAAAGGCTAAACTTGGCCCTCAAACCCCACAGGGAGACCTTCTTAATATGGCTTTTCATGTTTTCAACAACAGAAATAAAAATCAAAAGATAAAGAAATAACAATCTGATCTTTTAACAGTGACACTTAGAGCTCTAAGACAGGTAAACCAAAATAAGGTAGAGCTGCCTGAGCCCCTCCAAGACCATGCTTCAAGTGTGACAAAAAGGACGCTGGGCAAGAGAATGCTTCCTCTGCAATCTCAAGAGCCACTGGAAGAATGACTGTCCTAGCTGCCAGAGAGTGGGTAAGCCATCCTCTAACTCCTTGCCCTCACAGGAAATCTTGTCAGCACTAGATTCATTGCTGGATGATCTACTTGGACTTGCTGCTAAAGATTGATGGCCTCAGGGCCCACAGCCCCTGTTAATGCATCCTTCTCAGAGACCCAAGTCTCACTGGAGGTCTCAGGTAAAACACTCTATACATGTAGACATAAAGGCTATTTATAATGTTCTTCCTGAGTTTTCAGGCTGTTATACTAAATCCTCAGTCTCTATAGTGGGTGTTGACAGCCAACCTACACAACCTCTTCAAACAAGGCCCAGTCCATGCAGGTTCCAAACTCTCTTCTTTACCCATAACTTTCTAATAATTCCAACATGTCTCACACCCTTTTTTAGGTAGAGATCTTCTTCAAAAGCTTAACTTCTTTATCTTCCTCCCCACAGCTCTCATCCTCCAAACACCCTCACAATGAACTGCAAAGCCATCTCCTCCTCTCCCTTCTTCCCTTGTTGATCCCATAGTTTGAGACACCTCCAAACCTTCCAGTGCTACCCATGCCATGCCTGTTTTAATTCATCTCAGGGATCCTTTCTCTTTGTGTTCCCCAATATCCTATAATTCCCAAACATTTATGAGGACTTAAACCTATAATCAAGCATCTTTTAGACCATGGTTTTCTTAAACCTACCTATTCACCCTACAATACTCCCATTCTCTTGATATTCAAGCCCAATGGGTCCTATCGTCTAATACAAGACCTTAGAGTAATCAATGACATTGTTACCCCAATTGACCCAGTGGTGCCAAACCCTTATATCATGTTCTCTCATATCCCTCCCTCCACCACTCACTTTACATTCCTAGATCTCAAAGATGCCTTTTTTTTTAACCATCCCTCCCACACCCTGATTGTCAGGATTCCTTTGCACTTAATGTAGATTGACCCAGACACTCTCAGGTCTCAACACCTTACTCACACCTGTCATATCTGTGTTAGAACCTCTCATCAGGAACTCAAACCATGCCCATCCTTTCCTACTCATCCATTTCACAGACACACCCCTGTTCGGGACTGGCAGATAGATTTTACACACATGCTCCACCACAAAACTTTCAAATATCTTCTTACCTTTGTTTGTACTTTTTTCAGGATAGATAAAAGCCTTTCCCACAACCAGGAAGACTGCTGATATAGTTACTAAAGTCCCATTACAAAAAAATCATTCCAAGGTTTGGTCTACCTCAGAGTATCCAGTAAAATAATGGTCCAGCCTTTATTTCTCAGATCTCTCAACAGGACTACAACTAAAATGGAGAGGGCCCTACCTGGTCTTCCTCAGAACTTCAACAGTGGTCAAGGTCACTGGACTGCCATCCTGGTTCCATGTCAGTCAAGCTAAGTGGTACCCTTCTAACCCTAACCCCCCTACTCTAAACATCCTGAGTGGTCATCTCACCTCCATCTCACCAAGGCCCCACAGCCACAATTTTCAGGCCAGGTTATGTTTTGTTATCCTGTTTGGTTCCTAATCCCTTACATGAGACCCCTCTGGGTCTAGGTTCTCCTCTCACTTACAGTGACACAGCCACAGCCCTCCCCACCCCTAGTCTATAATTTCCCAAACATGATTCAGCTGTCATTTGTCATGCTTCTCATTCTCTCCAGCTCAAACCCTGGACCAAAGACAAGTCCTACCTACACTTTTACCTTTTTAGAGAAAAAGGTAAAATAATTGCCTCCTGTAACATCACCCCTCCCAACTCCATGCTCATGTTTCATATTCTGCCTCACCAAGGTCCTGATGAAATGACACATTTGGATTGAGGACACCTTTCCTTCTACCTCTCTGGGTCCTTTAAATATGCCTCCTCATAGCACCTTGTCTTTTTGTTTCTCCAGTATAGGATGTGAATGTTCACCAATGATAAAGTTGTCCTGGCTAAAACACCTGGTACCAGCTTCTACATGGGCATCAACCATCATTCTGTCAACCCTCCTAGACCCCAATATAATGCCCCTGTTCAGCAAAACAATAAAATAATAATAATAATAAAAGAGAGTCTTCACCCTTTTCCTAACAATAAAAAGACAAAAATAAAAGAATCTTGCCCTAAAATAAATTGCAGAACATTATGGCAGTAGTTCAACATGATGGAAGGCCAAATTGGGGATGCTTACCTGGCAGCCACTTCCTCCTTCTTCCCTGATTACAACTTCCTCCTTCCTTTCCTCATGCACTGAAACAAAATTCCAATCAGCTCCTCACGCATCAATGCCTGCCCCAAGCACCACATCCAGTCAAAGATCACATATACCTTATACCCCCATATTTGGGGAAAAAAAAAAAAAGCTAAACCCTTGCTGGTTGTGGGCTTCTCTCCATGTCCTTTAAACAAAAAGGCCACTTTTACATTTTCTTATATTCTGCTCCTTTATTGTGCCAGAAAACTCTAACAATGGGGACCCAGAAAAAAGCAAGGGCAGCTTGCCATCAGTTGCATAATGAATAGGAAAGATATGGTATTTTTATACAGTGGAAAGTTTCTCAGTTACAGAGAAGGATAACCTCAAGGCTCTTTTAGGTAAATGAATGCAACTTGAGATTATGCTCATGAGTGAAATGGTTTGGCTTCATATGAGTGTTTGGCTTTATGTTGTCTCCCTAGTATAAAAAACTGAAGAAGTTAGTGGGATCCAAAATATGCAAAAGATATTATGAAGGTACAAAATGTCTAAAAAGCAAAGGTGGTGGCCTTTGTAAATTTCCTGTTACCTTGTTTTGAAGTTGTGTATCCTTTTTTCACTGTTTTGTTTTGATTGGTTTTATTATGTTCTGTTTTGATTTTATTTATGTATTATGATATGGGCAGCTATTTTGAAGACAACATGAGGCATTATGGTAGCCATTGTTGATTTTCTATTATCTTGTTTTGAATTCCTGTATTGCTGTCATTGTTTTGTTCTGATTGACTTTATTCTGTTTCATTTTGTTTGGTTTTATTCTCTTTAAAATGAAATAAAATGATTCCCATCTATCACTTCCAGTGCAACTCATGGTGAAAATAAAGAGGTAAATACATACCTGTAGGTGTGGGGAGGCAAGGGGGTCCTAAGTCCAGTTAGAACAATGGGTAACTGGAACAAGGGCCTTGACCCAGGGCCAACCTGGGTTTTGATAATTCATGCAGAGGGGAGTGGCTCTGGGATAAGTGACTGTGAGAATGGCAAGAAGTACATGCTGTGATCTGGGCTAGGTAGGAGGCAAGATAACACCTCTGCAATATGCATCGAGAGAGAGAGAGAGAGAGAGAGAGAGAGAGAGAGAGAGAGAGAGATACAAAAAGAGTCATCTGCATAACACAGTTTGGGGAAATATCTTGTGTCGTCCTTCAGTTTTGGTGTATAATCTTCATGCCCTGAGATGTTACAGCCTCTTTCTCCAGGCTCAGTCCCAGTGACAGCACATTGCTTGACAGCAGGACAGCATGGAGCTGTAAGCGGGGCATCACTGACCTGTCCCATTGCTTTAAAGACTACATGTTAGCCCCTGGCTAGACTCATTTTCATTGCTGAAAGCCAAATAAAGGGATAAAGAAATATCCTAGACAGCTCTTTATACATCAATACACAGAAAGAGGACCATGTGTAGTCAAAATGGATATAAATGATCTTTCAAGGAGAGCTGTCCTGGTGGTCCTCCACAGGGACTGTTTCCAGAAAGATAGGCTTTCCATGAACTGGGTGAGGAGAGATAGTTTCAGAATGATTCAAGCACATTACATTTATTCTGCATATTATTTCTATTATTATCACACCTTATTAAATAATGAAACAATTAGACTGCCACGGCAAGCAGAAACACTGAAACAACACCCAGAAGTGGAAGGCAGATTTACTTACCTCAATAGGATCAGGCCCTGATATCTGGGAGTTCAGGGCATACGTAAGATAAGCAAGCAAGAAGTACAGAGGCAGAATGGATTGTCAATTGGGTATTGGTTCTTACAATATGCATCACAGTAAACAGTTATACATCACAGTGACTAGCCATTACTTTCTTTTTTCTTTTTTTTTTTTTTTTTTGTACTGGGAATCAAACTCAAGATCTCATGCTTGCCAGGCATGCACTATACTGCTTAGCTAAATCCTCAGCACATTTAGCCATTTGTAGGAGACCGGAGCAACTGGATTTGGAACAGGAACTATTACGTAGGCAACTAAGAAACTGAAGTATTCTAGCTGGGGGACCATTTTGTTACAATACAACTTGCCACATGCAGACCCAATGAGAGCTTGACTTGCTGCCTCTAAATGGTCACACCTGGAAGTGGTGAGAAATGGTGACAACCAATGTTTGGTGCCTATGTGCAGCTGACCCCATCCATAATCTTGTTTTGGTTGTTGTTGCAACAGAAAATTCTGCTTCACAAACATGGGAAGTTGGAAATGTTGGCAGACTTTTCAGTGCTTCTGTAGTGTTCTTGGCTTTAATCTAGAAAGTATGGAATTTATCTCAAATGTACTTTTAAGGACACCATCATTTGTAATCTCAAGCAATTGATACTCCTCTAGTATGGACAAAGGTGACTCAACTAACTTATTCATAAATGAGATGTGGAAACATTATTCCCAATCTGAAAGTCTTATGTGGTTGGGAAGTAATGATCAAACTATTTTTTTAATGGTAAGATTTATTTAGATAGTGAAGATTGTTATATAATCTGTACAACCACTTGATTTTTAATAATAGTGGCTAACATTTGTTAATTGCTTATGTCCTAAACATTGGATAACTATATTTTTTTCAAAAAAAAAAAAGATTTTTATTGGAACACTTTAGGCATACATAATGACCACATTCATCATAGGGAATTTGTACCTATACATGATATATAACTTGATTCTTTTTTTCCATTTTGTAGGATAAATATATTTGTATTACTCCATGTTTGCAGTACATATTTATATTCTTTTCGTGGAGTTGGTACATGCACATAAAATAGCTGAACTCATTTTTTTCATCTATTTTCTCTCTGCTTCCTTCCCCCTCAACCTCTGATCTCCTTCCCATTTGTGAAAGATCAATTTCTCTACTTTCTATTATCTATCTTTTACTTTGCTCTTTTTTTTATAATTTGGGTTTTTCATACAAGAAAAACTGTGATTTTAAAACTTGTGTGTCTAATTTAGTTCATCTGCTTCTGAAGTGGTGGATTGAGCTCACTGAGCAGGTTGAGTAAGTCCTACTAGAAAGCAAATTTTTGACCTATTCTGTGTCACTGAAATGTGCTGCAGTGATTTTTTTTCTAAAAGAAATCTTTGGAACAGCTCTTGCAACTCAAAAGCCTGGCCAGTGATATACCTTTAGAAAGCCATTTCTCCTCTCCACATGAAAGAAAAAGTGTGTATGTGCTCTGTGTCTATTTCCTTACAGAGCTAGGTAAACAGACGTGAACTAAGGGCATGTACTTTAGCGTGGTTGATAATTTTAACCACATTGTATAAAACATTATTAAATTCAGCTGATAATGTTTGACTAACCACCATTTATCTATGGGTGACACTATGCATAGACCCACATTCAGAAGTGCCCTCTTTGACCCAAGTAGTAAAAACCAGAAAGCTGTCTAGTCATAGTGGCCTTTTCATCTGGGCATATACCAACACAAAATGACCAATACGATTTTCCTTGGCTATAATCATTCAAAGACTTGGATAGTTCTGTAGCTGCAGTTCTGTAGCTGTATTGGTTGGTAACAAAAGTGCAGGTAATATATCCTTGTGAATATCAGAATGTATCACCCCAAAAATACAAGCATTGTTGCCTTGTTATCAACATCATAACCTTATCAGCCTAGACTGAATACCACAGGGCCCCAATCTTCTCTGACAATTGTACCTCAATAATTCTACTATTTCACCAATTCATCCAGTTATGGTCCTAGCCAAAAGAGGAACATGTGCTACCTTTTGGACTGCAGCCTCTTCTAAAAGTTCACAGCAGATGTCCTTGCAGCAGGCAGGATCAACTTGTCACCAGTAATAAAGCTCTTCTTAGCTTTAGCAATGCAGTTAGCCATTAAGAATGATTCTCCTAGGATAAACACACTTTATGAAGTGGTGGCCTTAATGATTGCTTCTTTGTGTTCACCTTCATGTTTTCTTTTGAAATTTACAAATTGTCCCTTGTGTGATTGGTATCTGTGTGGGAGACAGGGATTTGCTTTGTTTGTTTTTTGTTTTGGTACTGGGAATCGAACTGATGACGTTGCACTTGCCAGCAGCCACTGTGCTGCTGAGCTATATCCCTGCCCAGCAAAACAGTTTTGAAGGTTTCAGGCTTCTTGCATACCAGTCACTATATATTATACAAATTAGGCTTGGAGAATATGAATCACCTGTTTTGATGAACTTGCAATTTAAATAGGACTCCTGCTGCTTTCTTTTAAATGCAGGTTTCTTTTTGTTGCAGCCTTAGTGGCTTCTCTCATAATTGGGTCTTATCCCTTTTCAAAGAAGCTCTCCTGTGACATTGGTGACATTTATTCATTTTAGTGGGGTTTACTTGTGGAGTTACCTAAGCTATGACTGAGACCAGTGTGCAGGACAGGAAAAAGGTACAAACAGAAAAGGTAGAAAAAATAACGGATGGGCCACACATGAACTAAAATTAGTATAAGATTCTGACTTAAAGCATCCTACCAGATGCCGCTTGCTACTTGCCAGTCATCAGTAGGGTTTTGACACATGTCTCCAAGCAATTGATTTATTATGGTTTCTGCATCAACACCTCATTCCTCATTAGATCATCAGTCATTAGATTTTCATAAGGAGCATGCAACCTAGATCCCTCACGTTCCCATCAAAGTAGCATTCATGCTCCTATGAGATTCTAGAGCCACTACTGATCTGACAGAGGGCAGAGCTCAGGCAGTGATGTGAGCAATGGGGAGCAGCTACAAATACAATGAAGTTTTGCTAGCTCCACTTACCCACCCCTGACCTCCTGCTGTGCAGTCCATTTTCTACCAGGGACTGGTATGGATTCCTGGCCTAGGAGTTGGAGACCCATGCTATACTGAACATATCTTGTTGGAGTCTGTGCCTAGATCCCAACCCTCCAAAAGGGTATATCAAAGGCTCAAAGGAATGAGACAAGTGGCATGGTCTTTAGGGCTACAAGAGGAGTGAAACCCTCCTAACTCTGCTAGCCACCTGGCCAACTGATGCTAGGCACCCCATATTTAATCAGAACAAGCAAGGAGTTGAGTGGACAATGGAGGAAACCTGAACAGGATCTTGGGAGGGGTTCAGGGATCCCTCAGGGCAACAGATGACGCTAATTAAGGAAAACTATCCAGAAAGTCTCTAGGTGGCCTCAGCTGCAGACTATCTTGCCCCCTGAGGTGTCTCCTTGTTCTCAGTTCAATCATGCCTGGGCTATGCCACAGCCTTGCACGTGTATTCAGCTTTAACGCTCTCCAACAATATCTTATACATTTTTGCTTTGTGGACATGTGGTCTGTTCTTCCTAATCTTGTTCATTACATTTTGCCTCCCCATTCTCTAGCAACAGAACTCAATCACCTCCAATTCTATTATTATCATAAAAAACAGCTATTGTTTAAATTGCAACTGTTAAAATATCTCAATATGATATGTTTTTAATAAAGTTCTGTTAGAGTGAGTCATAAACTGCCAGTGTTTTGAAGGTTATCTTTCATAATAATTTAAGTAATAAAATTCAGCATTTCCTGTAATTCCCCAAAAGTAATATTTATAGGCTTTTAGAAAAATAAGTGGATATCTATTAAATGTGTAGGCTGAGTTAGGAAGTTGACCAATAAGGCAAAGGTATAAACAAGGATGTTTCCTTTTTTGGCGGGGGGGATAACCTACAGGGGAAAAGAAATGAAGGAGACAGCTTAGGCAGTTTCACCAAATATGTATCTAATTGCTCAAGCCAGAAACGTATGTATTATTACTGATTCATACTTGACATAGTTGTTTAATCATCTGGGCTAATCCTAGTCATCTTACATTTCTGTCTTGACATTATCACTATTTTGTTCATCCAACCTCTGAACTATGATGGCTGGCAGATTAAAAATGAAAATAGCTATAAAATTACCTGAAAAATTTTGACTGTCTGGTCTATGGGTATGCAGACATTTCACTGCAGTGATTTCTAGATTTCTCTCAGTGCATTCCTCCTCACCTTGCCTCTATGCTCCCTAATCTCTTCCATTTCATTCCCTACACAGACACCACAAAGATAATCTTAAAATGTGATCTTGATTCTCTTATATTACTATTTAAAGTCCAGTCTAATGGCCTCTCAACAATCTCTCATCTGCACAACCTTCCTATTTCCCTATCTGCCTCTCATCTTGTTTGTCCCAACTCTATGCTCCAGCTGCATATTGAACTCCCAGTTCCCCATGCACAATGTTTAAAGTTTACTGGAGACCAAAACCCAAACACGGCTTACTGGCTCTGCCTAAGAGGATCCTGTCCATTTTTCCTGCCTGACACCCTCTCTACTGGCCCTCCAATCTCAGCATGAGCATCCCTCAGAGAAGACTCTGCTGATTTCCATGAAACATGCTTAAACTATCAGACTTCTCCTTTAGAGCTGTGAAACAGTAGTAAATGATGTACATTTCTGAAATACTCTAAACTTTGTTTTCAATCATTCCTGTTATACTGGAAGATTTAAGCCAGCAACTTGTATAATGTTGCATGCTAGAGTGCCCAGGGCCTTCAGCAGAAACCTGCACAGACTTGGTGTTCAGAAATGTTTTAAAATGAAAAAAAGGAGCTGCCCTTACCGCTGCCACTGCAGTTTGCACCTCGGACACCTGGGCCGCTGCGGTCCACAGTAGTTCAAGAACTACTTCATGGCAGAAGTCAATATGGCTGATCAGTGAGCAACAAAATACAAAGCCTCCCAGGAGAAACAACTCAATGCCAGAATAAAACATCCTGGAGAGACCCAGGCAGAGGGAGATGGATCCTCTTGACACAGGAAGCAATTAAAACATAAAAAAGCTCATCAAACATGTTGGGACTACAACTGAAACAGCTAAAAATTATGGGACACAGTGTTTTTGTGGCAACCCACCAAGTTTGCACCAGCCTGAATTTGCGCCAGCTTGAATCCATGCTGGCTAGCCTAAATTTGTTCCTGCTGCCACTCACAGGAACCATAGCAGCACTGAAGTTGGGGGTTGATGAGCCCAGTGGAGAGCAGAGCCAGCAAAGGGACCTTCATTAATCCACGGTCAGTGCTGGGAATGTGGGAAGGACACAACCAAATGGGTGACATGTTGTAATCAGGCAGGAGGAGCCTGAACAGGGAGCAACAGTGACTTCAGTTGGTTGCTCCCTCCCCAGAGCAGATTTGTGGGATTTTCTTGGACTGGGCTGCACCCCTGGCTGGGACCCAATGAGCCATCCCAAATCAATTCCCTGCACCTAGCATGCAATAACTGGGTGAAGGCCCCTGAAGTTTGGCTGGCCTGGTGGGGAGGGGCAGGCAGGAGAGGGCAGAGGTCCCTCGCCAGCGTGCTTTGGAGGAACCATGGCCAACAGGGAAGGGGGCTGGGACCTGCACTGTAACCCATGTGGAGGAAGCCAGGACCATGACAGGAGAGAGAGGCAAGAGGAGGCCCCCAGCCCAGAACCCTGAGAGCACTGATCCAGGAGAGGGAAAAACAAGGGAGACTGAGGGCAGCAAACACGCAACATCAGACATGGCTTCAATGGACATTAAGAGACATCTTTGGGACCTTGTAGATGAGCTCAAAACTGAAATATTAAATTGGGTAAAGCAAGATATGAGTAGAGTAATAAAAGAAATTCTCTCAGGAAGCATCTCTCAGGAAGATATAGATGGAAGAGGGAGGAACACTAAAAAAGGAAAGAAACATTTGATAAAGAATATAAAGAAAATCTAGAATACATGAAGCAGATTCAAAGAGACTACCAGGAAATTAAAAACTCCATTGAAAGCTGGTAAAACTCCTTAAAAGAAACTAAGGATAGACTATCCAAAGTTGAAGACAAGTTTGCAATGTGTGATCATGAAAGGAAAGATCTCTTAAAAATAACAAGGAAACAGGCAGTAACAATACAAAGGCTAGAAGATGAGAAGAGAATCTACAATTTAAGAATAAGAAATGTGAACAAAGAAGCAGGAATACATACAGGTGAACTACAAAGGCTATTCATGGAAATAATTAAGGAAAACTTCCCAATCATGGGAAAAGAAAATGACATTCAGTTGTGTGAGGCATATAGAACTACAACCAAAACAAATCTACACCCAGACATATAATAATCAAGATAGCAGATATTCAATATAAAAACAGAATATTAAAAGCTGTCAGAGAAAAGAAACAGATTACCTATAAAGGTAAGCCCATCAGAATCACGGCTGACTTCTCGACACAGACCATCAGATCAAGAAGAGCTTGGAGCGAAGTCTTCCAAGCCCTGAAAGAAAATAACCTCCAGCCCAAATTGATGTACCCTGAAAAACTGTCACTAGAAATTAATGGAGAAACAAAATGCTTCCATGACAAAGAGGAACTGGGGGAGTTTTTGACCACCAATCCAACCCTACAGAGAATACTGAAGGACATTCTAGAGAGAGAGAGAAAAAAAATACCTGGACTTTAGGAACAGTGGCAGAAAGGCCTCAATGAGTGGGGCAGGCAGTAGAATGAAGGAGAAAACTAAAACAAAGGCAGAAAAATAGCATAGCAGAAATGAGGCAGAGAAGGATGGCTAGAATCTCTAACATAGATGGCCTTGATACACTATATTGTTAATACTGCACCAGGATTTAAAACCCACATTACTCACACTACTCTGCTTAGATGTATTATATTCTGTTCTAGTCATTCTACTTGTAATAGATTTGAGGGCACAGACAGTAATCCCGAAAATAACAGGATATAGTATGGTAATCATCCTTAATTTCCTATTAACTTTATCTAAACATCTGTAAAACCTACACTGTTTTACCATGACTGATCGTAATTGAATCTAGTCTGTTGGATCACTGTTTTGCATTGATAGATTTCATTCAAAGCTGTTATAATTGATAGTATCAAGCCTGAGAATATAGGCAACTGCACTTAAGATGACAAGATTCATTAGAATATCCACTCTGGTTTGATTATTACCTGCCTTTGAAGTTTTATACTGTCTACAATGTTTTTGTTTTTGTTTTTACTAATATTGTTATTTACTGCTATATTCAATTATATTGCTATATTTGGTTATGCCTGATGATATAGACAATTCTATTGAAGATAATAAGGAACAACACAGTAATCATTGTAGATCACCTTGTACTGTAGTTTTATATGACTTTTTGGTTTCATGTTTTTATAGGAATTTATTTTGTTTTGTCTTGCTAAGTTTTATTTTTCCCTCTAATACAGAAAGGATAGAAATACATGTAGAGACTCATGTATGCATAGCTGTTTACACTTTCACTGTTTGAATATCTACTTTGATTGCTTTAATTTTGTAACTTGGACAACTATTTCTAGGAGGACAATGTGTAACTTATCAACTAGTGATTTCTCATTGTTTATCTTTTTTTTGAAATTCTGTATTATCTCTATCCTTTGCATGCTTTTGTTTCTCTTTAAATAAAAGAAATTTTTAAAAAATGAAAAAAAATCATGAATAATTAGGTACTTTATGTTTTAAGTATACCATTCTACTTGCTGGATCAAACACCAGTTCTACTTGAAAAATTTTGTTAATCATTTGTAATTATCTTCTAAGTTTGCTTTATCTCTTATTGGCTGGGTTTTGTTTTTTCTTATAGGCATACTTGAGTTTGTGTGATTGTTTACCAATGTGTGGTATGGGGTGAGGACCCTGAGGGAGTGATGACCACAGCCAGGCTGGAGCACCAGGTGGGAGTGATGGGTGAGTTCCACTGAAGAGCAGTGGATGGTAAAGGAAAGAAGAAAACTGCAGCTATTGATATGGTTCATTCCAGCAGATCTATTGTACACAAAACCATAACACAAGCACTGTGTGATACTTCAGCATACAACCTCTTTGGGTTGCTTCCCAGTTCACAAAACCCTGGAAATAGCCCAGTAGACAGGGCAGACCAAAAATAGTTTCATCTACATAATGCAACCCTGTACTGCTGTATATGTGGATAGATGAAGCCATGTTAAATCTGAGTTAGCCAAATTATCTCCCATGAATTTGGGAAAGACTAGCATTATCTCCCATGAATTTAGCAAAGATTATTAGGAAAGTGAAGAATTACTGGTATTAAGTTCAGGTTATTAATAGCAGTGGACTCTAGAGCCATTTCTGTTGATTATTCTATTTTGGGGAGTCTGTGAGATGTCCCTAGTCCATTAAATTCCCCTACCTTTTTGCAATCAGTCAGAACTAGTTTCTGTTATTAGCAACTCAAACTGTCCCATGATTACAAATAGAAGCTACCTTTGTGCAGGTGACAATGGAAACTGTAAACTGTAAAAGTTGGGAGGTCATTGTACAAATTACAGGGGAGTGAAAAGGAGAGGGGGAGACTGAAAGCCAGAGAGTGAAAGTGAAAGACAGTAATAGAGAGAGTGAAAGCGAGAGCAGCAGAGCCAGAGAGAGAGAGCAGTGTGCAAGTAAGAATCAGGTGGGGGAGACCAAGAGAGCAAAGTGAGAAAGTGGGGAGAAGGAGAGAGCACAGGCACTGCAGTGGAGGAGCAGGCAGGGGAGGGGAAGAGAGAGCAAGCTGGACTGTAGAGCAAGGGAAAGGGAGCAGGATTTGAACATATCCAGTGCAGACTGGAAAGTAGGGCTCTGCTCAGGCTAAAGTCATATAAAAGCTTACATTAGAAAATAAGTCAGGCTCAACAACAACAACAACAAATAGACTAAAACATTTAGCAGGGAAAAAAAAATCAACTTAAAAATGGAGGAAAAATAAGCAACCACCAAGATTTAGAGTATATTTCCTGAAGGCCTAGAGGTTTTATATTTTTGGCCCCTTTGACTTAATATAGCTTATGAAGGGACTTGCTGCAAAATGTGCAAAAGATAGAAAAGAGAGAGGGAGAAAGAGTGACAGAGAGAACCACAACTGAAGACACTTCAGAGCTTTTCTCAAAGTCTCAAGTGGCAGAGCTTTTGGAAATCCCAAGAGTGCATGCAGCACTGAACACCCAGAAGTGCTCCTTTGCTCATTTTCAGACAGCGATGACATCTGATCTAGTGATTTCCTCACTGGAAAAATCAGTGGGCTTTACAGTAACACAAGCCAAGTTCACAAAACAGATTTATTTTGATCTTCCAAGCTAGAATAAATATTCGTAGCAGCTTTATGCAAATAAAACATTGTTATTGCTTTACTATCTATATATTGTAGAATTTCAAGGGTCATGCACAAAAAACTTTTGCTTCCTCAGGTAAAATAAATCAGCAATGACATATAAGTCCAATACATAGTGCAAACGAGCAAAGCAGGGCTTCACATCATGATCCAGGATGAGAGAAAATATCTTCTTTCCTGCAAGGCTCTCCTCATCCGCTCAGCCACACTGAGGTTCTTCCACCTCTTCCAGATGAACTGTGGTCTTCAGGAAATTTGTCACCTAGGATCTGCCTGGAATGCTGTATGCTAGACCCCCTGCCAGGACTTAGCTTTTTTTTTTTTTTAACTTTTTTTTATATGGTAGAAAAGAGGCATTACCTTCATTTGTGGGATGCTGTCTTACTGGGGGACGATGGGGAAAAAAAGGTAGAAAGGAGACAAGAAAATTGTACCTAAAAATTGTAATTTTCAGAAGATCTCAAGTTCCATAGTTGAAGTTACCTATCACCATTCCTTTGGTTAAAATTAGGTTCCTTGTGTTCCAGACCTAACATACTTGAAATTCCTCAGGAATAATAGAAATTCATAAATTGGCTTAACTGAGATAATAAAGAGCAGGAAACTGACCCTGAGATAAAGAAACAGGTTTAAAGAATTCACTGGGGATTTAGCTCAGTGGCTTAAGCACCTGTCTGGCAAGCACGAGGTTGTGAGTTCAATCCCTGGTACCCAAAAAAAAAAAAAAATCAAGAATGTTTAAATTACCTATTCAAAAACCAAAACAACAAAGCAAAGAAAAAAAAAAACTTGTGCCCATACTGTAGAATGGGCTAGTATTCTTTAGGGGTATCTTAGTTACTTTTTTCATTGTTGAAACAAAATACCTGACATCCAAAGTTAAGGAGCAAAAGTTCAGTTAGCTCAGTTTGTAGAGGTCTCAGTTTAGAGTTGGCTGTTTCCAAGGCAGGATGGTATGGCAGGCAGAAGGCAGCAAAGCATCAAGCAACAAGTAGTGACTGTCTTTCTGTCCCTTAGATCCTTTCCAGGCTACCCACTCTTAGGGCAGATGGGGCATACTTAATCTTCGCATCAAACCGTGAATCAATCCCAGCATTATCCTTGATCTCAATGTCACATATCCTCGATCCAACCAGCCCTGAAAAGCCCTACTATGACCACATGAGGCTTTGGGGGGACATCTAGATACAAGCCATAATGGAGGGGCCTTGCCCTGGGGTTTCCATACCTGTAAAAGAAGCATAAATGTTCCTTTTCTCAGGGAATAATGTCTCATTTTTCTAAGTGCCCATACCACTCTTAAGCATGCACTAAAATTTCTGCCTAATACACTCTTCCTGTGCCTCTTACTGAAACATCCTGAAAATTCTTTTTCTATGACAAAAGTCAGCAGACCTGCAGCCCCATTCTATGTTTAGAGTGAGTTAAGTTCCTTATCTCAGCTTCAGGAACCTCCCCAGCTCCTGTCTGGTAACATTACTGCTAGACTGAAGGCTTTCTTCTCTCTTAAGTCATATATCTCCAAGACCTAGCAAGATGCCTAGCACATGGCAAATGCTCAATAAATCCTTATTAGTAGGTGGATGAAGCTACATTATCTTTCAGCTGCAATAACCTATTTCTAAAAAGCTGGGTAGACACTTCTTAACACTTGTAAGGGCAGAGTCTTGGGCATTGTCTCCAGCTCTTCCCCTTTCTTCCTGCCACATCAAGATCCATGTCCTAATGCTTCTCACATCTGTCCCTTCTTACCTCTTGCAGTGTCTCTGTGATTGGCTCTTGGCTTCCCCAGGTAATCCCACCCCTGATTAAAAGTTGACAGACTCAAATGCAGTCTGAATTTTCAATTGGAAATTATATCCTGTTAGAGTCTCTGGACCTTTTGCCAACTGCTAATTCAGACAGTGGTTCCTCTCTTAGATCTACTGGAATCACTGTGGAGCTTTGTCAACTTATACTAATTATAGCAAGATATAGATGAATTGAGAATAGCTCACTTTGTTTTTACCTCAATTTATTTAATCTATCTGAATAAGAACAAGAATGGCCTTCAACCATGCTCCCTTGTTAGACCCCTGATTCAAAGGGCCAACCATGTACCCACAGACAGACAACTCAGCCATTCCCTGGCCCAGTAGTCCCCCTCTCCAGGGTGGCTATTGTTCCCAGCCCTTGTCACATCTGGGAGGCATTGACAATCCCAGAGAACAACAGAATCAGGAGTCAGGTGGAGGGTGCATTCTGGTTTTGATGAGTTGCTTTTTGAGAAGGTGAATAGTGAAGAAAAATGCCAGGATAAGAATAAATGAGTGCTGGGAAAAGTTTTGCTTTGTTTTGCTTTGCTTTGCTTTGCTTTGCTTTGCTTTGCTTTGCTTTTCAGTTTACTGTGTCCAAATAGCATTGGAGAACCAGGCAAGTAAAGCTATGTTTCCTCCTAAAGTGAACCAGCATGAAGAAAAAGTTTCCTTCATTTTTGGAAGTGGACTGGGAAATGGAACTATTTACTGCTATATTACAGAAGGAGATTTCAGAAAATTAGTTACCCATCATCCACATTGCCTGAAAGTAGGGCCAACAAGATCAGTTCTGCCTTCTTTGAGGTAAACTGATCGAGAAAAAAAATACATGCAGCCAAAACCATAATAGCAACAACCAAAACAGGGTCTGACAAACAAAAACCACAAAAGAAAGGGAAAGAGAGCATTATCCCGGAGATGTAGAAAAAGGCAAGCATCCAAAATGATCTGAAAGGTACACATGAAAATTTCAGAAAACTGTCATATTCAGAAAATATGAAGTGATTTGTCCTCTGGTGAGAGTGGAGAAAGTTAAGAAAAGATCCTGGTATGAAGACAATTGTGGGTAAGGAAAATTGAAGATATATAAAGAGGAATTTTTAAAAACCCCAAGATGTAAAAACAAAATTGTAATCCACATGAATGGAAATAAAAAACAAAATTGACATTGGAGGAAACTGACAATGTAGTTGGAAAATTTGAGGAGAAGTGCTGATATCCAAGCCATCTACTCAAAAACTCTAATTTAATTGACCTACAGTATAGAGAGCTCAACCTGCACCCTTTCGTGTTCCAGGAAATTTATATTTGTAATCCCATGGAAAAGTTACAAGAATTTCAATGAGTTAATGCCAATCTACCACTTCCAGTGCAGCCCATGGAGAGAAGACATCAAGGCGTATCTATAGTTATGCGGAGTCAAGGGGGTCCTAAATCCAGCTGGGCTGATGGTTAACTGGAACAAAGGCTTTGACTCAGGGCTGAACTCGGATTTTAGTAATTTATGAAAAATGGAGTGGTTTGAGAATGAGTGGCTGTGAGAGTGGTGGGAAGTACATGAGTACTGTGAGCTGGGCTAGGTAGGTGGCCTAAAATCACCTCTGCAATATGCAAACAGAAGGGTATGTAGAAAGAGTAATCTACCTAACACAGTTCGAGGTAGTATCTAATGTTTTGAGGTCAGTGCTTCAGTTCTGATGTGTAATCTTTGGGAAGTCAAAGCCTCTTATCTCAAGGCTCTATCCCAGGTGACAGTGTAGAACCTGTCTTTCCTTCCCACCCAGCTCACACATGTTTATTTGGGAGCTATGGGGCAGGGTGACCTGTCACCTTGCTTCGCAGACTACATATCAGCACCCCAGCCAAACCAATTTACATTGCTTAAAACCAATTGAAGAGATATGGAAAAATCCCGGCCAGCTCTGTACATAACAATACATAGAAATAGGGTCAGGTTTCACCAAAATGGAGATAATTGCTCTTCTTTCGAGGAGAGTTGTCCACTTGGTACTCCACAATACAGTAGGGTTTTCCTTTGTTTTTTGTAATTGTTTGCTTTGTTTTTAATCCTAATATCCCAGCAATATCTCAAACCACTTAAATTGGAATGGCTGGGTATAGGCAAGGACATTTTTTAAAGCTCCCCAGGAAATTACAATATACAGTCACAGTAGAGAACTACTCACTGCTCTAGAGTTTTGCCCGCAAAAATGTGTAATTGGATGCTTTCAGTGTTATTTTTCATTCCCGAAGGCAATAGGAAACAAGGTTAGGCACTGTGGTGGATTAATTAATGGTCAAATTGTCATACCCACCTGAACTGAATCAGAGCAGTGCTGGGTGCAGAAAATGTACGAGAGGATTGTTGCCAACAACATAAAAAAGGAACTGGAGAGGAAAATGTGCTGTTGATTCTCCTGAAAAATCCTGTTACGCTGGTTTTCCTGATATGAACTCAGCTGTTCCCATCCCTGGAGGAGCTTGGGTCCTTGCTGTTGCTGAGGGTGGCTGTGGTTCCTTTCAGTGGTTCCTTTCTGGTCTTTACCTTGAGTGTCGCCTTTTGGCTCCAGTACAGATCCCTCATCCCACTGGCACAGAATTTCTGGCTTCTACCACTGACCTTTAGGCCTTCCTAGTGAAGATCTTTGATAGACTTGCATGAAACTTTGTCATGGACTCCAGGCCTCCAGCTAGACTCATGGAGGACATTGCCAGGGGCTCTAGGTCTTCAGCTGGACTTGTGCAGGGCACTGCCTTGGGATTCATGCCCTTAGCTGCTTTCTTTGGGTATAGACAGATCTTCCACACTCATTTGCATCTGACTCTTTGGGCAAATATTATAAAATAATCCTATAAATTATATGTCCTGTATTAAGGTTTTTCCCTTGTAAATCCTGACTACAACAGGCCTTTAAGTACTGATACCTCTTCTTTTAACAACCAATTTCTGCTTCTGTGACCAGATCATTAAGTGACTTGGCTGCTAAATGAGGAGTTGTGTATAGTACATACATTAGAGTATTCAGAACAAATAAATGGTCAAAGGAAACTCCAACTTAATGACTTTGATTTTATTTGCATAACTTTTACATGCAATACAGTAATGTATTACAGAATATAAAACTATAGTAGTGTAGTACAGTCAGTAAAAATTAGAGTACTGTATAAACAAAGTGAACTGTACCAAAAAGAAAGACTTAAAGGTTCCAATACAAGATTATAGAACTGTACAAAAGTGTGGGGGTTGTAAGCCCAAACAATTATTAAACAGGTAGGGCATTAATTGAAGAGTATCTGTACTTAACCAATAGATCTTCCAGAAGAAATAAATCAAAGACATCCTTCAACTGGCAAAAAAACAAACAAAACAAAAAAAACTAAAAACTAGTAAAGTTATAGTTTAAAATGCAAATATTGGCACAGTGCATGGTGATACATTCCTATAATCTTATCTGGTTGAGAAGCTGAGGCAGGAGGATGGTGAGTTTGTGGCCATACTGGGCAATGTAGAGAGATCCCTGTCCCAATCAATTACCCAATCAATTACCCAATAAAATTCAAATATTGTTCTTGAAAAGGCATATAAACAAAACATCTAATTTAATAATTTCCACATTAGCAATGACTGAAAAGGAAGCATAGAGTAAAAAATATATATTATGTACATTTTATATATTATATACATATGTACACACATTCATATATATGAACATGTGTATGTGTGTGTGTGTGTGTGTAAAAAGAGAGACAATAAAGGCAAAGTAAACTTGTAAGTTATTTAAAACCTTTTACTCAATGTCCCACAGCTATGAATTGATTTTTTGTTTGTTTGTTTGTTTGTCTTGTTTTATTTGCTTTTTGAGACAGAGTCTTGCCATGTAATTCAGGCTGGCCTTGAACTCGCAGCAATCCTCCTGCCCCAGCCTCCTGAATTCTGAAATTACAGGCAAATGCCACCATGCCTAGAAACCATGAATTGATTTTGTACCTAATTATTTGCTCGCACCACTAGGAATAACAGTGTAATAATATAGTTCCTTCTATGAAACTGGGTTAAAATTTATTAATTTTCTGAATCAAATTTAATCCTGCTTAAACATAATCTACAAGACATGGGAAGATTCCTTCCCCACTTTTGGATCATGTAAGAATTTATATCCAGGAAAATGAAGGAATCCAGGCATTGCATTAATTTTGATTGCTGCTAACTGTAGTAAGTACATTTGGTTCACTAAAAAGGCCTCCTTCAGGCTAACAGGTGTTTTCTCTACATAAAGTGTAGCAATAACTGTCAGCTCTTGCCATCTCAGGCCCACAAATGTAGCCTTACTCATTCTAGAATGCAAGTGCTAGAGGTTAGTCATAGTCTTTTTCAATTCTTGAACATGCAACCATGTTAGCAGGCCTTCGCCTTAAAAACATGGGGACTAGGGGACATTGCTATTCCTGAATAAATTTAAATCATGGCAAATTCACATTGCAAGAATTAGAAAGAGCCAGATAAATTTCAAAAGACACAATTTTAAGGATCTCAGACAACAAGAAAATAATGAAGGCTACATAAATTACCAGTTATGTCTTCCTTGGGACATTTTTGGAATTCTGGGCATATTAGACTTTGTTTGTAAAGAACGAATCTGCCTGGGGAAAGAGAAATCAGAGCATTTTGTTAGTCATATGGGACTGATTTGAAATTAGGAACTTGTGCCATGCTAAATTCAGCTGGTTTTCCTCAAGGGACATCTTCTGAGCTCAAGGATTATGCAAACAAAGCTGGGACAGTTTGTTGAAGGTCTCCAAAAAGCATAAAAAACTCCTCTATTTTTATGATGCTAAGGAAAAAAAATTCAAAATATAGAAAGAAGCTCTGCCATTCAAATACAAAGCAAGTACTCCCAAGTACATCTTCCAGATTTTGAAATTGTACTAGTACAAAGGATACGTGACTAAAGAGCTAATTTCAACCATCTAAATTATAGCACTAAACCCTCTATAATTATTAGGCCTGAGAATACAGAGCTCCTACCATCTCTAATAAAAAATCTGGAAAGGCTGTGTTTTGTGAAACAGAAAAACTAGATATGAAGTAAGACTTAACAAAACTACAATTTTAATTGCAACCTCTGCCAAGCTCAACGATAAATCCCTATCCTATGTGCATTTCCAGAGAGACCCAAAAACTATGGCACTGCCTAATGTTTTGTTTTGTTTTGTACCAGGGATCAAACTCATGATCTCACACTTGCCAGGCAGGCACTTGTGCCACTGAGCTAAACACCCAGCCTGGCACTGGTCAATCCTAATCTAGAGCATCCAGAACCATAAGTCAAAAAAAATATTTTCTCTTTGTAAGTTAAATGCCTCAAATATTTTATATAATAATGCAAAGCTAATATAGCATGCATGGAACTAAAAGAAGGAATGAAGAGCATCATAAAGTGCAAACAGTGCTTCATTTAGCAGTAGTGATAATGATGCCTTAAGATATGACATACATAAATAAAATACGTAAAAACAATAGCACAAAAGTTGAGGTAGGCTATATTAAGTAAAGTGATATTATCTTCTGCAATGAAATCCTAAAAGAATATTACAAAAACTTATAACTGATTGTCTAATAAGTAGAGAAATAAAATTATGAAACATACTTGCTTAATCCAAAAAGTCTACAAAGAAGGAATAAATATACAAAGAGTAGATGAACAAATAAAACATAAATAATAACAAAATGGTAGACTTAAACTGTGTCAGTAATTCAATATAAATAGCTAGATAATAAAAAATTTCTTAAAAGATTGTTAGATTAAATAATTGAAAAACCCCAGCTATATGCTGTCAACAGTAATCACTATCCATATAGAGACATGAAAAAGGTGAGACTGACTAGATGGTTAACAATACAGGTAGACATTAGCAAAAAAGCTGATGATGTAATAGTAGACATTGTCAAAGTAGTCTCTACTGATATTAAAGGAAGTCTTAAATTTTTTAAAAATTCAAACTAGATGGAGTATGTTCTTTAAGTATAGTGGAAGTTCAAAATATAAATCAATCAAAAAGATAATCAGAAGACATTCAAGGATCAAAGTTGGAGAACCATATCAGCGTTTCCTGAGCTCCACGCCATGTTGGAACTTGGGGTGCTGGGAAAACAGGCAGCTGCCAGCAAGCTGCTCTGGTAAGTGGCTGTGGCCTCCCAAGCCGCAGCCGCCCCAGGGCGAGAACCATATCAGTGTTTCCTGAGATCCGCGATGCGCCACGTTGGACCTTGGGGTGCTGGGAAAATGGGCAGCCAGTTCACCCCTCTGGTGGGTGGCTGTGAGCCTACCAGGGGTCAGGCTAAGAATCAAACATCCACCACCCCCCACCCCAGCAAGTGAGAGCCAGAGATCTGAGCATGTCTTGTGAGTTAGACGATAGGCAATATAGCAAATAAGGGGGATTTTCTTCTGCCATCTCTTTAAAGGCAAATATTTTTATCTCTGTTTTGCTCTATTCTGATTAATGGTATTGCTCTATTCAATATTCTTTTCTTGTAATTTTGTTATTTCCTTCGATATTGCTCTGCCTGATTGAAGGAACAACTATTGTGAAGAAAACCAGATGTACTATTGTGCCTATTGCTGTTGTCCTGGTGGCCTGCTGTGAGGTTCTGTACCAATTACACTGCACTGTGCAGTATCCTGTCTTGTTCTGCTGTATTTTACTACTTTCAAAATAAAATAAATAAAATAAAAAATAATAAATAAAAAAATTTTTAAAGTAAATAACAACAACAGAGCAGATCAGCAAGGTACTGAGCAACCTAAAACATGATATAACTAAACAGATAATGCACTTAAAAAACAAAAGGAGGAAAAGCAGTGCTCTAAAGGATATAACTGCATGTATATTTAAAGGTGTAGGATTGATAATTATGTTGCTAAGTTTTTGTTGGATGAGAGAACTGAGCTGTTTGCAGCCTCACTGTTTGAACGTCCACTTTGTATGCTTTGATTTTGTAACTTGAACAACTGCATCCAGGAAGACAATATGTAATTTATCAACTAGTGATTTCTTACTGTTCATTTTTTTTTGAAATTCTGTATTTTTTCTACCCTTTTTTTTCAGTTTTGCTTTATTTCTCTCCTCTTTAAATAATTTTTTTTTGTACCAGGAATTGAACTCATGACCTTGCACTTGTAAGGCAGGCGCTTAGGCCGCTGAGCTAAATCCCCAGTCCTTAAAACTTTTTTAAAAAGTCAAAAAAAAAAAAAAAGGATCAAAGTCTAGTAAAATTGAAAATAAAATGAGCATAAGGCATAAACTGCCTGGAACATCCCCCGAGGGCCCGCCCTACCACCAGGAACTTCAAGGAAACCCACTTCAGGCATAAGCTGCCTGGAACCTCCCCTGTGGGTGTGCCCTGCCACCTGGAACATCGAGGAAGCCTGCCCCAGACTGAAAACTGCCCTGGACTGCTTCTGCTGGGCCCGCCCTCCCACCTGGAACATCAGAAGACCTCAGCAGGCTCCAGTTAGTGTGAAAAAATTT
This sequence comes from Hydrochoerus hydrochaeris, assembly GCA_004027455.1. Taxonomy (NCBI): domain Eukaryota; kingdom Metazoa; phylum Chordata; class Mammalia; order Rodentia; family Hydrochaeridae; genus Hydrochoerus; species Hydrochoerus hydrochaeris. The sequence continues at coordinate 476,252 of PVLA01000608.1, forward strand.
GGAACTTTGCTCCCAGGTGGTGAAACTTGGACTACAGCGGATTAACTGTATCAGTGTGGTGAGTATGCCCCTAAAATAGTGGTGTATAGTGGATAAATAGAGTCAGTAGTAAAACTCCCTCCAACTAACTGTAAGACCTTGGTGAGTCTGAAAAGAGTGTGGGTGATCCCTTCCTACACATAGAAAACATCAGGCAGAGTGAAAATGAGAAAACGAAAAGCAATATGCAGTGTCAAACATATAGTACACCAGAAGCAAGTATAGGAGACATTGAAATAGAGGACACCAAAAGTAACACACTGGGAATCTCTTAAAAGATATCGAGTGAAATAAAAAAAAACAACTCCATCAGGCTATAGAGGAAATCAAATTAGAAGTATTCTCCATATAAAGATAGAATAACAACTTAAGTAAAGGAGTTGTTGAATGCAGCTAAAGAAGAAATAAAGAAAAAAGTACATGAGCATGGGAAACTGATTGAAACTTTGAATGAACAATATAGAAAACAAGCAGAATTCATGAAACAAACTCAAAGAGACATCCAAGAAACAAAAAAGTATATTGAAAGCGTGTAAAACTGCCTAAAGGAAGTTGAGGATAGGATTTTGGACCTTGAGGACAGGATCACAATTAGTGATTAGGAAAGGATAGAACTTTGAAAAATAATAAAGCAGCATGAAATGACAATCCAAAAGCTTCATGATGATGCCGACAGCAACAATATAAGATTAATGGTCATTAGCAAAATACAGGAGTCCAGGCAAATGACATATGTAAAGTATTTACAGAAATAACAGCAGAAAATTTCCCAAACATGAGGATAGAATATGATATGCAGATAAGTGAGGCATATAGAACACCAAACAGTCACAATCAACATAAATCCACACCCAGACACATAACAATTAAGATCTCAGACATATAGCATAAAAACAGAATACTAAAAGCTGTTAGAGAAAAGACAAAACTCACCTATCAAGGAAAGCCCATTAGAATCACAGCAGACTTTTCAGCACAAACCCTCAAATCAAGAAGAGCTTGGAGTGAGGTATTTCAAGCCCTGAAAGAAAAAACCTTCAACCCAGACTGATGCACCCAGCAAAACTTTCATTCAAATTTAATGGAGAAATGAGATATTTCCATGATAAAGAACAAATGAAGAAATTCATGTCCACCAAACCAACCTTAGAAAGAGTACTGAAAGACATACTAGACAGAGATAAAAATGACCACAATCCCCAAAACAAGAACAGAAAGAAACCATCAGGTAGGATAAGCAATTAAATAAGGGGAAAAGCAGAAAGAAACAACTGGAATATAACATGGCAAAGCCAAGCCAGTACATATCAGTAATATCCATAAATATAAATGGCCTCAATTCACCTATAAAAAGAAATAGATTGACAGAATGGATCAAGAAACAGGATCCCACAATATGCTGTATAGAAGAAACACATCTGACCCAAAAGGAAACTCATAGATTAAAAGTCAAAGGATGGAAAACAGTATTCCATACATCAGGAACCCAGAAAAAAGCAGGGGTAGCTATTCTATTTGCAGACAATGTGAACTTCAAACCTAAAATGATTAAAAGAGACAAATAAGGTCACTATATACTTGTTAGTGGAAAAATTCAAGAGGAAGAACTAACAATTATAAATATATATGCACCAAATACAGGAGCACCAAACTATATAAGACAGGTACTAATGGACATGAAAAACCAAATACACATGAACACAGTTATAACAGATCTTAACAACCCAATGTCACAAAGAGATAGAACAACTAGACAAAAAGTCAGCAAAGAAATAACAGAACTGAATCATACCTGTGAGCAATTGGACTTAGTAGACGTTTACAGAGTGTTCTACCCAACCACATCAGAATACACATTCTTCTCCATTGCACATGGGACATTCTCCAAAATAGACCATACATTATGCCATAAAACATTCTTAAGTAAATGCAAAGGTATTGAAATCATCCCATACATAATATCTGACCATAGTGCACTGAAATTGGAAATTAATGGCAAAAGAAATTGCAAAACCTGAATAAATACATGGAAATTAAATAACAGCCTTTTGAACAACCAGTGGGCTATAGATGAAATTAAAGAAGAAATAAAGCAATACCTACAATTCAATGAAAATATAGAACAACATACTGTAATCTGTGGGATGCAATGAAAGTGGTCTTAAGAGGGAAATATATAGCAATAAATTGTCATATCAAGAAAATAGAATGAGAACAAATAAAAAACCTAATGCTCTATCTCAAGCTTCTAGAAAAAAAGAGCAAGCTAAATCCAAAACTCATAGAAGAGAAGAAATTGTAAAGATTAGAGCAGAAATCAATGCAATTAAAACTAAAAAAAAATACAAAGAATTAATGAGTTGAAAAGCTGTTTTTTTGAGAGAATAAACAAAATTGACAAACCCCTAGCTAACCTTATCAATAGAAAGAAAGAAAAAAGCCAAATTCACACAATAAGAACTGAAAAGGGGGAAATTACTACAGATCCCATGGAAATTCAAAAGATCATGAATACCTACTTTGAAAATCTCTACTCACATAGAGTGGAAAACACAGAGGAAATGGACAGATTTCTAGCAACATATGAACTACCAAAGCTCAACCAAGAAGATATAGCAATTTTGAACAACCCAATATCAGCTATTGAAATTGAAAACATAATTAAAACTTACCAACAAAGAAAAGCCCAGGTCCTGATGGATTCACAGCTGAATTCTACAAGAAATTTAGAGAAGATTCGATGCTGATACTCCTCAAAACTCTTCAATGAAATTAAGAAGAAAGCTAATCCTCTCTAAATCATTCCTGGAGGCAAGTATCACTCTCATACCAAAACCAGAGAAAGATCCAACCAAAAAAACAAAAAAAGGAGAATTATAGGCCAATCTCACTAATCAACATTAATGCAAAGATTTCTCAATAAAATACTGGCAAACAGAATGCAGCAAATCATCAAGAAGATTATACATCATGACCAAGTGGGGTTCATTCCAGGAATGCAGGGATGGTTTAACATATGCAAATCAATAAATGTAATATACCATATCAACAGAGCCAAAAACAAAAACCACATGGTCATCTCAATAGATGCAGAAAAAGCTTTCAATAAATATCACATTGTGTCTCTAGTGTAAAAAGTAATAAGAACTATAAGAATAATAAAACCCATAATGTGTAATTGCTATTGTTAAAAAGAGAGGAAAAGAAAGTGCTGTAAGGGATCTAACTGCATGTATGTTTGAGTGTGTAAAATAGATGACCATACTGCTGAATCTTTGTTGGATCTTTGAGCAGAACTGTTTGTAGTCTGACTGTTTGAATGTCTACTATGTACCCTTTAACTTGTAACTTGAACAACTACATCCAAGATGACAATATGTAATTTATAAACTAGTTATTTCTTAGTGAGGTTTTTTTCTCATTTTCCTTTTTTTTTCTGTCTTTTTCTTTCTTTCTTTTAGAATTCTGTATTGTTGTTACCCTTTATTCTGTTTTGCTTTTTTTTCTTCTCTTTAAATAAAATTTTAAAAATGTATAATTGCTATTGTAAAAAAGAGGAAATAGGAAGTGCTATAAAAGATATAGCTGCATCTGTGTTTAGGTGTATAGGACTGATAACCATATTTCTAGGTTCTTGTTGGATTGTTGAACAGATCTGTTTGCACTCTCACTGCTTGAGTGTCCACTTTGTGTGCTTTAATTTCATAACTTGAAAAACTATTTCTAAAAGAACAATATGTAATTTATCAACTAGTGATTTCCTACTGTTTATCCTCTTTTCTTGAAATTCTGTAATATTTCTATCCCTTTTCTGTTTTTTTCTCTTTAAATAAAAAAATAAAAAAGAATCATATTTATAAATACCACATTGTATCTCTCATGTAAAAAGTAATAAGAAAGGTAGGAGTAATAAAAGCCAAAATGTGTAATTGCTATTGTAAAAAAGAGAGGAAAAGAAAGTGCTCCAAAAGATATAACTGTATGTATGTTTAACAGTGTAATATAGGTGACCATATTACTAAGTTTTTGTTAGATCGTTGAGCAGAACTATTTGCAATGTCACTGTTTAAATGTCTACTTTGTATGGTTATTTTGTAACTTGAACAACTATTTCCAAGATGACATTATGTAATTTATCAACTAATGATTTCTTAGGTTTTTTATATTTTTTTCTTTAGAATGCTGTATTATTGCTGCCCTTTTTTCCATGTTGCTTTTTTTCCTTTTTTCTTTTTTTTCTCTTTAAATAAAATAAATTTAAAAAGAGAAAAAAAATAAAATGAAAATGATCATTTGTATGAAAAGTTTACAGTTCTAAATGCAAATGTTCATTTGAAATACAATAAATCAAATTAAGAGAAATTAAATCCAAAGAAAATACTGATGAGCAGAATTAAAAATTAAGAAACATAATGGGAACACTGTTCAAGAAAAGAGAGAAAATATATACGATCAGGAACAAAAAAGGGAACTATCACTTGACATCTGATAAATAAAAAGAAGTAACTTTGTCACTTCTTTTTTTTTTTTGATACTGGGAATCGAACTCAGGACCACATGTTTGCTAAGCAGGTACTGCACCACTGAACAGTATCACCAGCCCTTGTCACTTCATTTTTTCATTTACCATTTTACAGTACTGGAGGCCAAACTCATGGCCACAGACATGCTAGGCAAGGATTCTACCACTGTTACACCCTCAGATTATGTCATTTTATTTTTAAAAATTTAGATAAAATTGATAAAATCTTTTAAAAAATAAATTTACCAAAATGGACCCAGGAATAGAAACTCTTATTAAAGAAGCCAAATGTGTATATTGAATAGTCCTAGACCTACTAAAGAAATTAAAAGTTGTATTCCAATGGCTTCAGTGGTGAATCTTTACAAATATGTAAAGAATAAATTTTACCATTACACAAACTCTTCTTCACAATGTTTCTTTATTCTTGTCTAAATAAATAAGAAACTTACTCTAAGGGGTAAAGCAGTGTAGACAAGTGTTACAGATTATATCTAGATGTTCCCCCCAAAGTCTCATGCACGCATAGGGTTTTGGGAGTGACTGGATCATGGGTGATAATGGATTACTCCACTGATTGGCTTAGCATTGTTCTGGGTGCAGGTGATGGATTTACTGAAGAAGAGAGACTCCTCCTGGTTATGGGTGGCACTAACCAATAGGCCTGGAAAGACTAAAAAGGAAGAGAAGAAGAAAGGCTGCTGTGTCCTGCCTGACACACCAATGAAGTGTTTCTCCTCTGCCATTCCTCTCTGCATGCTACCATTTCTTGGAACTAAAACCTCTGTAAACTGTGATCTAAAATAAACCTTTCCTTCTTTCACTTGTAGGTATCTACTGTTTTGTCCCAGCAACAAGAAAGTTACTAAGACAACAAGTAACTAAGTAACTAAGACAACAAGTAACTAAGACAAACTGATCTTCCAGCGAATTTGCTCTTTTGATACCAGTAATTATACTTTAAAACATCATTACCTTCCATGGTGGCAAGAACAAATCATATCTAATACTAATTCAGAAATACTAATTTTTGGTTTTTTCTTGCTAGGAGTTGGGAGTAAGGAATGAAAAGAAAAGGTTTCTTTTTTGTTAATTATAAGTTTATAGTATAAAAAAAGATACAAGTGCATTTTTCAGGGAGTTCATCAGGTCAGAAGTCATGTAAAGTGTTCAGGACAGGGCCTAGCACATAGCAATCCCTCGATGTTTATTTAGTTCTCCCTTTAACTTTCAAATGTTCACATCAGCAGCTGGTAGAAGATGCCTGGTTTTTGTGTTTAGCTTCTACTCTATCATTTGGGCAATAGTCTTGCAATATTGTTAGGCAGACATTACCTTCTATCTATTCACAGCCCATGTGTAGAGTTCCCTATACTTGGGCTTCAGAGGATGCAAAAAGATGTGGATCAATGAAGCCCAGTGACACTATGATGGTTAATTTTATGTATCGATTTGACTGGGCTATGAGATGTCTGGTCAAACATTACCCTGAGTATCTCTGTAGTGGTGTTTCAGATGAGTTTAACATGCAAATTGGTAAACTTATTAAAGGATGTTGCTCTCCCTAATGTGGATGAACTTCATCCATCAGTAGAAGGCTTCAGTAGAACAAAAATGCTGACCCTTCCCCAAGTCAGAAAGAATTTATCCTGCTTAATTTTCCTTGAATTGAACCATTGGCTCATCCTGGGTCATTTGGATTAGAACCACACCATCAGTTCTCCTGATCTCAGGTCTTTGAACTTGGACTAGAACTATATCACCAGCTCCCCTTGGTCACCAGGCTGGTGACTCAACCTGTAGATCTTGACCTTTATTAGCGTCCATAGTGATATGAGACAATTCATTTTAAAACCTTTGTACATGTTATTTATAATGGGAAGAGTTGGAAGTAGAGCAAGCTGAGGGTGGACAGCAGAGAAGGACCCTGGGGACATGGGCTAAATCTCTGCAAAATTGTCCCTGAAGCTCCCCTGCAGACTTTTCAACCCTTCGGCACGTATCAGCAAGTCTGTTACTTCTCCGTCATGACAGTTAAGTTGGGTTTTCTGTCACTTATAACGCAGTGTTTTCTTTAATGAACCCACACACAAATACTCCTGATTTTTTTCTTGTTCTTTTTAGTGAGTCTGATTACAGACTACATTACTGAATGATGAGGCATTTTTCTTGCTAATCTTAGACCAGCACTGACCAGTAAAACTGTCTTCAGGAATAAAAAATGTTTTGCATCTGTACTATCAAGAGGCCCCTATACTGCATAAAATCATCTAGAAGGAGAATGTAAGAGGAGAAGAAGCCAAGGAGAGGAATCTGGTGGAAAGAAAAAGAGCAAGTACATGAGCAGTGGCCTAGCAGATATGAAGAGTCCAGATAAAAGTGGAGCGCAGTAGCCTAGAGAAAAACAAGTGTCAAGGAGGGAGCAGCCGACCTTGATGAGGTTCATCTGAGGAATCAAGTGAGATGCTGGAAGATTACCGACAATGCTGGCAAGGGTTTGCCTGATGAAGTGATAGGGAGGTAATTCAACTGTGGTGGGAGGAGGAGAGAAAGAGATAAAGATATGTAGCAAAAACATAATCTATGCAGCTAGATGACTCAAGGAATTGTTCAGCAAAGGGAGACAGGGGACAGAGCAGTAGCTAAAGGAGAAAAAGAATTTTTTTCGCAGATAAATGAGCTGGAACCATTTTTACATGCTAGTGAAAAAGATCCAGTAGAGGAGGAAAGACCAATGGGACAAAAGGGGACATAGACAACTAAAGGACTGATGTCTCTGAGAAGGCATGAGAAGACTCAATCCAGAGCAAACATGCACCTGCAAGCCAGACCTTTTGTATTTAATGCAGAACTGACTGATGAATAGACAGAAACTTGAAAAGGTGGACCAGAAAGCAATGGTGTTTTTTTTTTCCTACTACAGTGCCATGAAACAAGTTTTCTAAATTTGTATTTTTCTGTTCCTGGACAAAACTTCCAGGACAGTGCATGACTTAGTTACTCTCATAACAACAATGAAGAATCAACTGGTCATGTTTATTGCCTCATTTAATGTTAAAACTCCAACATTTATTTATTTAATTTTAAGTTTTTCCTTCCTTCAGCTCTGCTCCACCCACCCTAGGAAATAATTAGGGAGGAAAAGGAAAAGGAGATTGTTGTACCTATTTGGTATGCAATCACTTCATGCATTGGCCAGTCTGACCTTTTGGATTTTGTCTGTTTGTTTGGAGCCTGGTAGGGAAGGAAGGGAAAGGGAAAAGGGTTGCATTTGATTAGTGAGTTGTACTTTGCACCAGTGTTTATCCATGGTGCAGATTTTAAATGACTATTCTGTCTCTTCTGGAGCATTTTTACAGATTATTCAAAGACTTCCTATAGGAGAAAGCATCTCAAAGAGCAACTGGATTCCTATTCCAAGGTTTCTGAAATTTTCCCTCATCTGTTTGGGTCACCTTCCCTCAATGAAATTTTCTCACAGCACATTACAGGATCCTGTCTGGTTCCTTCCATGGGGTTCTTACCTGACCAAGTTAAAAAACAAACAAACAAAGAAACAAAAAAAACACTTGTCCCACCAAACTGAAGCTTGACTCATCACCAACAAAACTCTACTCTTGGCTCAAGAGCAGCAAGATAACAATCATTTCTCCTACTCTGACTTTACAGTATTTCTTCATATTTCCCTGAGAGCTTGTCTTAATTCCCCTTTTGACTAGAAATGGCAGAAACATCCTTTCCCTCTCCCCACTCCATCCTGACTCACTGACACCTCTCTCCGTAGATCTCTCAGCCCAGCATATCAGCCCTTTCTGTTACTTCATCTGGACATGAGCAATTAGCTAATACCCACAAAATGGATGTCACAGTCTCCATACCTATGCTTTATAGATGGCCCAACACTTCCTCTTTTAGGACACTTGAGTACTTGGCTCTCAGACATGTGAGCTCTGTCAAAACTCAGAGCACAAGAATCCTATTTTTAAAGAAAATACATATGCTCATCTTACATGAGGTTATGTCCTAACAAGCCTACTGAAAGTTGAAAATACACTAAGTGGATATTCCTTTAATCCACTTAAACTACAGGAAATCATACTTAACAACACACTCATACCCGGTGCTTTGTAGTGCAATTGTTTTCCCTCATAATAGTCATGTGGCTGATGAGCTGTGGCTCATGGCCACTGTCCAGCATTGCTAGAGAATATCACACCACTTACTGCTATCCTGGTAAAAAAAAAAAAATTGAAATTCAAATTCCAAGTATAATTTCTAATGAATGTATACCACCTAGGTACCACTGTAAAGTGGAACCATAGTAAGTGGAACCACCATAAATCAGGGACAATCAGTCTGTACACATGAAGCAAGATGAATACACAGAATCACGCAGCTGTTGTGGCTAGACTTGCCTTGACACTGCATCTGACTCCCATACAGTATTCATTCCAGCACCACACGCATTCTTCTTCCTAACAGTTTGTATGTTGTATGCTTTAGGACAGAAGTAGGAGGAAGATGGGAACCATTACAAAGATTGTTAACTGCAGAAGGAGCCCAAGGTGAGGGGACATGGCTACCGTGGACCCCAGCATGGGACCGTATTGTCTTTGAGGTACACCTACTTTATTTACTTGTAGCAAGGTATCTTGTGGGCTGGCAGAGACCTTAGAAAGGAGATACAAAATCCCAGGAGAAACCACTAGACTGAACAGAATTATAACTCAGTAGAATAGAGAGCACTACAGAAATAGTGTGACAAGATGACACAACCTATAGAGAAAATTCAGAAGTTGTATTGATTAGGGGTGGGGAGAAGGGATCAGCAAAGACAGGGTCAACCAAGAAAGAATGAGCAAACTTGAAACTGAATTAAAAAGTGACTTAATCAAGCCAGTTTAATTTAAATAGATAACATGTCTAAACTTATTTTCTCCCATTCTGAAATATTATTTGGCTTTCATCCATAGTGTTTAAATATGTTACAGAAATGCTCTACTTCCTTGAACTAACAGAATTCTAGATTCTGACCACAGGTTTAATAATGTAAGTAACCTAAGTGCAACCTCTTCTCTTTTCTTTCTTGGAATGCTTGATCTTCTGAGGTCAGCCAGAGGTCTGCCAAATGTTTGACCCTCCTGAGATGAGAGATGACGAAGGAATGGCATAAGTATGTGCACATAAATGGTGGTGTTGATGGTTGCTTACATCTCTTAGGTTAGTTAACATTTGGAAATGAATATTCATTTAGAAAGAGGTCTTTTGATTGTGTAATAATGGTAAACTATCATTTAAATATAAAATGTCATCTTTTCTAAGAGATGATGGTGGTGATGATGATGGTGATGATGAGAGAGAGAGATGTTGTTATGGTATTTATTCTTTGAAAAACTTAACCACATGTTGGCTTCCCTTTGACGTAACACAAAACAAACTGCTTTCCCAAGCAAACAGAGAATTTTTAAAAATTTAATCCTTAAGAAAGTAATCTAAAACACCAAAGTTAATTTTTTTATTGAAGAGAAGTTGTCCTGAAAATAGGTACATATTTGTCCTAGCTGATGAGCTAGTGTTCTGTGTGGCCTACCACTTACAAAGTTACCCAATGGTATCTCAGGATTAATCAAACCACTCAGATATGATGCATCACTTTCCCAAAAATCATTGAGCCCCTGCCCTGTCAGTAGAGGCAGGTAGTGCTGCCCCACTTTTAGCATACAGGGGTTATACTTTTCTAATTCAAGTCTCATCATATTCTGTATCCCCATGGATCCCCAACACCTGATGGTGACATAGACAGTGGGCCTCTGAACAAGTTCACTCTTGGCAGACTCACCACTGTAAAATCACATCAACTGCATAAACCAAGTCAACCATTCCAGGAAGAGAGATCTGCCGTGCAATTAGGAAACATGGAACTCTCTTGCAGACTCTCAGCATTGTGGGAAATGTAGACATAAGTGAGTTGGACTCCTTACCTGTTGTGGAAACTCCTCTGCAGCATCCTTGTCAGTTCTCATTATCTGGTTGAAGAGTTGCTAGGTAGAAGGAAAACACCTTATTGCGTCAATAGGCACAAGTTACAAGGTCATAAAGATTGATAGTCCCATGAATGAGAGCTTCTCTTGTTTTCTTATTCTTGCCAAACTCTTTCTTATTCTCATCAAACCAGACATGGAATGTTACTGGATTGTTTAACTTTGTCAAATCTGATTTGGAAAAAAATATATATGTGTTTATAGGTATGAAACTGGAATTTTTATATACATTTACTTCTTTCTTTTTTTGGGGGGGGTACTGGGGATTGAACTCATGACTTTGCGTTTGCCAAGCAGGCATTTATACCACTGAGCTAAATCCCTGGCATGATTTATATTTTTAATAAATCAGGTTTATCACTTAGTACTATTTCTTTTTGTATTAGGTTTTCTTTTCCCTATTTTTCATATATCAGAAATACAAGCCTTTTAAATTGCCATACATGTAATAAATATTCTCTTATTTTCACTTGTCCTTTAACTTTATTCAAGGCAGATTTTGTCATATAAATATTTTAAATTTTCATATGGTCACATCCATTGCCTTTTTCTTTTAGAACTTCTTGGTTCTCTACTAGGCTTACAAAGATCTCTCTGCTAGGCTTACAAAGACTCTTAATGATAAAAATATTCATTTTTCTGGGGTCCTCTTGTCTTCATTTTATAAATCATTCATTAATCTAGAATTTACCACAATGTAGACTGAATATAGATAACCAACTTTTTATTTTCAAGTATTTGAAAAGAGTTTATATACATCTCTTCTCCAGTCTGAATTGCTAAATAAATGAGTTAAAAATAGTACACCTATAACCTCAAAAGGCTGAGGCAAGAGGATAGCCTCAAGTTCAAGGCTAGTATGAGCAACGTAGTCAGACATTGCAGAAGAAGAAGAAGAAGAAGAAGAAGAAGAAGAAGAAGAAGAAGAAGAAGAAGAAGAAGAAGAAGAAGACAAAGAAAGAAAGGAAGAAAGGAAGAAAGAAAGAAAAAGAAAAAAGAGGAAGAAGAGAAGGAGGAAGAGAAGGAGAAGGAGGAGGAAGAGAAGGAATAATTTAAAAATAAATAAAAAGACTATTGGTAAGTCAAATAGTCTCTTATTTTTACCACTAGTCCAGACACAGGACAAAGAGAAAGGATTGAATTAGCATTTACAGAGACTACATCATCTTCTTCACTGTGTTCAAAGAATAATTAGCAAAGCAGCTTAACTAGCCAAATAGCTTGAGGCAAGTGAATATTTTCTAAACTGTGTACTAAGGTCTATCATTCTTTTCTTAAGAAGCAGATCTCTTCCCATGCTGAATTCCAGGCCAGAGATAATCTTTGCCAGTCTAGTCTGGATGAAATAAAATAGCATTCCATTCATTCTGCACTGTTTGGATCAGAAGTATGGCTGTATTTGTGGTAGTGGTGAGGGGGATGCAGTGATAAAAAAGAAGCTGTAAAGCAATTACATCTGTTTATGAATTGACACACATGAATTCCGGTAGTAGAAAAGATTTTAAAATAGCTAAAAAGTCATAAAACGATTCTGTCCACTATAGCTATATGGATTTTCACATACCAGAATGCTCTAGAACTATTTCCAATGAAAATATTGAGGTGATTTATGACAAGAAAAAGTGATATTTAAACTAAAAATACAATCAATAGTAATTTATAAACTGAAGATGATTTTACATCAATACTCAATTTGGGAAAAGCAGTCTTTGTAGGAATTTCCCTTTTCTCCCCCAGTAGACAAATAACCAGCTTGTTCGTATGGACATTGATACTTACGGTAAGTAAAAGACCTTACATGTCACATCTAAAAAGATTGGTAAAGAAGCTCTGTTAAAGGAAATAGGTCACACCAACTAGTCCCTTTACTCATTGAAACAACCAGTTTATTTTCTCTATTTTACCATAAACTCATTTATGGAATTAAAAAGGAACTTTGTTGGATTTGATCTAGAGTTAGAATTTAGATAGAAAATCACAGAATTCTAATTCATTTGGAAAGTATCTGTCCAGATTTTAGTTTCAAAAGAATATTATTGTGCCCACTGTAGTATAAAAAATTAAAACTCGTGTATTATATTACACACAGAAATATGCCTACTTTGACAGATTTTACGAAGGATTGGTTTTTCAACAATATTTATACATTTTAAAAAGCTATTACTCTTATTTTATCCAGGTGTTAAATTCTTGTTTTATTTTGTTTTGTTTTGTTTTGAGACAGGATCTTGCTATGTGGTTCAGTCTGGTCTTAAAATCACTTTGTACCTCAGGCTGGTCTTGAACTCACAATGATCCTCCTGCTTCAGCCTCCCAAGTGCTGAGATTATAGGAATGTACCACCACACCTGGCAGGTAGTTAAGTTGTTGATGAGTTTTAGCCTCAAAATTTGTTTTTTAAAAAAAGAAAATAAACAAAGATACAGAAAGGTTATTCAGTTTATAATCGATGCAGAGGAGATAAGGGTCAAATAATGAAACTTGAAGGAACAATTTTAGTAAAACAAACAAAAGCAAGCTTAAAGTTTTCGACCAACTATGACAGAAAAATTGTGATTCTAAATTAAAAGGACTATTTGGACTTTTAAAAACACATGGACTTTAAAAAGAAAAAATAAATCACCTGAGCTTACCACTATCTATCTAATCAAAAGAACTAAAGTTCATATTCAAGAATTATTATCTAGGGTGAATGGTAGTAGTTGAAGAATGAAATCCAATCAAAAAGGCAGTTAAAAGGAGTGTTTACTGGAAGTAGAGAAGAAAGAAAACTCTTCGTAGTTGGAGGGGATCCTCATAGTGGGGGTGTCTTTTGATTTCTCTAGGTATTTCATGGATAAGCAGAGTATAGGAATTGGCTTACTGTCCAGTAGCTACCTATCACAGGTAGCCCTGTGAAGTTTAAAATAAACAACTAGGATTCAGGCTTTCAAATGCAGAGTTCAAAAGAACGTGGATATGCATACTTACTGTCAGTCAGATGTTCCATCTGGAAGGCTATGTCAGAATGCAAGTCATTTATATGTGTTTGAAGTTGAAATATGCTGCCCCCAATGCTGCTATTTCCTTGTGGATGGCAAAAGCACAATTTAAAGGTAAAAAGGACAAGCCCAGAGCCCAATTTATAGTCTTATTGTATCTTTAAGACCTTTAAGAATTTTTTTTATTGAGTTTCCTAGAAGAGAAAAAAACAAACTTTTGTGTCCTGAAGCCAAAATTTTTCTTAAAGAGTACGATTTTCAAATCCTAATTTTCTTGTCTCTTTTCTGCCCATTAAAAAATTTTTTTTTCAGTTTTTATTTTTCATCTGTACATGTTTACATTACAGAATGTTTACATTCGTTTAGGGGAGTTGATACTGTTACCAGGTTTCTGCAGTGCTTGCCAAAAATGTTAACAGGATTCTGGGGTGCTAGAGAACTGTTCTGGAGATTCTAGGTACTTGTTAGCCTGTACAAAGTATTGGAAAAGACAGATACAAAAGGTAGCAAATTTTTATACTTGTTAAAGGTAGGAAAAGAAATATGCTCTATAGGGAGAGTTTGGGTCAACTAAAGGTAAGAAAAGAGATATACTCTGCAAACCACATACAATTTCCCTCACCATTTTGCCATGCCCTGATCTCCTGCCTCATTTCCACCCAAAAGACATAAATTTCCATAATTTTGTGTGGGATACTAAGGGAGTAGAAGTCTCCATCTTCATATAGCTACTTTTGGTGAAAGGGAGCATAAATCTGATTTACTGGGGATTATGTTCTCTTCAACTTCCTTAGGATGTTATGGCTCATCAACTGGGTTGAAGAAACAAAATCCAATCAGAAGACAATAAAAAAAAATTATTTAGCATCTCTATGTGAAGGATTGTGAAGCTGCCCATTTGATGGGACAAAGCTTTTTGAATTTATCAGGAGAGTTAGTTTACCATTAGGCTGGGGATGTAGAGCCCAAATACGAGAAGGAACAGATCAGATTCCCATGCTTCTTATGGAGGAGAAACTATGGCAAAGAAGGATGTTAGATAAATCACCAAGAGCCAAGAGCCATAGCCTTAGTACTGTACCCAGAGCAAAACTGGAGCCTTTCTTTTTGAAGAAGAGACTCGGGCCTTCCAGAGGTTCACAGAAATAGCTCTCTTCTTTGGTCTCTTTCTTCAAATGGTTCAAGTGGGGCTGGAAAAGTGAATCCAGTTATCTCTGCCACTTTTACTACAGTGAGTATAGCAAGAATAACTAAAAAAAGGGGGAGGCCTTCTATTTGGTTTTAACTGGTTTGCAGGAGTTCCTTCTTTTCAACTTTTAATGACCACTTCATCCCCAGGGTAGATTCTAGGTGATCTCCCCAGCTCAGGAACTGGCAATGCTTTGTTCCCATATACAGCCTGTTGTGCTCCGCCTAGATTAATAAGACATTGCTACAATCTTGTAGTCTTTGGATCTACCACCATATCAAAAGATAGAGAAGGTCTTCCATATAATATCTCATATAATATATTTAGTCCACTTTGTTTTGAAACCTCATGAGGACTATTAGTCATACTCTGAACCAAGTCTTAGAACTCTCTTGGCCAAGTTTTGCTAGAGTTACTTTAGAGCATGACTGACTTTCTGGGCCTTTCCAGAAAACTAGGTCTCTATGGGGAAAAATGATAGTACCTTATTCCTAAAGTCTTTACCACTCCTTGAGTTGAGAGGTTAAAAAAGACCCATTGTCACTCTGAAGGGAGTGGAGCAGTCTAAACTGGAGAATGATTTCTTGGAGAAGCACCTGGAAAACCTTAATAGCCTTTTCTAGTTGTTTAGGGAAGGCCTCAATCCAGCCTGTAAAGGTGTCCACTAGGACCCATACAAGTTGAAATCATCCACATGGTGGAATGAGGGAAAAATGCAATTGCCAGTCCTTTACAGTATATGTCCTTGTCCTCTGTACAAATTATAAGAAAGCAAGTAGTTTGGGCTTGCCAGGGTTAACGTAGGCACAGAATGGACAAGATCTGCAGACCCATCAGATGGCTGCTGCTGGTCCTAGTCCTGTGAAAATTCAGGCGACTTTTTCCAGTGCAGCATCACTTCCTATATGTAAAGAATTACAAAGGGTTTTTGTAGCCTCCCACTGTGTCTCCTGAGGAAGGACCAGTATGTTTTCTAAATACCACCAGAGTCCCTTTTTAATTTCCCTTGTCCTAAAGCCCATTTACCTTCCTGCAGTTTATAGACTGGTTTTAATAGATCCTTAGGAACTAGGAACAAGGCTAGCATCTTGAGAGGCTGCAGGACTGTCCTTGCCTCTCAGCCATTTGATTTTCCAAAGAACTTTAGATATGTCTCTTTGGTGTTCCTTGTAATGACAGTGACCTGCCTAGGAAGATGACTACTTCCAATTTTACTAATAAATCTCTTCCTAGTTAGGGAGTAAGATACCATGGGACAATTAAAAACTCACAACTAAACATATGACCTTTGAAGTGACATGTCAAAGGAGTAAAGAAGCTCTAAGGGATCTCCTCAATCCCAGTTATGGTTAGAGATCAAGAGGAGGATTTTCCAGAGAAAGGAAGTTAAAACAGAAACCAAAAGAATTAAAACTGCTTACCCATAACATCCATGGTCACCTAGGGTTTTTCATAGGAGATGGAGATGTCCATGGATACAGAACATCTTTAGTTCTCTTCATCAGAGCAGGAGAGGAAGGTCTTGCCTCTCTGGGAGCAGAGACAGCCAATCCTCAAGTGCCATAATTCATGGGCCACCTGACACATGGCACAGGGTCTGGGCAGTGGTCAGTACAGTCACATGCCTAGTATCCAGTTTTGTTACAGGCCTCAGTTGGCATGGATTTTCCCAAGGATGACCTGTGTGTGTTTAAAACATTGCCAATTGTGACAGCCATAATTTTGTTTTGTCTTTATATGTGTCCCCCCCCTTATTTCCCGTGTTCTTCTGGATCCCAACTGTTAAACACAAAAAAAGCGGTGTCCAGCAATTGGATTATGTAAGTCTAAAGTCCCATCAGCAGACTTTCCAAGATCTTTTGAAAATCACTAGCCTCTGGTGGAAACAGGTGGAAAAGACCCACATTCCTCTGAGAAACAAGTGGACAATGATAACAACTTTTTTTCCTTGGAGGCCTCTTTAAGTACCATAGTTTCTGGATCTTTTCAGAGATAAAGAACCATAAAAGTCCAAACACAAGGGATTTCACACTACCTTCTATGTTTTTATTATTATAAATTAGACTGTCATTCTGTACCCATCACTTGCCATCTCTTAGTTCATAAAGACAAGGGTGGAGTCCTGGGGCTCCAATTAATTACCTTCAGGATCAAATCATTCCCCACAGGGTATAGCCTAATAGTAAGGTTTCTAGGATCTGTAGGGTGTTTCCCATGGCATATCATGGGGCCCACAGAAAACTAGATCTAGAGTCCTTCAGATGGTGCCTCATAAGGTAGTATACAGACTCACTGAGTTTCCAAGGCTTCCTTTGTAAGGCTCAAGTAGTACTAGCCAGACATCTCCAGTCAGAGTAGCACCAGTACCTTCTTACTTATTTTTTTCCTTAGAACTCTCTAAACCCTGTGGCCCAGTAACTCCCTAGAGGGAGAAGTAGAGCCCTTCTTAAAGGCTCAACTAGCTAACTGGGGCTCAACTAGCAAAGTGGAGCCCTTCTCCCCTGCCAGGTTCCACAACTAGCCAGTGGCACAATAATACATTCCTAAAATATGTTCCTAAGAAATTAATAAACTCTTAAGATACCAGAGTGGAGCCCTCTGGGGGACTCCATTAGATCAGGATGAAACTCCACCAGGGGGCTGCCCTAGATACCTAAGAAACACTATCCCTTCCACTTACCTTGATAAATAAAACTTTGGAACTTTATTTAAGGCAGTAGAGATAGAAACCTCTTTTAAAATATTCTAAGTACAAGAATGGCACCACTTTTGCATACTCACAGCCACTTGAGTTCATCATTACTGGCTGATATTTTTGCTGTTGTTGTTCTATTCAGGCTATCAGGCATATATTTCACAATTACCTAAATTTCTGCCAGAGAAAATTAACAGGAAAAGGATCTAACCCAATTCAGAGAGTAAAAGAAAAGAGGCTCATATTCCCTAAAACTGGAGTTTTAGCTCTTATCTATAAGGGTGAGATTTCTTGGTGACCATGAGGCCAGTTGAAATAAAAGAAAATAGTAAGCAAACATATGACCAACCCACATGACCAACTAACCTTGCCCATGAGCATGGCCCTTGAACATGACAGAATCCATGTGCCTGACCCACAAGATGAACCAAAATGACCAATGAACATGGTGGACTAGGTGACTAATTTTCATGATAAACCAAAAGTTTGCCAAATGTGGCAAATCCTTGTGTGATTTGGTGAGGCCAGCCAATCATCTTTCTTAGTCAATTGTGACAGTGAACATAATCTACTCAGGAAAGTAAAATTGATCACATGCACAATCATACATATTCATTATGCAGCACACACACATGGACAGGGATCTAGAATCTCAGGACCCATCTTATAATTCTGCCTGCCATGTTTAGCTACTAGTTTTCTTGCAAAAGTGCTTATCCTCTACATTTAGGGAAAAAAAAAAACAGAATTATAGTGAGATGCTCGGATATGAGCTAGTGAGGAAACCCTCACTAGTTCTTATATTCCTAATCAGTGTAAGAAGGTAGCTGGTGGCTCCTTCCATACTAGAACCAAGAGAACATTCGAACAGGGCCTTGCTAAATAATACATGCTCACAAAGAGCTAAGGGAATCTCCCTTTCCATGGAACCCAGCTATGGAGTAAGAATTTACTCATCTTTTCCCACTCTGAGGTTTATTGGTAGCTTCTTGTAAAACTAGTCTCAGTTGTGCCCAGCCAAGCAGTCAG
This sequence comes from Hydrochoerus hydrochaeris, assembly GCA_004027455.1. Lineage (NCBI taxonomy): Eukaryota > Metazoa > Chordata > Mammalia > Rodentia > Hydrochaeridae > Hydrochoerus > Hydrochoerus hydrochaeris. The sequence goes on from PVLA01000608.1 coordinate 494,748, forward strand.
AAAAGACCTATGAAAGCAAAACCAGAGCTAAAACAAAGAGAAGCCCTAACTCTTTGGCATTACAATCTTAAATGATTGCAAAAGAGGAAAGTGGAGAAAAATTCCAAGTGAAGGCCCAGCAATGCATGTTCTGATCTTAATAGAACTCATAGTGTAGTCTAAGTTTCCTATGCGACATGAGGAAATAGAATGGAAAAAGAAAAGGCAACTTAAAAGAAAGAAAATTCCACACTAATAAAAATAGTGATGGGGCCACCAAATATACACCTATACTCACAGTCTTTTGGTAACTCTTTCCTGTGTTTTTTTCAGTGCATTTTATCAACACAAGCCATGCATTTATCTCCCAAAAAATAGCTAGTTGAGCCCCAGTTAGCTAGTTGAGCCTCTAAGAAGGGCTCCATTTTTCCCTCTAGGGAGTCACTGGGCCACAGGGTTTAGAGAGTTCTAAGGAAAAAGATAAGTAAAAGGTACTGGTGCTACTCTGACTGGAGATGTCTGGCTAGTACCAATATTTGGATCTCTTCACAAGAACATTTTACCTCAAAACTTTTATAGGAAAATTTGAAAAGAAATAGAAGTGGTTCAAGTCCTCTATTTGAATTTTCTCTTACTGGAAAACTCGGAAACAGGCATGACTGGTTGAAAAATTGTGTATACAGATACCCTTTATAATTCCATGCAACAGAAAGGAATTTAAATCATAAAAAATGTTCCTTGAATATTTCTTATGTACTTGCTGTAGCCTGTTTGGTGATGCACTGTAATTGACCCAGAGGTCTCCTGAAACGAAGTGTTGGAAGTCCCCCGCAGGAGGACTTTTCCTCAATAAGGAGTGACAAGTCAGGCCCCACTTGAACTAACTGTTATTAGAAGAGTTTACGAAGAACCGAGATATTCTCATGAATTTTAATATTAATTTAAGCAGTTCTTCCCCAAAAGATATCTAAACAGAAACCTTGTCATATACCTCTAGTAATCAGGAGAGCTAATAACAGAATCTCCTGCCAAGTATTCACAGGAATTGAGAACAATAACATCCATCTAGGTCATGTCTTTTGCCTACAGCTGCACCTTTTTGAGGAGCTTTCTATTCTGAGTATTGAGGATATTTCTCCTTCTTTTTTATATACATAGATCTGCACAACTTTTAATGCCCTACCTCAGAAAACAAAGGAACAAATGTAATCTTTTAAGGGCTCTTCAAGATGGTAACTGGCCAAGATGGTAAATGGCCAAGATGGCTATGGGGTGAAGGGGAGTAAGTTAGCCCAGTTCCACTGTCATGCCCTCAGGTAAGTGTGTAATTCCTCAAATAAAGAAAGGAATTTGTCAAGTTCTTAGCAAAAGCTGTCACTGGCCATAGGCTTCATCTTATCTATGTTAGACAGGTTTTTAAAAAAGTACTAGTATGCCTCAGACAAGCCAGGGAGAGAACAAGTCAGCACCGTGCTGGAACTTGGGGGACTGACCAAGAAAGCAACGAGCCATCCTTCCTGGTAAGTGGTACAAGCCATGGGCAAGCCAGAGAGAGTCAGTATCTCCTGTGTGAGCCTACCGGGGCAGGCGGGCTGAGAATCAATCATCCCGTGCCCCACCCCACTTAGCAACTGGATGGTTTCGAGGTCAGCCAGAGCTGATAGCAACTAAGACACATACAGCAACTAAATTCTTGTATTGTTTGGTTGATTATCTGACCTGGGGCCAGCGGTCCGAGCATCTTTTGGGAGTATGACAGTATGCAATATAGCAAATATGGGGGATTTCCTTCTATCTTGTCTTTGAAGGCCAATATCGCTCTCACTGTTTTGCTTTGCTCTGATTAATTGTTTTTGCTCTATTCAATATTCTGCTTTGATTGGTTTTATAGTGTTCTCTTTTTGGTTTGATTTTGCTATACCTGATGAAATGGACAACTATTGTGAAGATAACAAGATATACTATGGCACCTATTATTGTTATCCCGGTATCCTGCTCTGAAGTTCTGTACCAGTTTCACTGCATTGTCTTGATTGGCTTTGTTCTGTCTTGGTTTGTTGTATTTTACTATCTTTGAAAGAAAAAAAAACTAGTACATCTTTGGATATTTCCCTCAATCTTTTTGTTTCTTGCCTTTACTTATTTTCTTTGAGACAGCGTCTCACCAAACAGCTTAGGCTGATCTTGAACCCATGGTTATCTTCTTGTCTCAGTCTCCCTGGGATATTTCTTATTATATTTATTAGATGATAGAGTGGAGAAGGGACAAAAGAAATAATGAGATGATTTTTTTTTTTCATGTTGCAACCTAAGAAAGAAGACAGACATGGCAGTATTAGGGATAACATTGGGAATACCACCAAGGTGAAAGTTGGGAACAATTACTGAGAGCACTTAGTCGTACAGTGTCCTCATCCCTAGAAAACTAAGTATGGGAGTGGTAAGATAGCGTGTGATTTTGTTTTTTAAGAGGCCAGTGATAAGAGCCCTGGGAACCAATTTCCTTACCTCACCTGTAAATGAAAGCCACTTTCATCACCCAGACTATTTCAAGGGAAGGTAAGAATAAAATATTATAAACATGAGACTTCTTGACAACATAAGTTATAGTTCCTAAAACTTCTCTTTGCATGTTCCAATGTTATCATGACCACTACTTATCATAATCACAAGCTATTACCCTAGAGATATCTGGAAGATAAACTATTCAAATCAATATCTCCTACAAAGGAAATAACATCTCAGTTCTCAGTTTTTACCCATTCAGCAATTCCTTCCTTACTGTCTTCCTTCTTTCTCCTCTACACTAAAGGAAACAAGATTCTCTTCTCTAAATTGCATTAGTCTTGCAGGAGTGCTCACCTTCTTTTCTTTTTTCCCTATGATATGCAACAGCATTCCTTCTACGAAGGCAGTTCTTTTTGACTGAAAGATGAAAGTGTGCATTTGGTATCTTCTATATGTCTACGGTGTTGAGTTAGGAACTAAGATAGGGCCTCATCCTAGCCATTATTGACACTTGGAACTGGAAAATCCCTCTTCATAGGGGGTAGTCATGTGCATTGTAGACTGTTTAACATCATCTCTGGCCTTTATCCATTAGATTCCAGTAGTATCTGCCCCCCACACACACCATGCCAGTTGTTATAAGCAAGAATATCTCCAAATGTTAAATGTCCCCTGGGGACTAAAATTGTCTCCAGCTGAGAACTGTTAGACTGAGGGAATTACAACGGAAATTAAGAAAGAGTCCTTTTCTATGAGACAATCTTATAAATGAGACAGAATATTAGCTATTGAAGCATTATCATAACCCATTCTTTCCTTTTCATTAGTGAAGACATTGAGGAATAGAGACATTAAGTTACTTGCTCATTCAGTTGTACAATGGAAATGTTTCATAAAAAGTGCAGCACATAATCAAGCCTAAATTATATTTGTGTACACCACAGATGTTATGGAAAGCTAAGGAAGAAAGAGAGCAATGCTGACCAGCAGTGGCACAAAGGAGGTAGGACTGAGCCTCGAGAGATGAGCGCTTGAAGGATGAGACAGCAGGGAGAAGAGGAAAGAGGGTGCCAGCCACAACCATGTGCGTCAGAGCATGGGCACAGGCTTGAAGGTATGGGTGGAGGATGGAGCATGAGAACCATGGGGCAGAGACCAACTTAGAATGGAAAGATGAAGTTTGAGATGTTGAGTGGGTCCAAACTTTGTAGGTCTCTAAATCGCCTTGAGTAAGTCTTGGCTTTTGTCCAAAACCTTCCAAAGTATCCTTCTGATATCCTCTGCAGGAAGGCAAAAGAAAAAAATACTGAATGGGAATTGAGAGATCTGAGTTATAGTCCCAACAATTCACCGATGGCGGTGTGACTTTTTGGACAAACCCCTTTATTTCCCTTGGTCTCAGTTCCTACACTGCAAAATGAGGGGGCAGAACTAGATGATCCCCATGGTCCTTTCCAGTTCTCACATTGTGTGATTCAGTGACCATCCATTACTAAAATTCCCCCTACACTTCCTATAATAAGCGCTAATGGACCATGAGCCGTTTGCCATCGGCCCTAACGTGTCTCTAGCTCCACAGGTTCCCGAAGGAGGGTATGAGGGGAAGGAAGGTGACTTCTGAATTTGCCACACAAGATCAGATCCACATGTGAACAGCCTGACTACAAGGAAATGTGCTGAAACTCCAACTATTCCTAAAGAAATGCAGTATTTTCTGTGGTTAATAAGACCTGCATGGTTTATTGAGTAAAAAATTTTTGCAATAGTTGAAGGGCAACTAACATGGGTTTGTCATATTATTTGGTAAACCCCATAAAAGGAGTTATTATGGTTTACTATGAATGAGAGCAAAGAGAAAATAAACACTTCTGCTTAATGATGGACACTATAAGCAAGATTAAAGAACAGCCAAAAATAGGGAAAGATAATTGTAATGCCTAAAACCAGTGAAGGATTGCATCTAGAATAAATACGGAATTCAACAAGAAAAAGAAAGCAATCCCAATAGGAAAACCAGCAAAGGCAATTTCCAAAAGAGAAATCCCCAAAGCTCTAATAACATACCATGAAGTAAAATAAGAGATAGTTTTGTAAATACAAAATGAAAGGAATGGTAAGACATTGCTTTATAGTTTGGGGCTAATAAAAAGCTAGAGGTCTTGGGTTTAGCTTAGCGGTCTAAGGGCCCGCCCTGATAAGCACGAGGTCGCAAGTTTGATCCCAGGTACAAAAAAAAAAATTGGGGGGCCCAGGAATTTAGCTCAGTGGCATAAGCACCTGCCTGGCAAGCATAAGGTCATGAGTTCGATCCCCGGTACCACACACACACACAAAAAAAAAAAAAAAAAAAGCAAGAAAGTTGGATAGTGCCAAATGTCTGAAGAATTATATAAACTTCTGTACTATTGGTGGGAAGGTAAACTGGTGCAACCAGCATGAAGAAAAATCTTGATAGAAGCTTATTCATCTAAGAAGTACATTCATACTCATGACCTTTAGTGAGTAAATATCTATATTTGTTTCCTAGGGATTCCCTTCCCTTTCTTTTCCTTCTTCTCTTCTCTTCCTTTCTCTTCCCTTCTCTTCTTTTCCTTTCTCTCCTTTCTTTCATGTTTGTGGTACTGAGGATTGATCCCAGGGTCTTGCACATGCTAGGCAAGCACCCTCTGAAAGCTCTACATCGAGAATCCCTCCTCATCTCTTTAAGACACTCCAGGCACCACTTGGCTGTGGCTTCATAATTCTAGTTTCTTCTTATCTTCTATTTTTCTGTCTCTTCCTCTTCTGTCTTATCCGAGGACAATGGTCATTTGATTTAGACTCCATCTTAATCCAGGAAGACCTCAACTTAACTTGATTACATTTGTTAAGACTTTAGTTCCAAATAAAGTCACATGTGCACATTCTGGCTCCTCTAGTAATAAAATATCTCCTACCTTAATGTCTCACCAGAATCCTGGACCCCTCCCCTTTCCCACCTCCTGTAGCCCAGTATTTAGGACCTGCTCTCCAGTCTCATGTGTCCTCCTGCCACCTTGGATACCAAATTCTACTTCACTGTACCTTTTGGATCCCTTGAAACCACCAAGTTCTTTCTTGCTTTACTTCCTTTATGTTTTCCTTCTGCCTAAAGTGTCAACAGTAGAATTAAGCAAATTATAGAATAACATCACATTCATCAACAGTTTGCCCCGACAACTTCTCTTCACCTTGGACTTCATGTTCTCCCAGTGGCTGGGCATGTGATTAGTCACCGTAGCAAACAGATTCTCCTGTGTGTTGCTTCTCACACATAGTCAAGACTTTCTGTTATTATCCTAGTCTCAGCTCACAGCACTGGGTGTTTTACATAAGTTTTTTTTAACTCAACTTTTGCCCCTATGTGATCTCTTTATTCTTTCATCAGTTATTGTATTGAATTAGGCCTCATGTCAGGCATTGTGCCAGGTGCTGTGGAAAACAGTGATGGTAAAATAGATCCAGCCTTCGGTCTTCCTGACATTTACTGCCTAATTTACTTGTACACAATACTGACAGATTCATTTCTAAATTCCTCTTTGCATAAGCTTCCACCCCTTTAAGATCTTCTATAGATTCATGGTATCTAGTGAAATAGTTTGTATTTTTAGCCTAATGCTTCCATTCCTGGAAATTCCTTTGCCCATCAAAATATTCCCTCTGTGCCAGCCTGTCTCTCTCTCTGTCTGGCACTTTTTCCCAAGCCAGTCCTCTTAATTTTATTTTGAGCTCACTTTTTCCACTCTAGCTCTATTAAAGTATAATTGATGAGCAAAAATATACATTTAAACTATACAATGTCTACACATTTGCTACACATGTTATAAAACAATTGCCATAATCAAGCTAATTAATAGTCACTACCTCACAGTTACTTGTTTTTGTTTATTGGTGATGAGAACACTTAGATCTGCTCTTCACAGATTTCAAGTTCATAATACACACATTATTGTTAAATGTAGTCACCATGCTATATATTAGATACCCAGAAGTTATTCATCTTATAACTGAAAGTCTATACCATTTGACTAAAATCCCCCATTTCTCCCCTCTAGAGTCCTGGCAACTACCATTCTACTCTCAGTTTCTGATTTTCGTTTTGACCTCCACATATAAGTGCAAATATTTAGCATTTGTGATTTTCATTTTGACCTCCACACATAAGTGCAAATATTCAGCATTTGTGATTCTGTGTCCAGTTTACTTCACTTAATGTCCTCAGGTTCATACATCTTGCTGCAAATGACAAGATTTCTTCCTTTCTGAAGGCTGAATAATATCCCTCCATGTGTGTGTGTACACATAGACACATCACATCTCACATTTTCTTGATCCCCCACCCATCAAAGCATACCTAGGTTATTTCCATATCTTAACTATGGTGAACAATATTTCAATGAACATAGGCATGCAGTTATCTCTTTGACATACTGATTTCATTTTCTCTGTATATACCCAGAATATGATTCATGGGTCATATGGTAATTATGCTTTTAATTTTTTAAGGAAAGATTATATTGTTTTCCAGAATAGACATAACAATTTATAACACCACCGGTGGTGTACAGGGCTCCGTTTCTTATTCTAAGTCCTCACCAACACTTGTCTTTTAATTCTTTTAAGTGGCCATCCCAAAAGCTGTGAAGTAATTTTTCACCGTGGTTTTCATTTGTATTTCTCTGAGCATTAGCAGTGTTGGACATTTTTTCATATACCTTTTGGCCATATATAAAAATCTTCTTTGGAAAAATGTCTATTCAGGATTTCTGTCCATTTTTAAATCTGCTTTTTAATATTGAGTGAGGGTTTCTAAAAAATATATTTTATGTATTAGTCCCCTGATAATTACTTTGAAAATATTTCCTCCCATTTCATAGGTCATCTTTTCATTTTGTTGATTGTTTTATTTGCCATACAGAAATTTTTCAGTTTAATGTAGTCCCACTTATTTATATTTGCTTTTCTTTACTATGTTTTTCGTGTTAACATTCATAAAATAATTGCTAATATTAATGTCAAGGAGTTTTTCCCTTGTATTTTCTCCCAGGATTTTTATAGTTTCAGGTCTCATGTTTAAGTCTGTAGTCCATTTTATGTTTGTTTTATGTACAGTATAAGAAGAAAGTTTTTTTTGTTTTTTGTTTTTGTTTTTGTTTTTGTTACTCGGGATTGAACTCATGACCTCATGCTTGCCAGGCAGATGTTGTGCCACTAAGCTATTGGCCTATTTTTCTTCTTCTTCTTCTTCTTCTTCTTCTTCTTCTTCTTCTTCTTCTTCTTCTTCTTCTTCTTCTTCTTCTTCTTCTT